>JACEVL010000420.1:1102500-1290000 GCA_020284085.1 Aporrectodea caliginosa | reverse complement strand
ATGCGGGCGGTTGCCATGCGGGCGGTTGCCATGCGGGCGGTTGCCATGCGGGCGGTTGCTATGCGGGCCGTTGCTCGAGTGGTTGCGCAGGCGGTTGCCATGCGCCTCGTAATCGTAAACAGTAATTTCTAAAGCCCTGCTCTAAAGCTAAGCACAAAGCTTATTCAAGCTCGCTGCGGCAAGTCAAACGGGTTGTCCATCGACGCCACGTAGGCTTATTAGTTATAGCAGAAGTGCATGAGGGAGACAATAAGCGGGGCCACCTGCAGCGTGACAACCTGGTGATCCGATAAGAAACAAAGGAACGTTAAATCAAATTAAACACTAATTAATGAACGTTCGACGACGAAGGTAAATACGACTAACAAAGTGAAATCATCACAAATGAAACGAAATAACAATGGGAGACGCATGACAAAGAAAATGGAACAGGGAACAATGAGTGATCAATGACAACAGAACACGGATCGTAAAACAACAACTGACGCACAGGAGGAGCCGCAGAAAATTTATTAATATGAGGAAAACAATCGTTCAGTCCATAGAGTTTCGTGTCATCAATGCCCTGGGAAGCATTGTTTGAACAGCCCTACATCAACGGCGGGATAACACGACATCGTCTCATAAATATAGGAAAACATTCAACGAACACAAATGCAACTATAAACCACGCCTCTGAAGAGGCTCTGTTGAAGTGGCGCTGTATAAATATGCTATTACCATTGCCATTGCTATTACCATTACCATTTAAAGTTAATGTGGGTGGCTTTAAGGGTATCTGATCTAGTGAATTCTATAGCTAATATTATCTAATATAATTACTTCTATAGTTAGCAACAACAATAATAATAATAATATTAATTTATTAATTCAAAATGACAAGTACGCAGTAAGATTACACGATGTTGTAGTAACAGATGATAACAAGTTTAACAGAAGTCGAATTTAACTGTATGACAGCCAGCAAGGCGCCCATCTGTCCTACTGTTCATTTTACAGTCGCCCCTAGGAAGTGGAAGGCTGAGTCAACCTAACGGGACTAGTGGGTATCGAACCCGCGCCCTTCTGATCTTCGTGACAGCGTGTTACCATTCAACCATCTCCCCGCCCTGGATAGGCTATACTCCTGGCTGCCTCTCGGGGCTAGCCGCTATAGCGTAAGGGACTGCACGGTCTACTTCTTCTTCTAAATTTAGGCCTAGACTTAGGGCCTACCCACCCTCTACACTCAAACTGTACCCTCCTCCCTGTTGTTTATTTGATATTTTGGTGCCTGGTAACTTAAAACACGACTGAAACTGTTTTCGATAGCTTTCTGTATCTAGCATTTCTCAACAGCAAACGTATTTGATGTTTGTTGTAACCAACGCAAAAAACTTCCAACACCTTCTCTTGTTCAAAACGCTAGGCCCGTCAAACGATAACTTGTCCCAGGGGCAGAAAACCAGGGACGAAACAGAAAAGAGACATCAGAAGATATCTTCACAGAGCCTTAAACAAAGGGTTCCTTTCACGCGTTGCAAACCACATCAGACGAATACAGCGAAGTTACTGTTGCTACTTCGCGTCAAATCCAAACAAGTTGTCCTCGCCAGATCTCGTTACTTTTCTAGCGGTCTGTTGAGCATAATAGGCCTACTATTATTGCTGTTGTTATTGTGATTATTATCGTTATTGTCATTATATTCTTAAATAAAGTTTCTGGGGGTTAAACCAAATTATTATTAAACTTTTATTATTATTATTATTATTATTATTATTATTATTATTATTATTATCATCATCATCATCATCATCATCATCATCATCATCATCATCATCATCATCGTCGTCGTCGTCATCGCCATCATCATCATCATCATCATCATCATCATCATCATCATCATCAATCATCATCATTATCATCATCATCATCATCATCATTATATCACCATCATCATCATCATCATCATCGTCATCGTCATCACCATCATCATCACAACCATCATCATCGTCATCGTCATCATCATCATTATGCTTTTGAGTTAGCGCTGTAGAAATATGGAGTTTACAATCATGACTGCAGAAATGGAGACATTCCAGCCGTCTACCATATCACCCGGAATTCAAAATCCTGTGATTCCAAGGAAGCTGGAAATTATTTATCCGGCTAATCAATGCGTTGATCAGGAAATGTTTACTCTGGCAAGAACTGCTCTCAGTAACTGAGTCTGGAACTGATCGCGGTTCAACGAACGAACGGCAGTGGAAGAGGAGACGGAACGGAGAAGGAATAATAGCAAATTACCTGACCTAACCTCGGCTCTTCTTTGTCTGCCGTTCCTTTCTTCCTTCCTTCCACGCCGGTTCGTCTGCTCCCTGCATGCCCCCGTTCCTTCTGGCCTCTTCCCAAGTGTTTATCCAAGATAAAATTCAGATCAAACATTTATTTCTCTCTATCTCTTTCCTCTCTCTCCCTCCCTCTCTTCTCCCTCCCTCCGTTTCTATCTCTCTTGCTCTCCTCCCTCTCTCACTCCCTCTCTCTCCCTTTCCTTTTATCTCTCCTTCTCTTTCCCTGTCTCTGTATCTGTCCCTCTGTCTCTCTACCTCCTGGTGTTTCCTCTATTCGCCATCTCCAGTATAAAAACGGAACAAAAATCTCACAAACTACCGGTATCTTTTCCATGCCTGGCCTCCAGCTGCCTCGCTCTCCCTCCCTCCCTCCCTCTCTGTCCCCTGCCACCCAATCATGCAACAATCCTTCTTCTGCCTTCCCTGGTGCCTTCGAGGGGATGCCTTCGAGAGGGAGCATTCCATCTTTATATGCCATCATGGGGCGCTTTTTCATGCCCCGGTCTAAGGAAATATTCTCGGGTATTCCATCAGCGGTCAGGCACTAAGTAAAGTACTGGGTGGACCGCTGACCACAAGTGCAATACGTCCCACGATGCAATAAAAACGATGTCAATTTAATTTAGCAACTCCGTAGGGAACCGGAACGCCACGCGGACCAACCGCATTTACTTTCCAAAAATCGTGCCTGGCCCGTAAAACCCACTCGTGCGACAGTGACGGATGGATATTACGAATTACGGGACCGTAGCCATAAAACTTGGCAGAGCAAGCAGTAAATTTCCCAGCGTGAACGGTTCAAGATGAACGAACAACTAATCCGGAAAGGCTGCGTTTTATTACGGGTGCGTTCGATATTCATACGAATACGCAATGAATTTACTAGGAATGCTGCGCTTTTGTCGGCTACCGAGCGTCGTTTGAGCAAGTCATTTAGACTCGGAGCATAAAGGGGAGAGCACTTTGTGAGCACTCAACGTGGACATTGAATGCATTCTACTTTGCCTAGATCCCGACACTTTAACATCGTCTTGCGTTTCTCATGGAGCATTACAATAGCGGCAACAATAATAGCAATTATTACAACGATGACGATGATAATGATGATGATGATGATTCTCAGTGATAGGCCTGGAATGAGCTCCCTCTGGAGCTACGTCTACTCCCCAGACACTTCTGACACTTCTATATTAACCTTAAAACTATAGTTTGTGGCCGTGCTGGAGTTGGGGCACCTCAGAGTAGTCCCTAGAAAAGGTGCTATATAAATGCTTGAAAAATGAATGAATGAATGATAAATAAATACTAAAAACTGCTAATGACACCACCACCACCACAACTACACCACCCACCACCACCACACCACCACCACCACCACCAAATAATAATAATAATAATAATAATAATAATAATAATAATAATAATAATAATAATAATAATAATAATATAATAATGTTAATAAATCTAATAATACATCTAATGTTGATGCTGATGATGATGATGATGATGATGATGATGATGACGATGATGATGGTGGTGGTGGTGGTGATGATGATGATGATGATGATGATGATGAGGTGGTGGTAGTGATGGTGGTGGTGGATGATGACGATGGTGATGATGACAATGGTGATGATGACGATGAATATATCTTAATAATATTATTATTAATAATAATACCGTCGAAACTCAAAGGAAAGCAAAAACGCACCTATAAGGCTATAATAATAATCCCGGTAATGCTTGGCATAGCCTACTGCGCATTTTCCAGCGCTACAAAACCCTTCAACGCCAAATCACGGCTACTAACAGAGACCTGCATCTGCATCATTCTGAACTGAACCGAGTTATGCTTACTATAATTATATAAAATTATCTACTACAGTGCATGACTCAAGTCATCAAAACCATCATCCGTTCCTGACGTCAGCCATTTGGCGGCGATGGGTACGAATAAATGATAACGTGAGTAGCCTAACTTGAGTACTGCTACACAAAACAAAAACTTATTTAATAGGCGTAACAAAGTTGAGAAGGCACACGAAACAACGCTAGATTCAATTTAGAAAGATAATTGCATGAAATTATCCATAAAATAATCCAGCAATCATTGTAAACCAAAAAAATGGCCACACCCACAACTTCTGAAACACTGGGTCGTACAACAGATGAACAGTTATTACGATACCACAAACTTCTGTAGCGCCATTAACTAGCGGTAATAATCAATAGCCATTGCACTTAATTTCCATAGAAGTCCACGCGATTCTGGAGGGTCAAAATTGCCATGGATTCTAAGATCATCTTATGCCTATTTAGCTCCGTAATAAATACCTTTAATAAGTAGAGCGTCGTGTATCTGACCCAATTCTATTCTTTTCAACAGGCTTGTTGTTGTTAACGTATTTCTGTCCGCCAGATGACGTCAGCACTTGAGAAATTACCAGGGCATCTCATACATTATGATACATACACAAGCCGACAAAGCCCAGGCACATCAAAACACCTACCCACTGCTTTCGAGAGTCATTTCTCTAATTTCAACGCATACTTGCAAATTCAGCGCCAACGTTCAGTTTCAGCCTACATCAGCAATACTTTCGTCCAATATAAACAAATTGCAACAGCGTCACATCAACAACAGTCAGTAGTTTAGTGAAGATGACAACAGCTAGCGATGATCTATCTAGTTCAACGTACAAAAACGCACCTGTATCTAGTCCGACTCCCAGCGAGTACTACAATAACTGTTTGTAGAAAACACAGAAAACCGGGTAACGCCAAACGAATAGTGGACTCTTCCAGCAGGAAGCACAGGGTCGCTCTAATCACGACTTGTCATCTTTATCGCCGATTAATTAAGCCAATAGCAAACGGTTTCAATGAATAAGATTCGAAAGATAATTTCCAATTTACGCTCTAAACTCCGCGACGAAGAATACTGAAGCTGATAGCATCTTTCTCCATCCTTTATAGCCCGGAATGGAATAGGTCCTGCCGAGTCGCGATTGGTCGATGAAGACATCAATCGCATGACGTAATGCTTGGCACGGCGCCAAGTCCCGCCCTCTGAGTTCGTCGACCATTTGTCAGCAGCGTTCGGTACATTTGCAAAAATGCTCAGCCGATATGGCGCCAGGGTCGCTTACGCGCTTGCAGCCGACGACTGGACAGACCGGGTAGAAAATGATGGCGCCGATTGGGGGCCACAGGATAACAAAATAAAGACATTATTCTAGTTACGCTAATGATTACGGATGTTTTCGACTTGACCAGAAGTTTTAGCCGTCCAGACACGTTAGTTACGGCCGTGTCGCGGCGCTACGTTCGTCCGGTCCGCGCTACTCCGGGCGCAAATCAATTATGAGAGGCCTCGAATAATAAGCTTCCTTTGACTCGGGACAGGATCGCTAAGATGAAGAACAGACGGCCTGTCGTCATTGGTGACAAGGAAATGTCGAGCATAAAAGCAAGGGACACTGCTTCGAGTAACAGAAGCAGGATTTGGAGTTAGAAGGAAAATTTGCGCTATAAAAACTAGATGAAACGATTTTAACGTGCGACGCCATTTTGGACGGACGCATTGCGAATCCACGCTGCGTGTGTTTGGTAAGGCTGTTATTATCCAGGCGCCGTGCGTAAATGTCGACCCCGTGGCCCAGGGATATTATCGCATTTGATCGGCTGCAAAGTATGCGGAGGCAAATATTTGAAGCTCATAAATTACCGACTTTGTCGGATTGTTTTCAACATCTCCTCGACTTACGGTTCGCATCTCATCAATCTACTCCCGCATAGTGACAGCATCAAATGATTTATTGAAATCTAAGATCGCATATTATGGCACAAATGCCACGTTAAACGGTTAGCTCTGTACGAAAATAAACGTGAAGGGATGAAAACGAATAACAGTCTAAATGACATTCTAAATTGGTTTTGACAGATATCAGCAGTTGAATACCAACAGATAACAACCGTTTTTGCAATTCTGTAGCTTTTGCTCATGTTTCTTTTTTGCTCGTGTTTCTTTTTTGTCGTGTAATGTGTTGCTGTCTTAGCATTGGTCATCGTGTTAGTATTGTGATTGCAGAAATGGAAAACAATTCATCGTAATAGTAAACTCCAACTATTAGCCTAAGTGCCACTCAAAAGTCAAGAAGCCATTCAGCATAATTATAAGCTCACACATTTTCATAACCATTTCTTGAAAGTGTATCTAAAACATAACCATGGAGACACGCCTGCCGTGGCAAAGTCCTTTTGATTTCAATGGATACTATAGCATAACTGTATAATGGCCGCTCTTTGTCCACCCTTGAACATGTAGGCTATGTGACTATGTCAAAACTCGAAGGAATATTCAGGATGATCAATTGATCAGTCTTTGTTTCTAAAATGTGTAGAAAATCAGAAAATGTATACCATTTCCATTCATGTAAGTGATGTAACATGTTATTTGCGTTACAGCCTTTTATTATTAGGCCTATAACAGGTAGGCCCCCTATGCAAAATCATATTCTACCCACTCGGACAATCGGCCGATTTAACGTATAGGCCTATCCGTAGTTTTTAGTCCTGGCCGATACGGCACTCAACTCGTTCCACAGCAGTCATTTACACGGTTCGACTTGTCGGAACCTGAAGTTTGGACAGAAAGGAAACAAATGAGGTTCAATTAATCCGGATCTGAGATCCGGTAGTACCTCTGATTTGAGATCTGTCACCTAACTTATGAGATCCACATCTATAAAAGATGATCCGTTGGTATATCTGACTGCAGTTTTAGTTGCAATAGGCAATCAAATGCTGCGTAAGTCGGGCAGAACGGTGAAACCCTTGTTAACTCAAAAACTTCATGTTCAATTCTGTGTGCTATCGAATAGAAGTTTTTGCAGTCTTTAAAACACAAAAATCATCAGGATTTGAGGCATATTTCTCAAATCTGTACCATAACAGCTTGAGATGCGTAAAGGCTCGGCTAAATGTTTGTGGTCGTGAAAGCTGGAGCCATTTGGCTATAATACGAGGCGCTATCTGGCGATTACTGAGAACAAAAAAGCGATATCCAAACAAAAATGAGACAGTCATACATACAGACAGACAGACAGACAGACAGACAGACAGACAGACAGACAGACAGACTGACTGACTGACTGACTGACTGACAGACTGACTGACTGGCTGGCTGGCTGGCTGGCTGGCTGACTGACTGACTGACTGACTGACACTCCTTCAGAAGCGCAGCCCCTGGACTTCCTTTCTTCAGTTGAAGGATGTTTGAGCTGAATCGCACACACGATCGCCACAATTAAACAGCAGGAAGCCTTTCATACGCTGCATGCAGCCTGGAAGCACTTCTCCGTGTGTCTTTCCATGTTTATCTTTCCGTCCGTCTTAGCCATGGCTAAGCGCGGTCGTCGAGTTCGAAAGCCCGGCGCATCTTAAAGATTGGCTCGGCGTGCGGCGGTGCATCTGCCACTCCGCATCGCAGACCATTCCATCCGGAAGTACTGGCCCGTGCCGCGCCGCCTCGCACGACAACGGTCATTAACAAACCTCCAAAGGTTTAACTCGCGCTCCCACCGAACAAACCCCGCGGACTCTGTCGGACCGCGGACGGGGACGACCGCGCGATGCGGCCGCCGCGTCGCGCGTAATGATCACCGCGGGAATCGAGCAGACGACAACACGCTCGCCGGCGTTCGGCAGGCGGCAGCAGCAGCCATAGTATGTTAACCCAATAACACTTAATAACAAAGAAGGCTTCCCCGTTCTTCTCCTACACCAGTCAGCGCCCATTCCGTCTAATCAAGTACTCCATTATGACTGTATATTTTATTCATAACATTATTAAATCGTTTCCCGTCGGGCGAACAGTGGGCGCTCGCTACAAAAGTCGACTGTATAAGCATTATTATCGTCCACTGACGGCCGTGGATTTTATTCCGGGCATAACGCATCCAGTTCGTCTTGTTACCGCAGCACGGCGCCACTACACAGCGGTAATTATATGTAGAAAATCGGGGCAGGGACGCAGCTCATTTAAATGTATGGAACGCCGGGGGCCTGTAAATAATGCGAAAACTGGAGGTTCATTTCGAGGCATATAGGAAGAACGAGCAGACTGGCAGATAGCACGATCTAGACGCAAGAAATACACCCAGAGGATGGAGAACTAGCCAGTTTATTGCGATCTTTTTCTGTAGCTTCCGAAATAAAAGGACAATAGAGATCATTATGGGCAAAAGTTGAGTATGTATATATGCGCCCATCGGTTGCCATCTCGTGTAAGATAATCCGGGGAGGGAAACCATCGTGCGATCTCCATCTGCATTGTAGAACTGGTCTCCTGGAACTGATGATGGAAACATGCTTTGTCTTCATAAATCGAAATGCTCGTTTACACCGCCAAACACCTCGGGCGAATCATTATTTGCCCCGGGGTCATTCGTGGCTTCCCAGTGAAGCCGTAAATAGGCAGCTGTCGATCAGCTCACGTCAGAGGCCGCCGTGCCTCGAAGTACTTCTAAAGCCAAAGTTTATGTGCCAACCGCGTTTACATTATCATGCAGCGAGCGGAATTGCCGACAACATCGGAAGTGCTCAGTCGATCAGGCTTCGAACCACTCCCCCATCCTCCCACCGAACCCCAATCGCCAGATTTGTAGCGTATAGGGCTATAGGCTATATCGTTAACGCGAATAAAGACAGTCTTGAATTTTCTGTTGTAACTTGTAGGCTATATAAATTGAAAGGAAGCGTTAAATCCAACTGTTCCAACAGTACTTGATTCCCCACAGTATCTATAGACGCAATCTATCAACAACATATGCAACTTAAACTTTTAACTAATCACACGCCAGGCTACTTGTAACAACCATTGGCGTGGCGCCCCTACACAATTCATCAGCATCCGTGCACCTTTAAAGTGGTTCTTTCCCGCTGTCAACGGTCATCGATAGCGTCAAACATTGCGCGGGAACGCGACCAATAAAAGCGTACTGTAGGCTATATTTGAAATTTGCGCGCGAACTCACCAAACGCGCCTATTTCAAAGACGCGAGAATGCCGACGTCACAAACACGTCAACCGCCAGATAATTCTGCGACGCTACGTTATATAAATTCACGACAAAAAGCGCTAACAAGTTACACTCACGAGCCAATAGCAAATATGCAACAACCAAAATGACTTGTAACGTCATAAAAATTTCCGATGTCAACGGGTGTTCACTTTACAGTAGAAAAACTACGTTCAGGCAAGTAAGCGCAGTAGAAAAACTACGTTAAGGCATCTTACGTTACGTTACAACCACTGTTACACCAAACCAGATTCGTGTGAAAAATCACATGTAGATAGGTTGTCAGTAAAGATAAACACTACTGAACACCCGCCCTCATATGCCGAGGCTAAGAAAATGAAGTCGCTAACACTTCATACCCACAGCTACCTCGGGGTTAGCTTAGATAACTGCTCCTCCTTCTTCTTCCTCCTCCTCTTCTTCTTCTTCTTCTCCTCCTCCTTCTTCTTCTCATCATCATCATCTTCTTCTTTTACTTCGTCTTCTAAATCTCCATGAGAGGAATTATCCCTCCTCTCCCGTTCTTTGTCCAACTGTTGTTGCCGTAATTTCTGCTCTTTTATTGCCCACTGATTTCCGATCGCTGAAATTACCCTCGTTCTTGCATCCGATGGTTGCTTCGTGCTGATCATGGCTTGCTCTCTGATGCTCTGCTGTTTTCGGAAGCTCGCCAACCGACAGATTCTCATGAGCCGATTTTTTTCGCGGTTGAAATTAGCTTCCGGGAAAAAATCGTGGGCATGCGGCCGGCCATAGACGCCTTGTCTATATGGAACGCCGCGCAACTCAAAACTGCGGATATTCAAGACTTTGATTCTGTAGCCTATTATAGCGCACGGCTTCTGAGTTAGGGCGTATATAAAAAAAACATCTGTTCTACATTCGTTATTTTTATTCCAGTTGAAACGAAAGAATCCAGGTGCTTTAACAGTCGTTGCATGATAGCTTCTTCGATATTAAATAGATATGTATAGGCTATATGCGTTCCGGGATTTGACATATACCGGCAATTATTTTTCAAAGCCCACGCGTTGTTACGTTTGTGGGTTGCGTCTGCCTTCGAGGCAATTGGTGGCACGGTATATGCTGGAATCGTTAGAAGTGTCAATCGTCGATCCGACTGGTACGAAGATGATAGTCTCACCGGCTGTCAGTGCATGGGTCAGCATTCTGCCCTGGGGCAAGTTCAAATGACGGCTATCAACAGATAGGCTAGAATACGCGCAGACTTTACGGCACCCTGCCCAGGCGCCATCTTTACCTCAGTACCCCTGCAGACTCTGTGCAGAGTAGTTTTATTTACTTTTGATGTTGCCCGTAAATGCGCAAGGCCTTTCCTATAGCGGTTTTTGCGCCCATACAGTTACACCGTCAAGTTATACTATAGTCTGCTTGCTCTCAAAAGTGCGATATATTTTTCGCTTACTCCACTCACTTTATCATCAGTGCACACTTAATTGCATTCATATTTCGAAATATACAGGTCATTTCGTCCCTCGACGCTGGGATATGTCCCGGAGTAATTGTGCACCATCTGGCTTTGTCGCCCTATCAGCAAAGCCTTCTGGTCCATGACGTTTTTGTGTGTAGGACCGCAACTTAAAAGCGATATAAAATTGATATCGGTGAAAACGCATGACTTCTTGTATAGGCCTATTAATAAGTCCTAAATAAAATTTGTGGACTGGTGAGACCAGTCTCCGGAACTAAAAGGATTAATACGCACGTTGGGAATTTGAAATATTTTCACATATTATATCAGAATAGGGCCTACCGTTTAAAGAGTTCTAGAGTTCTAGCCTTTCTCAACAGCATTCCAGATAAAAGGTTCGTTATTAAACGGAACAAATGAAAACTAACAAGTGCTTTAATCGTGTTATGATTGAACACAATCTACTTTTAATAATTTACGGCCATTTAATTAGAATTTTATGGGAGTGTTGCGTTTAGGTGGGCAATGCGAGGTCAGCAGTGTGATGCTCTGATTCAGTACCCAAACCCGGTTATATCGTTCAGTGTTTAATCTAGACGTTTCTGGGGAGGTTTCCCCAGAAAAATGAGAGATGTAATTTTGTAGAGAAAGTGTGAAATTTAAAGATAATTCCCCCAGGATTTATCGTCTACCCCAGACCCCACACCGCGGTCAGGGTGGATCGAGGAGGGGAAATTTTTGTTGGAAAACTCTCGTTACTACCCCCACCCCAGGTCGTGAACTTTTCAAATATGTTGGATACCCCCCGAGAACCCTCGATTCCCGCCGGACAGCAAGGGGAGTAGATTAAACACTGATCCTCGTTAAGGGTACTGAAGATTTTAATTATGTACAATCTAGAGTTGCTTAAAACTGTAGAGTTAACACCACCTAATGTCGCGTTTATATGCCGTTTTAAACGAAATTTCGAATTCATAGAGTGGCAAACGGATTAACCTATTCGCTTCCTGTTCGGTTTCGGCCATAACGCAGCTGATCCTTCGAAATATGCATGCTTCGCATAGTCCCGACACTCTCGAAGGAAAGGCGTTTCGTGGTTTAGCGAAGCCACACCATGCGGACACGGCGTGCAAGGACTGATGCGTGTTATCGCCAACGCCAGCCATGCTTGTCGATTCCGTCAACGAAGGGCGCCACGAGAACTGACTTATTTCGCCTTCGAGACACCGCGGATCGTCCATAAATCGCTTGAGGGCGCTCAACGGGTCTGCAACGTTATCTGTCAGCGGGGAGTTGTAAAGCGAGCCTAACTATTCGCAGATAAGTTATCTAACAGCGGACAGGAACGGCTTATTTCTAAGCCGTTCGAACGGACTTCGAGGATTGACCGATTCTGTTAATTTGATCGTAACAGCTTCGCGAATGTCGATAAACTGGCCAATATTCGAGTCGAGAACGGTCCAACAAAGGCAATAACGCAAGACGTCTTCGGCGGACGCCATGTTTGCAGCGTCCGTCTGGGCCCGTTGCGAAAGTATGCGCCGCCGTTCTTAAAGAGATTGATCGCCGGCAGTTTATATAGCGCAGATTTAAATGTAATAAAACGTCGGCGATGCAGATCTACTTTATGGCGCAGTGCAGACGTGTGGTAGAACTGACCAGTTGGATGTTGCGATTGACCCGAATGTGGACGGAAAATCGGCAACTGCGAAGGGACACGACGACCCGCAAATATTCGTCGAATGATGGAGCGCAACATTGTGTAATGATGACAACCAAAGCATGCGCACCAATTTCGATTGCAAATTGACAAAGATTGTGAACAACGATAAGAAGCATGCCAATTTCAATGTAAATAAGCCTCGACACGATGGGCGTTAACCGCTAAACAACGGACATGACGATTGTTAGAGCCGACATAAAGTGGTCCAGAGGGCGTTTATGAAAGAATTCGTGTTAAGAATCGATAGCATATGATAAGGTCAGTCAATCACTCATTTCGTAAGCTCGTCAGTAGGTACTCGGAGGAACAGGCTCTTATTGTTAAGGGCCTTCCGACATGAACTGCAATCCAATAAGATGTATCAAAATCTAACCAATTTGCCCCATATCACTAGGATAATTATTATGTAGGCATGTCGTCAATCGAATTGGTTCTGAACGTTTTGCCTGCCAGTGTAATAAATACAGCAGGTCCAAATTGCAAGTGTGTCTCAGATGCTGAGCTCTGTGTTAATACTTTGACGACGAGAGTGTTCTAAATTTTAAGCAACTGGGAAACCAAAGCAGCTCGTCGTTAAAGTTTAATCTGAAAGACACAAGAAGCTACTTCAGATGTGCTCAGTCGAGGCAGTGATATCAAGTTCACTTGAGATAGACGTTCATAGTAAACAGGTTGGGCAAAAATGAGTACAAAGTTAGAGGCAAGCTGGCTACAGCAGGAAAGAAGGTTATCGCATGGAGCATTTTGAGGAATATATCGTATGCACTTATATCTGTTAAGATCAACAATTTCAAGGGGTACTTATATGGCACCATAATAAGAATCTTGATAATACATGGATACATACACGTTCACACACACACACACACACACACACACACACACACACAGTGCCACACATAAAAAAATATAGGAATACATACGAACTGCATACATACCTTCACACGTGCTGAAAAATTCTGGCAAATTCGTGTTCAAAGCCATTTATTTCTCATTTTCAGAGCCAGTAAAGCATAATAAAGTTTAAAAGTAATTAAAATCAGTCATGCCTTTATCTACAACAGCATTGGCAGTACAAGTAACTCACTACGAATATGAGCTACATAAACCTATGTACATCTGGCGCATGCATGTTTCACGAAGCACGCAACGAAAGAAATTCTAATTCTGACATTCACAGCTGGGTTCAATTACAGCAGTAACAGTTCACGTTTCTTTCAATCTCCGCAACGAGACACCAGCTTATACGTGTACCATGCATCATCCTACACTGATATGGAAAGCCAGACTGTTCATAATTCAACTAATAATAAATATAATATGTCATGTTAGCTCTAAAACACATGTCTAAGGCATCAAGTGCAGATATACAACACATTCTTATGGTAATTTCAAGTTTAAAACACTTCCACCGCAAAGTGCAAATCTTAATTAACGTAAACATCACGCATGCACTCACCCACCCACCCACGTGCATACTTATCTCCCTCTCAGCAGGAAGCAGCTAAAGCATTTACGCCAATCTTCTAACATCCGGATATAGAAGGCCCCTCTCGAAAGATAATCTGACCCCAGTAACTGCACTCTGTGGGTTCATGGCAGATTGAGTAAACATCGTGAACTGATCTTGTGCAAGCTAATGTTATATACGCCAGAACATTCTCATACAGTGCATCGTGAAAGCTGCAATCATTGTATCATGGGATCAATTTGAAATATACAGTAGCTTTAGGTTGCCACTTAGTTATAACACTGTATTATGCTATTCGCCTAAGCTGTGAGGCTTTCACTGGGTGCTATGTAAACGTTCAAATACACACATGCATACAGAGAGACACATACATACATACACATAAAGAAACGTACACATACAATGCAATCTTGATACATGTTTTTAAATTAGTTGACATGGGTTTCAAAGGCACAGTCATAAGCAAGTTCCAGAGTTTTCACTTTGACAGGGCAGCATAATTTCAGTTCAACCTCAGAAGTAAAATAATTATTAACGTCCATGACCTAACAAAAGTCTTTACTAAAGACTTTGAAACAAGATGCAATCCTTTTAACAGTATCGTAATTGCAAATAAATCTGAGTCTTCACTTTATGAGAAACAGTTCAGTTGGTGCTCCCGAATTAACACAATGAAACCATGATCGTACAGGATTGTCTTCAAGGCTCACTTGCAGAATAGAGGGGGACAGAGGACACAAGCGAAGATGATGTGAGAATGTAACAGGTGAAAACAACTGTCCAACTTATTATTATATTTAAATTATAATTATCATTATATCATAATTATCATTATCCAGTGAACAGTTTAGCATGGTAAAGTCCCTAAAATGCAGATGTCTTTCCTGCATTCAAGTGAAAGTCTCTGGAACAGGTAGCTTGTCTCCAGAGAGTCTTGGGTTACATTCGTCATCCCAGCTCCAACACAAAATCTAATTCTTTCGTACCCCATGCACTGCCGACTCCATTATTATCACTACTATTATAATTACGTTTATTATTTGAAGTTGATTCCTCAGCATTTCAAAAATAATTACATGTAGCTAAATAGCTGTTCTGAAACTTAAAACTTGACCGCATACAAGGATAGAACAAAGTTCTGCAGACTCATAAGAACAATGCGAAACAGAGTCAGACGTGAAGAACCAAGTAAGTTTTTGGTAAGCATGGTCTTCTACCGAAAATTTTAATTCTCTCACCGGAAGTCATCTCAAACAACAATTTCTCAGCGTTGGTTCACTTCTGTAAGACATCCAGACTCGGTAGGGTAAAACTCTCATGTTTTGAAAAACCAGTTTAAAATATATTTATTGTTATGTATCTCTCAGCATCTGGGCTGACATTGTAGAAGTAGCTTGCTATCGACGACGCTATATGAATTGTTGTGATTACAATTACAATTCAGTGGCTTCCACAGGTATGTGTGAAACTAAGTACACATGAATGCCTGTATGCATATATGTATGTATCATTTATATAGCACCTTTACAGAACCTCTGAAAGGTACTACATAAATATTTAGGTAATCTTGGATTCATTCTCGATCTTATCCTCTGTCTGATCACGTCAATAGTGTCTCTCGTTCCTGCTTCTACTACCTACGCCAACTCTGTGCCATCCGCCAATCACTACCACTGCACGCTAACACGACTTTGGTCCAGGCTTTGATCTGTTCCAGGATTGATTATGGGAATGCGGCACTACATTGGTCTCTCCTCTACAAATGCATCTAAGCTTCAGGCCATCCTAAACACTGCCGCCCTCCTCATAGGAGGCATTGCAAAGTTTGACCATATCTCATATTTTACCCATGACTCCCTTCACTGGCTCCCCATCCGCCAGCACATCCAATTCAAGGTTTGCTCCCTCATGCGAAGCTGTCTTGCTGGCTCTGCTCCTCACTATCTTAGGGCTTATTGTACCGCAGTATCTTCTCAGCACAGTTGTTCCTCCCTTCGGTCCTCGGCTCGTGGTCACTTGGTTGTTCCATGGGTGCGTACTTCTACGGCCCAGGAGTTTCACTATTGTTGGTCCCAATAGCTGGAACCAGTTACCTCAGTCCCTCAGGGCTGACCTTTTCTCTATTTCTTTTGACCACTTCCGCCAGCACCTGAAAGCCTCTCTCTCTTTACCAGTGAAGACACTGGCACGGGTCGGGAGCACCTCTGTTTTTGAGTGGTGCTATATAAATACTCGACTACGATGCCTACAAGAATTCTACGGCAGTACCTTCTAAAAAATTCAATAACAGTACCACAGTTGAGTATTGAAGATGACACAAAGTGCAGATCATTACGCGTATAACGAAATACCGGTTACACCAAAAATGACGAACCTGTAAACACCTCTGTTATATTTAATTACACCAAACCGTCAACGGGACCGATTTGACTCAACGCCAATATCAGGATATCCCGCTTCTCCTTTGGGAAACGCAGCTCACGGCCTGCGAGTCGAGCAATGGTGAGTTCGCCACCTGCCTGCTCCAGCTCGAGTTGAATGATTCCTGGCGACTCTTGCTCGCGAGCGATCCAATCAAGCGCCATCTGCGAGCGCATGTCGTCGTCGAGTGCTCGATGCGAATAGTGAGCGAGCACTTCCTGGCGCGTACAGTTGCGCTCACGCATTGCTCGGAGGCTGCCGTTCCAGTGCAGAAGCTGGAACACGGTCATCAGTTCCTGGAACTCAAGCATCGTTCGACCTTTGTTGCTCTCGAGCATGAAACGAAATGCTCCGATTCCTGTGTTCGGGTTTTCGGCATCAGAAGGTTGACCCTGTTGGAAGAAACGCTTTCTGTATATATATTGCCATTTCCATCAATGCATGCTTTTTAATTATTCATTTATTACACTTATCATCATCATCATCATCAGTTCCTGATACCAGCCATTTGGCGGCTGTGGCAAGAATAAATGACAATGTGTTAACGAATAAATGAAGATTCTATTCTATTTTACATGGCCAACAACATGGAAATCCATGACGGGAGAAAATGGACAATCATTATTAATTCAAAATATATTCCAAAGCACGAAAACTACATTGGAAGGGGTGGTACATTAAAATCTAAGCTTTCTCAATTCTCATTGGTTGTTCGGTTTCAACTGATCAACCTATGTTGAGCAAACCTTAACACTCTTACCTTAAATGAATTGACTGCATCAGACACGGCTTTCTCGATAAATGAATCTGTAATTCTGCGTGAAGGATGCTCGTTGAAAACAGAGTTCATGAGTGCAATCTTAGCTGCACTTCGACGAGCGTCCGCTTTTGTGCTACATTCCTACAAAAGCAGGAAAGATAAGTTATAAGCAAATACAAGACAATGCATAGAACACAGAAGAAACTGAACTCCCCCCCAACAAAAAATCCTGGAAAATAACTTAAATAAATTGATGTCCACAGTCCAGTTCTGCAAGTTCTCCCAAAACTGCCTCTACAGCGCATCTTAGAACAAGCCAACGCTAACTCTTACAATAAATTCCTTCTCTGTGAAACGTCTTAAAATTATAATATCTGCATTGAACCATTGCTGAAAGTGGTCCACATTCTAGTCTTTAATCTAAAAAGGCCAGTCGCATGAGATCCCTTTAGGAACTACTCCCATAGCATTACTCAAAACTCCCAGAGCCAACTATCATGAGTACTTCTCTGTTGTAAGTTATTGGACTATATCACTAGATCTGTATTGTGCCAATGCTATGATATACATTCATTCATACATACATACACACATACGACATACATTCATACATATGACATACAAACATATGACAAACATTAACATTGGCATTCAGGAGCGTAGACAGAAAATTCAAGAGGAGGCAACTTCACAGACAATTGTTATGTTATTGTTATGGTCAATAGACGTTCCAGTATATAAAGAAAAACCTATGACAACTACCTCCTCGTGCCTCCATGTAGCTACGCCAATGTCTGCATTACCTGACATGCATTCTTTCCCTCAACATCACAACTAAGCCATCCTTAACTGAAAACTAATAGAAACTTGCAAATCTTGCATATATTCTCGTTTACATTTCAGGGAAAATGTCAAAAAACAACACGCCAACCTCCAAATGAGCAAACTATTGTGCTACTACACCCTGCTGGAAGGATTTCCTCACCATGAAACACGGCGCTCCACCCTTCCACAAAGCCCTGCTTACCTTGAAACACGGCGCTCCACCCTTCCGCTAAGCTCTGCTCACCTGGAAACTGCCAAAACAGCTGCCGCCTGGAAGTGTGACGTAACAGACATAAGGAGGAACCGTTGACTGGTCCGTCTCATACACGACGAGCGCCCCGTTCTTCAGCTCAGCTCCTTTTGATTGTTTCATCTGCCAGAACTCTTGCAGTGCTTCCACTACGTTTACTAAAATGCAGTTATATTTAGAGTAATGTAATCCGACATTTATAATACAGTTCCTTCCAGTGTCGAGTCATCCAATTGCCTAGTGTGGCAATGTAGGGCAGCTACACATATTGTAAGACATTAACAGAAAAACTGTGGAGCCACAGAAATGTGGCTCCACAAACTCAGCAGTACTGTTGTCTAGCCGTCTTTCTGCATGTTTTATATTCATTACTTGTCAATATATGGTAATAGCTTTTAGCAAAAGGTTTTCTACAAACATACATACTTTTGTTTTTGTTTTAAGTATAAAGGCTTACACATCAACTGCTGACTACATAGCACGAATTTCGCAAATACCGTAATGATCGAAACCAACTTTAATATTATCAAAATCGTACAGAGCAGCTGAACCCACAGCCTACCTCTTCCGTACCCATGGGTGTGCTTCGCGAAGCTGTTAACCACGGTCTCAACGGCTTCGTTCAGCACTGCCGATATGCTGCTGTTGGGTTTTGTGAAGTCAGAAGCCGTTGGTTTGTTTTGCCCTCTCTGTGAATACAGGGCAGCCTGGTCCCGAGGCATATGGCCAGCCCTGTCGTCGAAGGGACCCGTCCGTGTGCCCTGGTTAGATGAGGAAGAGGAAAACGCCATTATCTTCTACGATCGTTCCTCCCACGTGTAACTCAGTATTTGATAAACCTCGAATAATTTATTATTAATAAATATTGTTGTTTTATCGTCTAAAACAGTAGTTTCATTTCGTTTTCACTTCACCATTTAGTACCATAGATCTAAATATTTATAGATTTCTACACAAAACATATAGCGCTAATATTTATTCAATGTTATTTGAATGACCAATACAGAGCATGTCAGAATCGGTTTCAAGTAATTGTAATTGCTATAGTAATAGTAAACTCTAATTTCTGAAGCGCTACTCTGAAGTTAAGCGCAGGGCACAAGCTTATTCACAAGAGCTGCAACGTATCAGATGGGTTCTCCGAATGTGCCATTACGCCAAATAGACCTATCTCATCCAAAACATCACCTCCTGCTATCTCTCCACAAGTCTTTCAATCAAAACTGAAAACTCTTTCACAAATTCTATCCCGGTTCCTCCAAGTCCTCTTGCCTTCCTCGAAGATCCGTTCCTCCCTATTTAAATAATTATTCTGAACACCATGCATGCAAGGATCAGGCAAGCGAGCACATTTCATTTTTAATGGGCAAAGCTATTATTTCATATTCTAAGGCCATTACAAACCCACGTTAACTCCTCTGTCTCATCTGGGATAATTATTATTCAGTAATAATAGTCCCAGGTCTCATTCCCTCCTAAGTTTTTGAGCGACACCACAGTATAAATACTCCGAGTCAAGCCCGAACCTTGGTCTGAGTCAACGGCGAGTCAATCCCAGTTCCTCATCGTTTCGTCAGGTTCCAATATTCAATGTAAACAATGGCCGACGTATGTTTGCGAGACAAATTTAGCTACGTTTACAGTTGTGACTTAGACACCAGCGTCCAGATTAAAATGTGAGGCTTATTTCTAACAATAATAATAAACGTGAATGCGGTTTCTACATACCTAACGTAAAGACTTGGGGGTTAGTGTAAATGTCCCGGCTAAGGTGTCCGTTTGTAAACACCCAAACACCCAGAAAGACCGCATAGTCAAACCTTAGAAATGTCTAGCGAAAGAAAGACTTTTGTTGAAAGGAAGAAACTTTCAGAGCTTTGTGTACTTTTACGAATTATATGGGGTAAAATTTGAGTGTTTTCTTGCGCAGAGGCACCCTCGAAGGCCACCGGGAGAGACCTAGCTTCCGACAGCTGATAGACGATCCACTGCTCCGTTATTCCGGGATCTGCCAGGATCAGTTCTCGGATCTCTTCGTTTCCTGCCAAGTGTTTGCTGATAGTCGTCCACTTGCACTTCCAGTCCAGACTGCTTACAAGGCATTCACTACACGATGGAAGTAAGACTTTTATTTTCGGTTTTTATTATTGTAATTGCGAGCTCAGTTAATGAACCATTTATTTTGCTAATTTTTCTTGCTTGTCCTCCACAGTGTGGTGCTGTTTAGATTCTTTTGCTAACGTGTCAAATCGTGTTCATTATTCATTACCTGTATATTGGACAATTGATGTTTGGAGCTCGACAGCACTCTATTGTCTCACAGTCAAGAGGTCATGTTTATATGTGATTGGCCACAGGCATGCCTAAAGGTGAATTTTATAATAAGAAAAAGTTCGAGTTTAGACTGCTACACTACTTTACAATTACAGATTAACGCTTGACAGCAGTTTTGGAAATGTTAAAATATTTGTTTACATTTAAGAAATATAATTGGCTGCCTGTTAGTTACTGCTATTACTGATTATTAGTTATATCTTTTTCTACTTGCAGTTGGAATGAGTGGCTTACTCTACCGCTGAAGTACAGTGATTTGCCACGAAATGCTCTCGTCGCATTCACGATCTGGGATATATACGGCCCAAATAAAGAAATTCCAGTTGGTGGCACGACCATCTCGCTGTTTGGCAAGCATGGGTGAGTGACTTGTAGTGGCATAGCTGGGGTGCAAAGGCATCAGCACAAATTATGTTATATTACAAACTCCGGCATAAAATTAATTCTGATGTAAGTTCAGATATAGGACAAATTCCTAAACACTGTGTTTGGAGACGTGAACCCAAATTTAGTGCAACATATTCAATGGACTCAAAGTAGCGGCATCTGGTTATAGGACTTTTCTTAAAAAATACTTCCTAAGCCGCATTTTTAGGTGTTTCTGTTTGTAGTCTTGCCCTTTGATTCTGTTTAAATAACAAACAAATTATATCACATTCAATCACAAACACACATTCGTTTTTCTTTTCAATTTATTTAGTTCTGTCGTGTGATGTTCAAGGTTGCGGGTTGTCAACCTGTTAGCTGATAAACGAATATATATATTCTGCACATCAAAATTAAATTAAATATTTTTTTGGCGTAGTACTTTTCGACAAGGCATGCATGACTTGAAGGTCTGGGCAAACGTCGAAGCAGATGGCAGTGAAAACAGTAAAACCTTAGGAAAGGCCAGTGGACTGGAAGATGAAATGAGTCGCATTGCCAAGGTAGAACAAATACCATTCAATCTGTTTTATTTTATTATCATTATTTATTGATTTGATATTAATAATTCATGGCATATCTATTATGGTTGCACCAACTTTGAATAAATTCATGCTTCAACCGAAACTTCCACTTTCAACTATTTATAATATTATAATAATATTCATCTTTATTATTTCAAACTGACTAGTACGCAGTATGATTACAATTCATAGTATGAACGGATGATCACAATTTATAACAGGAGTTGAATTTAACTGTGTGGCAGCCATGCAAGTCACCCATCACGTCCTACTGCTCATTTTACTAACACCATCTAGCGAATGACAGGCTGAGTAGACCTTTTGGAGGGTAGCGTGTATCTATCCCGCTTCCGACTTGATATTATGCTATTCATGCCAGTGATGTTACCATTATTCGACGGGCCCCCATGTTATGTTATTCGTACCCATCGCCACTGTATGGCTGGCATCAGGAACTGATGATGATGATGATGATGATGATGATGATGATGACACGACGACGACGACGACGACGACGACGACGTGTTGATAGTTTGATCACTTAAAATGAGTGCTTTAATTGTGTCACGTAGAAGGGTGTTGATACACTTGTCCTGTTAGGAGATTGCTAATATTAGTTCCATCTGGTGTTTTCAGCTGACAAAAAGGCACAGAAACAGTCACATGCTGAAAGTTGACTGGCTCGATCGTCTGACGTTTCGTGAGATCGAGGTGATCAATGAACAGCAGAAGAGGGAGTCCAACTTTCTATACCTCATGATCGAATTTCCACGGATCGTCTGCGATGGCGTCGATTATACTGTCGTCTATTTTGAAAAGGTTCATTTTATCCTCTTCGTCATTTTAAGATTATTATAATTAAAGTACACACTTATAAGTCCGTTTTTATTGAATTATAATCTTAACTTATTCTATGGGACTGTATTGAATCGAGGTCACTCTCTGGATCACTAACGGTTAGAAACCCCTGATGATGATGACGACGACGATGATGATGTTAGTTTATTGATTCATACTGACATGAACATTGTATCATTACAATTCATAGTATGAACAGATGATCACAAGTTATTACAGGAGTCGAATTTAACTGTTTGGCAGCCATTCAAGGCGCCCATCACGTCCTACTAGACAATTAGGCTGACATCGGCAGGTGTCAGAGGAGAATGCATAAAAGTTCATTTGGTTCCTGCGATATTCTGTATTGGTCACCAACAGTTAGTGACAAATGGAGGCTGATTGTGGGACACGGTAGCCAATTGGGTAGAGTACTCGCCTTGTATAGCAGGAGTACGGGTTCAAGCCTCCTCCCCTGAGATGATTACTCTGTGAATTCTTTGAACAAGTCCTTCACTAGGGAACAACCGGGTAGACATTTTCTACCGGGTAGCAAATCCGAGTATTTGGATGTACTATTTGCCGGATCCGGGTACGAACCGAGTACCGTTTTTACATGTAATAAAAAAATACATCAGCATAAACATTATTTTTTTACCTGTAATAATGAACCAATTAGATATATATATACAAATACGACAGCGACTGTAAGTCTCTATTAGTGTATTTTGTGACTTTTTGTCAATAAAAATATAATTTATTAAATAATAAATATTAATACTATCATCATTCATCATATCACAATTGTAGGTATATGCGTGGGTATTATTTGCCGAGGCGAATAGTTCAGAAAAACCCGATATTAATGCCGGGTGCAAATGGCCGACGATGATCTGTATTTCCGGTTGTTCCCTATCCTTCACTCACAATTGCTTAACGCCATCGATTGACGCTTCATCAGATAGTGGCACTTAATAAATGTGCAATAATGATGTGAAAGCATTGTAAGTTGGTGCTTTTTGCCAGCTAAAAATAATGGTGCTGTAGTTTAACAAGAGTGACACAGTGTTCAGTCAATGGCGCGGTGGTGTAGCTGAGCAGTGTTTTAGGTTGTCAAAAACAGCTGGGGGGAAAATTTTGCAGATTTCGAAGGTACACGATCACAGGTCTAAATTAAATTTTAATGTTGTTAATTTTATGAAACAACTGACGACTCTTGAGATATCTTAGTTTCTTTTTAAATTTATCTATGCGCTTAACAAAGGAATTACATAATCATAGGGGCGTAGCCAGGAAAAAAATTTCAGAGGGGTTTTAACTTTTAAGTTTTCGGGGTTTTCCATTGGAAATCTTCGCATTTACAACATATTTAATTTTTAATACATACATACATTTATTTTGGGGGTACATGTACATACATACAAACATACATACATACCACACATACATAACATACATTTTGGACAGTACATACATAAACCATAATGCATACATACATATACATACATACATACATTTGGACATGTTTTGTACATACATACATACATTTAAGACATACATACATACATTCCATGCAGTACATTGTCCCTGAATGCTGCACGAATAAGTGACAGATTCTTCATTGGACATCTGGCTTTATCAGCAAACAGCAATGCTAATGGTAATTGCACATTTATATAGCGCCACTTGGAGAGAGAATTGTCATAGGCACTCCCAACCTAACACAATAAAACTCATGCAATATGTCCTCCACACAAATGGTCTTCAAGCGTTTGCGGAAAAGGAAGTCAGAGGCTGAGAAATTGCTGAAATTACATGTGTAGGCTGGTTCTTTTTTCTCAGATGCAGTAAGTAAGAACTAATTTATTAATTGCAGAAACTTATCTGTAATTGATGACATGAAATCTTTGTGAAATTACATCTTTTAGTTACTTAGCCGACGATGATCTGTATTTTCCGGTCCAGGGTGACATCGTTCACTATTTGGCAGATGCAGGTGGAGATGAAATCTGGTAAGGCAGTTTCTGCCCTGGCAGGTCCCCCAATCTTATTGGCAGTCTATATGCTAACCAAGAAGACTATTGTGCACCCCAAACCATCTATAACATCACTATTATAATGTGCAAGCCATTAAAGCCTAATCCCAATTACCAGAACATGATTATTGTGTATGTTGTTGGTATATTGCTGTTTAACGATGCTGTGCCTTAAAAAAGTGATTAGCATCACCCTCCTCCTTTCTCCAGACTTGGGACTGGCACTACCAAAGTGTACTCATTATAGCAAAGTCATGACTAAGAATGCAGGTGGAGCAGAAATCTTGAACCAGATTTCTGCCCTGGCTTGATTTGAACCCCCAATCTCTTGAATGTCAGTCTAGTATGCTAACCACTACACCATTGTGCACCCCAAAACAACTATAACATCATCAAAGCCCAATCCCAATTACCAGAACCTCATTATTGTGTATGTCGTTGGTAAGTTGCTGTTTAATAATGCTGTGCCTTAAAAAAGATGATTATCGTCACCATCCTCCTTTCTCCAGGCTTGGGACTGGCACTACCAAACCTCCTTAAAACATGCTTATTCGTGCTAGTGAGATAGTTGTAGTTTTTTCACTTTTGCAATCTGCTTAAAAGTAATTTATCGTGTGCCTTGATACACGCAGATATACAGACACACACACATGCACACACACCCACATGCACACAATTTTGTTAATAGGCCATACTTGATATGGCTGCCAAACATGGCATCATAGTTTCCAGTTGATTACAATCGGGTCAGTGGCTAATTTAGCAAGGTTTCATTGTCTGGTACAGGAAAACCTTCTTGAGACGAAGCATCACAAACTGGTTCGCAGCCTGCGCACTGGACCAACGGATCGAGATCTCAAGCCAAATGCCGCTATGAGAGACCAGCTCAACGTGAGCAGTTTTCATTCTCTGAGTCAAAGAGTTTACTTAACACAAAGTTAGAGTTGGATGAAGACCTATGTGCATTTTGGACTTTTCTTTAGTCTCAGAAAAGATTTGAGTACATTTGAGGCAAACTTTGTCTCACTTTCTGATCATATATAACATTCCCTAATGAATGATTGAATTCCATCAAGGTAAGATGCAGGTGAGATGTGAATAAGGTGTTGCTAACATGTGGGTATGGTGCAGCTAAGATGCCAATAAAACGTGGACGCCTTGTGCTATTGGAAGGTGCTGCTGATTTTGAGCGGCGCTGTATAAATGTTTGATTACTTTATTACGTTACATTAAAAGGTGCTATATAAATGTTTTAGTTACATTTACACTTTGTTACGCTACAGTATTTACGTAGCATATGGCTTACAGTGATTGGCTGAGATGGGGATAGTGTATGGATAATATGTGAATAAGATATTGGCTGTGGATAAAATGCAGATGTGATATGGATATGTTGTGGACGAGATATAAGATATTGTTAAGATGCGAATAAGATGTGTCTGCTTGAGCTGTGATTGGATGCTTTTCAGGCGATCGTCGGTTATCCGCAGACTGTTACGTTGACATCCGAGGACAAAGACCTCGTCTGGAAATTCAGATTCTATTTGTCAAACCAGAAGAAGGTAGTCCTGGTCCATTGTTTTAACTTGATTGATTGATTTTTCTATTGATTAATAAGAGGAGATTATGTGTAGCTCTCTGCTCGTTAAAATTCATTTTGTCTTGTCTCGTGTTTCAGGTTCAGATAATGAGTGCAGATAAGAAATTATTGTTGATACCGGTAATTTGCAACTTCTAGTGCACTGGCGTCTAGTGTGTGGTTGTGTGGATATAGTCATTCATATAGTCGCTTGCAGGAAACCAGCCTCTCATTCTGATTCAAGTATTGACCTCTGACATAAAGCTCATATTATTTATCATTCATACATACGTATGCATTGGTAAGATGTGAATAAGTTGCATCTACTTGCCACTGTGAGTGAGCCTTTGAGGTCATGTTATCCATGGGCGTCTGCAGGAATTTTTAGGTTGGCATGGGGGACTGTGCCGAACAATTTTGCACTCACACCCGCGGGGGGTCTGGCGTGGAGAACAGACGTTTTTGAACTGTTGGCATGGGGACTAACAAGGGTGCGCCCCTTCAAACAACCTATCACATCACCACTTTGCACTCACACCCGCGATTGCGGTGAAGGACTCTGGGCGTGGATCCCAACAGCCGCCTGCACTTTTGGAAGCATTTGACATGATATGGAGCCTGTTTTTGGCGTTCTGGGATCCATTTTCAGCTATGTCTGAACGTTAATTTCAGACACAAAACTGTTAAAACTTTCACTGTTTTTATATATTTTTAATTTTTCAGGTTATCTTGACTAATCTGGATAAACAATAAAACTGTGGAAAAAATCATAGCCATTCACTGTTAAAAACTAGATAAGTAAATTTTGTAAAATATGTGCAAAATCCATGGGGGGCAAATGCCCCCTTGCGCCCCCCCTTCCGGACGCCCATGATGTTATCGAAGGTCATGTTCTTTCTGCAGGCTCTGACAAAGTTTTTGAAGTCTGTCCACTGGAAGGTAACACAGGAGGAAAAGCAGGCGCTGGAGCTGCTCAACAAGTGGAGTCCGATGGATGTGGAAGATGCCCTGGAGCTCCTGTCTCCAGTGTTCCCACATAAGACTGTGCGCAAGTACGCAGTGGCCCGGCTACAACAGGCTGACGACGAGGTCTGGAGATTTTCCATCAATCATATTTAATTCGACTTTCAAGTTTGACTGCATTGGGTATCCTGACAATTCCCCCCGGACATTTCCCCCGAGCAGTAAGTAGGTTTCCATAACATGTAAATGTACAGCGCAGCAGTTGATTAAAGAAAAGATATTATTATTATATTATATTATTATATTAACTCTACTATTGTCCATGATAACTGTTATTGATCCAACTGTTATTGAAGCAAAGGCCTTCTTTCATCATTCCAACTTCTATTTAAGCAAAGATTATTTTTCATCAATCCAATTTCTATTTAAAAGACGAATTTCTTTCATAAATCCAGCTTTTATTTCGGCAAAGAATTTGTTCATCAATCAAACTTCTATTTAAGCATAGAATTTGTTTCATCAATCCAGCTTCTATTTAAGAAAAATTATTTCTTTCATCAATCCAACTTCTATTAAAGTAGAGAATTATTTTCATCAGTCCAACTTCGGGGGAAACGTCCCGGGGGAATTGTTCGGGGGGGGAATGTCCTAGACCCCCGGCATTGTAATGCGGTCTCTTTGTAACCCATTGTTGTGGGACATGGCAGCTGATTGGTTAACGCAGAGAGTTTGGGTTCAAGGCTTCTCTCCTGAGACAGTTACTGTGTAGGGACCTTGAGCAAGTCCTTCACTCACAAATACTCAGCGGCATTGATTGATACTTAGTCTTTTGATTGCGGTGTTAATAAATGCATAGTAATAACAATAATAATAATAATAATAATTTTTTTACCCTCAGGTGATACAAAAATTGTCCGGAGACAGAAAAAATGAGCATCTGGAACGGTTACGTCTCCTAATAATAATAATATTGATTGATAGTTTTCTAAGAGCCTGAGGGATTATTCCTACCTCGGGCAAAAAATAATAATAATAATAATCTGAGAACTTTTATAGCTCCAGAGTAATACTGATGAATACATTAGTTGATGATTGCTGCCAAGAAGCAAATCTATGTCTATGTCATATTCCAGTGCGAGTCAGGCAGAAAGCGTGGAGTATACATAGTTGCAGTACTTGGCTGTTGGCTGTTTTATAAAGACGCACTATAACGTTTATAGGCAATAACTGTTATTGTAACTCGTTGATCCTGTTTTGTTTGTATATTCCTTGTTTTCTGTCTTGCAGGACCTCTTGCTCTACATTCTGCAGCTTGTTCAGGCGTTAAAGTACGAGGACTTTGACGAGATTGCGGCTGCCTTTGCATCCGAGCAGGCCCAACCCTCGGCGGCACAGTATGTCCTTAACATGCCCACGACAAGGATGGACACTCCTGGGGCTCTATCACTGTCCAGTGAAGACTTAGACCGGTCAGTATGCAACGCGGTGGCCAATTGGTTGAGCGCTTGCCTTGTAGCGCAGACTTACGGGTTCGATCCTCCTTCCGTGAGGTGGTTTCTGTGTAGCGACTTTGAGCAAATCTTTCACTCACAATTGCTCAGTGCCATCGATTGATGCTTCGTCATTAGATAATGGCACTTAATAAATGCATAATAATACTGATAATGATGATCATTCTGAAATCGTGCTTTATTTTGATGCAAACTGATATTGACAGCTTCTTGAGATAGCATTAATTGGAAAGTCCAGTGAAGCATTTGACGTGTTGAGAGTATATTGTTGGAAGGGAGAGGTTTCTGTGACATGGCTTAATAATGGATAATTGTGCTTAAATTTCATAGTGTCTTGATTCGTCAGTGATGAAAGCACATGGACTGTTTCGTTAATTCATTCACTCAGAGCATTTATATAGCACCCCTAAATGCTTTACTTGAGGTACTTTCATCTGAACCCTGGCAAGACCAAAGAGGTGCTTCATTAACTGTTCAGATAGGGTTACAGCACATTAATTTGATGTGCTTACACAGTTCAGAAGTGCACATTGAAGCCAGACAAACATAAGAACCGTGTCATAGGTAGACTGGAAGAGGTAAGAGGTATCGGCATGTATGGAATGAAGGGTAAGAGGTAAGTGAGATGTTATGGTTTCTCCTGACTTCTATAGCACTGTTACCATAGATTTAATCGGAGCTGTACAGATCCAGAGGATTTGTTTGTCTCCCTGTGTAGGATTGGAGATGTCGTGGATCCCCCTCTTCAGGAATCCATCTCTGATAAGCAGGATCTTCTGGATGCGCTCATCGAAAATCCCGAGGAACACAATCCAGATCTCAATTACAAAGACGTAAGCAGTTTATTATTTAATTCATTTATTTTGTTTATTTTCATTTGAAGCTCTAATTAAATTTGTGTCTGCAATCAGTATACCAGAATCTGAGGCGTAGATGAATATTTGCCTTAGGCCAAGATGGTAAAGGTAGAAAGGTTAAAAGGTAAAGTTAAAACTGGTAATGGTAAAAAAAGTTCAAATGGTAGAGGTAAAGGTAAAAAGGTAAAAGTGTGAAGGTGAAAAGGGAAAAAGTAAAGTTAGAGAGGTAAAGGTAGAAAGATAAAGGTAACAAGGTAAGAAAGGTAAAGGTAAAAAGGTAAAGGTAAAACTGGTGAAGGTAAAAACAGGTAAAGGTAAAAACTGGTGAAGGTAAAAACAGGTGAAGGTAAAGGTAAAAAGATAAAGGAAAAACATATAACAGTAAAAGCAGGCAAAGGTAAAAAGGTAATCTTCCTTCTTGCAATGCTACTGGAATTTGTTTACTGTCCCCTAAAGAGTGGATGGCTGAGTTTGCACCAGATTACCGTATCATTTCCTAATAGCCGAGATCCATGCCTTGGACATGTAGTGTGATGTGGCTGATCTACCTTCACATGAGATGGTTTTCGACTGTTGACAAAAGAAAGGTTGATACCTTGTACTGCTTTTTAGATGGATCTGGCAACGTTCCTTATCTTCAGGGCGTGTAATAATTCCAAGCTGGCCAACTACCTGTGCTGGTAAGTTTCTATTTCTTCACTTATTTATTATATGGCGAGAGTTTGGAGTTCAATAACCACCAGGGCAGAAATTTGGTTAGAGATTTCTGCTCCACCTGCACTCCAAGCCAACCAGCTATAATGAGTACACTGACCGTACACTGTTGGTGGGAAGATGAGATGGTCAGGGAGAGGACTGGCCACCTGCCGTCATATGCCGAGACTAAGAAAATGAAGGCACTAACACTTTATATCCATGGCAGCCTTAGGGCTGACTTAAGGAACTGCTCTTCTTCTTCTTGAGGGGGTTTGAACGGACAATAATTGCATTGCTTTTGCTGATTTGTGCAGGTATCTGAAGGTTGAGTGTGATAATCAGGATGGTGCGACGAAGCTTCCATCTGTGCAGGAAATGTATACTAACGTTCTGAAGAGATTCAGCCTGGCTCTGTCACGAGTGAGTGAGATACGTGTTACCCTCATGAACTGTTTTCGAGATAATCATTATAACTTTAATAAGGGTTTTGTGTTGATGCCGTCAACAGTTTTGCCAGTATATAGGAATAATGAATAATCTGAGAATTGCTTACCAGACATCAATACTTGAATCATAGTCAATAATTGGTTTTAATGGTATTTAAAATGATAATGTGTTTTAATGGTATTTAATGTGAGAATGGGTTTTAATGGTATTTAAAATGATAATGGGTTTTAAATTAAAACCCATTATCACATTAAACACCATTAAAACTGTTAATGGTGTGTAGTGTGATAATGGAATTTAAGGTTGTTTAATGTGATGCTAGGTTTTAATGGTGTTTAATGTGATAATAAGTTTTTAATTAAAGCCCATTATCACATTAATCACAATTAAAACTTTTAATGGTGTTTAACGTGATAATGGAATTGAAGGTTGTTTAATGTGCTGCTAGGTTTTAATGGTGTTTGATGTGATAATGGGTTTTACCAGTGTTTTGTGAAAATGCTTGCAGGATTTTAAAGTAGCCTGATGAATTCCTTTGGACTTTTTAGGGAAGTCGTGAATGGCGACTTCGGCGAGCCTCAATCGCCGGTCAACAGGTGTTCATGGACCACCTTGTGCATCTCGTCAGACAGGTGGCCAGAGAAAGCACCAACCGCAAGAAAAAGGTGAACTCACCACAGAAGGAAAACTCCTATTTGCAAACGTCATCTGTAGTGATATCAAAAGAACGAACAGTTTTATCAGTCGCTCTTGAGTGGGGTGAGGTGACGCGTCGCTTGTTTGAAGGTGACACTAGGTTGGTCAAACAAGGGAGACATGCAGTCAATACTGAAGGCTATTTGTGGCAGATGGTTAGATGGGTTAGTGCACTTGCCTTGTAATGCAGAGAGCATATGGGTTTGATCCTCCTCCTCTGAGACGGTTACTGTGTAGGGGCTTTGAGCAAGTCCTTCACTCACAGTTGCTCAGCACCATCAATTGATGCTTGGTCATTAGATAGTGGTGCTTAATAAATGCGTAATTATAACAACAATAAGGGTAGTGCTGCTATTGACTTGAGAATGCAAGGTGATACTGTACAGGATCTCGAGCATGTCTGTACAGTGAAAAGCATTGTGTATGGTGGGTCTTGGCTTTGATGTGCATAAATCTGTCTTTTCAGTTGGTGTTTTTTCTGTGTTATGCCAGATTGAAAAGTTGCAAGCTCTGTTGGTGGAACCAGAGGGTATCAAATTCACGTTTACGCACTTCGATCCTATTCCTCTTCCGCTCGATCCAGAAATTCGGATCAAAGGCATCATCCCCGAAAGTGCCACACTCTTCAAGGTACGTTTGCCTAGGTTGACTTTGGTGCCACCTGTAGATGATGTCACCCTTTTCCATCACTTTGCTCCAATTATCAGTTTGGGAAAATCCTGCTTCCCTTCTTATAAAAGTTTTAATCCTTTTGAACCTCACTAATTATCAGTAATTGAATCCTTTTGAAGCAAGTTAACCTTACTTATTACGAAGGCATACTACACCTTATAGGGGTAGTATGATTTCGGCTTTGGCTGCAAATGAATAACAATTTCTTGCTTCCATCAGCCTACACGTTGTTGATTAGAACATTTATGTATTTTGCACAGAGCGCACTGACTCCCTGTCGATTCACATTCCTCACCGAAGGTAATCAGGAATACGTTGCGATCTTTAAACATGGCGACGATCTACGTCAGGATCAACTGGTCTTACAGATCATCAATCTCATGGATCGGGTATGATGACCTCAGGGAATTCTCTTACAGCTGAATATAACTATCAGAGAAATTTAATTTCTTATTAATATTTAAAAGCACTTGAATGTAACCTAGTGATGCAGAGTATAACCAGTGATACTAAAGTATAATAATAATGATAATTATAATTATAATAAAAATAATAATATTATTGATAATAATAATGATGATGATAATAATAATTATAATGATAATAAAAATGATAATATTAATGATAATAATAATGATGATAATAATGATAATAGAAATGATGATGATTAATAATAATAATGATGATGATAATAATGATAACAGAAATGATGATGATAATAATAATTATAATGATAATCAGGATAATATTAATGATAATTAAACATGATGATGATAATAATGATAATAGAAATGATGATGATAATAATAATAATGATGATGATGATAATGATCGGAAATGTATGATGATAATCGAGGAATGATAATAAAAATCTAATATTGAATAAATAATAATCATGAGAAATAATTATAATAGAAATGATGATGATAATAATAATAATGATGATGATAATAATGATAACCTAAATGATGATGATAATAGTAATAATCAGTGATAATAAAGTATAATATTAATGATAATAATAATGATGATGATAAAATGATAATAGAAATGATGATGATAATAATAATGATGATGATAATATGGCTGCAACACTGGAATGAGGTCTCATCTTTCAGAGATCAATAATTTCAACTCCTTGCCTATTATTTTATACTTATAATCATTATTTTAAAAAATTAATATCAATTATAATGTTAAGAATCATTGTGCCATTAGTAACTGTATTGATTTTTGTGGTTGTGGAACTCTGTAGCTATTACGAAAGGAGAATCTAGATCTGAAGCTGACACCTTACAAAGTCCTCGCAACGAGCAGCAAACATGGTCTGATGAAACACGATCTCTATCCTCATTATATGATTCTGGAATGTTCTTCTTAATGCTCTATTCGTAGTTTAGGGGTGGGTGCCTGATAGTGTAGTGGTTAGTGCACTGGACTGTCAGTTGAGAGGTTGGGGTTTAAAGCCTGTTGTTGCAAAGCGTATTGTGATCTTTTGAAAGGGATGTATTGTCTATCGTACATTGTTATGGTGTTTTTGTAGTCTATAAGAAGTCTTCAGAGTGTCGTAATGGTATTTTGTTTGACGTGTATTAATAGTGTATACAGGTTTTTTAATGGTTTTTTATTGACAGTGTATTGATAGTGCTTAATCTTTTATAGTTTTTGACTGTTTTAAGTAGTGTACTTTAAAAGTTTTCATGTTGTTCTGATTTTTTTGATGTTTTCAGTCCATCTTGTAATCCCCATTCTTTCTTGCATTATAAATAAATTCGGATTTATTGATTGCACAGGGTTTGTTCAGTTCATCGAATCAATATCCGTTGCTGAAGTTCTGGCCACAGATGGTTCGTTGATAGCGTACTTTCGTAAGGTGGCGCCCTCTGACACCGGACCGTATGGAGTCGTACCCGAAGTCATCGACAACTACGTCAAAAGCTGTGGTAAATGATTCTTCATACAATCAAAAATAACAATTGAACTGGATGATAGAAAGACCTTAATCTCGATTAAGCAACGCTGCAACCCAGATGAAACTCCACTGGTTTTGAGTGTGATTGTAAATTGCAACTTCTATTGTGCCAGTGTCTAATGCACAAAGCAGCAACCATGTGTGTCCATACTCGAGCCGCAATCTGTCCACTGGAAAGGAGAGGTCACCTTATGTGGCCTTACCTAATGTAACCTTACCTTATGTGACCTTACATTATATGACCTTAAGGTAGCGCCTCTGAATAGTCATTACTGCTAGAGGCGCTATATAAATGCCCAGATACAATACAGTTCAATACAATGCATAAGGTAATACTGTACCTTATCCTACTTTGTTTTTCCTTAATTTACGTGTCTTTACGTTGCCTTTAGAATTGCATTGCTGTAGCTGTTGAACGTTTGTTTTAGCCGGCTATTGTGTGATAACTTACCTGCTGGGGGTTGGGGATCGCCATCTCGACAATCTGCTCATCACCAAATCAGGTAATTGTAATTGCAATTGTAATTGTAATTGTAATTGTAATCGAACATTTATATAGCGCCGCTCAGAAATCAGCAGCGCTCTTGATCTGGTAACGAGCAGACTTTTAATCAGTCTGTTTATGAGTTTGTTGGCTTTTCAAGAACTAAATTTGTCTTATAATAAAATATTATACTATTCATAATTTGAAATTCCACGAGCGTCGGGAGTGCTTCTGAATCTTGAAGGGACGTTATATAAATTCCGTAGATAGATTATAGATAGATTCAACACCAAAACTCATCAGACGTTAAAGATTTGAATCGTCAATCAGCCGCCGGGGATTTGCGTTTTTACGGAGGCCGTTGAATTTTTCTTTTGCAGGAAAACTTTTTCACATTGACTTTGGTTTCATCCTGGGTCGAGATCCGAAACCGCTTCCTCCTCCGATGAAGCTGAGCAAAGAAATGGTGGATGCGATGGGTGGCGCTACCAGCGAACACTTTGCTGACTTCAAGCAACTATGCTACACAGCGTTCCTGCATCTTCGAAGGTAACTTATGGTTTCGGGTCAACCAGTGTGATCTTTTATCTCATATCTGGTAATTTATGCTTTTAGGTCAGCCAATCTGATCTCAAATCTGGTAATTTATGCTTTTAGGTCAGCCAATCTAGTCTCAAATCTGGTAATTTATGCTTTTAATTCAGCCAATCTGATCTCAAATCTGGTAATTTATGATATAGGTCAGCCATTCTGATCTCATATCTGGTAATTTATGCTTTTAGGTCAGCCAATCTAGTCTCAAATCTGGTAATTTATGCTTTTAATTCAGCCAATCTGATCTCAAATCTGGTAATTTATGATATAGGTCAGCCAATGTGATCTCATATCTGGTAATTTATGCATTTAGGTCAGCCAATCAAATATAAAATCTGGTAATTTATGCTTTTAGGTCAGCCAATCTGATCTCAAATCTGGTAATTTATGCTTTTAGGTCAGCCAATCTGATCTAATATCTGGTAGTTTATGCTTTTAGGTCAGCCAATCTGATCTCATATCTGGTAATTTATGCATTTAGGTCAGCCAATCAAATATAAAATCTGGTAATTTATGCTTTTAGGTCGGCCAATCTGATCTTGAATCTGTTTTCACTCATGGTTGATGCCAACGTTCCAGATATTGCTCTAGAACCTGACAAGACAGTGAAGAAGGTCAGTCAAAGTTCAAATGGCATATACTAGGGTCAAAGTTCACATGGTGTATACTAGGGTCAAAGTTCAAATGGCGTGTACTAGGGTCAGAGTTCAAATGGCGTATACTAGGGTCAAAGTTCAAATGGCGTATACTAGGGTCAAAGTTCAGATGGCGTATACTAGGGTCAAAGTTCAGATGTTATATACTAGGTTCAAAGTTCAAATGGCATGTACTAGGGTCAAAGTTCATGTGCACCAGAGTGCGTTTTGGTTAAATAAAGCTTATATTCTTGTTCCACGGACTCGCTTGGCTATTAGGCAGCGCCGTGCTTTCTCGGTTGTTGGCCCTTCCATTTGGAATGACCTACCACTTAAGCTCCGTTTTTACTTGTAAGCCATCTGACAGGGTTCTACAAGTCCCTCAAGTCTTTTTTCTTTAGTCGTGGCTGGGCCGGGAGCGCTCCTGAGTAGTTTCTTGAAGGGGCGCTATATAAATGCTCTGAATGAATGAATTTACTTACTTACTTACTTAGTTGTATTGTATTGCGTAGGTTCAGGACAAGTTCCGACTAGACTTAACAGACGAACAAGCAGTTCAGTACATGCAGAGTCTAATTGATGCGAGCATCTCGGCTACAGTGGCTGCACTGATGGAGCAGATGCACAAGATTGCACAGGTGAGAGTGATTGAGATTAGCATTCAGGTGTGTTATTATCATTCTGGCTATTTATAGAGCTACTTGGAAAAACCATGCATAGTGGAAAACCTTTCAAAGGTAAGGTAAGGTGACTGAGCCAAAGAATTGACAACAGCCTTTCTTTAACAATTTGACAACTATTTCCTTAACAACAGGATGACCAATTGACCATTCCTTAGCAACTGGACAAACTGAGCAGGAATTTCAGACTGGTTTTTCCAGTAATTGCGCCTTAAGGATGTGGTTCCAGAATTGAATTAGTTGGAACACTTTTAGAACATGCTTTAGATTCTGAATGTAATAAATGAATCATCGTTAAATGGTAAAGTTAAATAAGTGAAATAAATGGATTTATCAATTTCTCACAAATATTGTGCCAGTTCAATTGTTGAACGCATGAGACGATGTTTATTCTGCAGTATTGGAGGAAGTAGTGGTCAGCGATCCAAGACGCAGAACTGGAACATCATCCTTCCTCTCGAAGAACTTACAAGCAGACGGTTGACAGGATAGCATCATAGACACTCCAGAGATTCCAAAGAGAGAAGACCGAAACAGAGAAAAACAGACAAGGAGACAGTTGTGGAGACAGACAGTTATGTCATCTAGCATGACAAGTCTTGATTTTAGCGTACGATATTTTAGTCCAAAAATCTTAGTGGAAAAACTGCCCCACTTGTGTTCAGGGTAAAATTCTACCACTAGTTTTGTAACTTGCGACAGAGAATTTGTTTTCCGCAGATCTATGAGAAATTTTGTTGCCATTGTTTTATTAACTTAAATTTCTTGTATCTGGTGCAGCTCGTGAGTTAGTTCTGCACCTATGTGTTGAGGGAACGCATTTTTTATAGTATGGAAGAAATTTGCTGTTGTGGTTTTACCTAAGGTTAAAACCACACTCGCTCGTGTTAGAATTACTATGCCGATTGTTTTTGTAATTTTTCACAAAGGACTAGTTCCAATTGTAAAGAAGGTTCTGTATTATAGCAAGGTTGCATATTCTAAATTTGAATTAAATTCGGGAATCATGTCCCAAAAATTGAGTAATCGAATCTGTGTTTTAGTAAAGCGCACTACAAGGAGGCTTTAGTGTACTAGTAATGACACAAGGACTTCAAATGTGGGGTGTGGCCAGACGCAGACGTTTTAGGGTAGAGAGATAAAAAATATCTGGTTTTGCTCGATTCAACCATTTTCTCTGCCTACACAATACAATAAAATCAACTGGTATTTGATAATGCCCTCCTTATAAAGTTCAGAAGTGCACATTGAAGCCACGCAGCCATTAAGAGCCATATTAGGTAGACTGGAAGACGAAAGTTTTCAGTACAGAGTGAAAGACAGTCTCTCAGTAGGAGAGTTGCCACAATGAGGAGGTAGGGGAATTCTAGATGGAGGACCATCAACAGTACTGTTAACGAACTCAGGCCAATAACAAGACATGTACCAGGAACAACATACATTCCAGCACATCAGTTAATGGTAACTTTCACTGAAACCGTCCTGCTGCAATCCTGGTTGTTTGGACAGAACAAGATCCAAGAGGCAAAAGAACCTGGATTCATAGTCTACGGGCAGTTTTAGTACGTCGTGATGTTTCGCTTGTGTTGTTTAGAGGCACTAGTTTAGACGTGCCAGTGAGTTGATTCGTAAAAGGTGCTACGTAAATGAAGTTCAAAGTCTCATCAATACATTTCATCCACACCACCTCTCAACTTTTTTCACATGGTAGGGGTTTGAGCCTCACCCAAGATGGTCACTGTGTAAGGACCTTGAGCAAGACCTTGCCCTTGTACCTCACATTCAAAACTGCAGACCTCGCTCACATAAAAGATGCAATATAATAATAATAAAATTAATAATACAAATGACCTAATATATCCAGATTTTCTATTTCTTATGGCATCGCTGGACAACACTTCTTCGACACAGAATAAACTGGTTCCATGCACTTGGATTTCAACCGGTGCCCTGTTAGTTCGACTTCATGACGACAACATAATCATAACAATGAAAATGCCATGTTATATCTAGATTTTCAAAATCTTGCAGCATCTCTTGACAATGCCTATTGTTCCGGTACAATATGTCGACACAAAACGAAACACGATTAACACCAATCTGCTAATCCGTTAATCGCATTTTTGGCGTCCATGTATGTAGTCAGAACAGCGTAATATTCCAGGTAACAATGATTACATCGTCTCGTATTTACATCACTGGTTATTCCTCGCTTTGTGTAACAATTACATCTTGAAATCACAGTACAATTTATTAAGGCTTGGCACCTCTGCGCAAGCAAGCTATCTGGTCAGACGACATGCACTAAGTTACTAAGTTTTGTCATGTAATCATTTAACAATATCAACGTCTGCAGAAAATATGCCAATCACAATCGAAACTACATAGATTCACTTGAAAAACTGCTTACCCTTAATTAGCTAATTATCGTAAACCGTTAACGAGAACAAATCAACTGTAAACCATCCGTGGCACCCAATTATTGCAGTCGTGGAATTCTAGGCAGCTTTCATAAATCACAGTAAAGATCTGGCCTTAACTTTGGTGAAATGTACACGTGACGACGGTTCTGTTCATAGCAACCGTTGTCGTAGCAACGGTCACCGTAGCAACCGACTCTGAGATCCCAGTTAGGAGCAGTCGCTCTAGCAAGCCAACTATGTTACACTGAATCATTTACAATTATTACAATTAAAATTGCTACTAGTTACAGATTATTACCATAGTGGAAATGAGCAGAGCTACTATGTACATTTGTGCAATAGTCAGTACCACAAGAATCTACACTGCTAAAAACGAAGCATATATAAATATATATATACATTGCCTAAACTTTATTTCTGTATCCTATATATAATATATTAAAATATATGTATACATATATATATATATATTTATATATATAATTTATTACTACCTTTTTGAGCAGAAGCCATCACTTATAACGAGCTGAATTCTAAAGTTGAATTAAATTTGGGATCCATTTTCCCAACTGTGCTAATACAAGAATTTGTGTCGCAATGAAACATGCCACAAGGTAGCTCCGATGTACGATATACTCTTACAGTATGTTTTCAAACACATGTCGTAACAATTTTCTAAATTCTGGTCAAGTGTTGCAAGCGTTCGGTAACTACATCAGTAAAACGTGTAAGTGTTAGGAACAACTACAGTCTAACAACAACAACAATGCAATTAGAAAAATATCGCTGTAATTGTGATGCAATTTGCTACACTTATGGAGGCACTGGCAACAGAGATGATGTCATCCCAGGCAAACAAAAGAACGACACGAGACTGTCCTTTCATACCTTGTACATAAACCTCATCAAGCAATTAGATAAGCTGGCCCTAACAGTGCAATACAACTGCATTTGATATTGCCCTCCTTCCAAAGTTCAGAAGTGCACAACAGACTATACGACAGAACATCGATGGTGCCGAGTGAAGGACTTGCTCAAGCAGTTAGAAACAATTAATTAGAAACAATTAATAACACACAACGTGGGTCATCATCTTCGATATGCATGCTTCATGTAAAAATGCGTAGTGGTGATTCCAAATCACCAGTGTTGGATGGAAAGCCATGTGGATTTATTCCCCCCTGGGACAGAAACCAGGAGCACAATGAACGGCCTACTGGAAACACACCAACCGTACAACATTGCATCCTTGGTTCAAAACCTGTGGAGTGGAGCCACTAGAAGAAAAAAGCAGTTCCTTAAGCTATCCCTGAGGCAGCCATGGGTATGAAGTGTTAGCTATTTCACTTTCTCAGCCTCGGCATATGACGGCAGGTCCTCTCCCTTGCCGTCTCATCTTCCCACTGATAGTACAGTCAGTGTACTCAGTATTGCGGAGTTTGCTACGGGAACACAAATGGAGCAGAAATCTCGAAGCAAACTTCTACCGTGGCTGGGATTTGAACCCCGACCTCGCGACAGTCAGTTCACTACACTATCAGCACCCACCTAAAAAGGTTTGATGCCGCTGTTGGAGCATAGATTTCTCAGCTTAAATCCACTCTAATCTTAACACTGCTTTTTAATCTAATCTAATCACTGCTATAACGCCACTATAAAGAAGCCTATGTCAAGTTCCGAGAATAGACCATAACATATTTCTTGTACCATACCATACTAGTGGAATCGTACATTTTTCAGAGGTCTGTAAGACATTGGATATCCATGGGCTAACATATTACCTAATTGGCTAATTCTATCGCACACAAGCTGAACTGTTATTAGGAATTGAACTCATAACAGTCAGACTCGACCGTTTCGCCCAGTATCATTGTGCTCCTGTTTCTTATTCAATATATTTCGTTACACATTCCACAACAGCTGACAATACGTTAGCATCAACAAAAACAATTAAACATCTTGAAATCCCTAAAATTACCCTGACACCTTATGGTTGTTGCAAATCAGTCATTTCAAAGGCACAAACAACAGAGGGCACCCACAGAAGCGCCAGATTAACCACACATTTTCCGGCACTTTGTGTCCTGGTTAAAAAATACACACACAAAAAACAACAGAACTGCTTCAGCAGAGATTGTCTGCGGTAAGTTTGAAAAAAAACAGCTTCAAAACCGTTGATCGCTGGCTTTCGGAAGTCTGGCAGAATGCGTGGCTGGTTGAAAAAAGATGTTGACCATCACTCAATATAAACAAACCTAATGCAAATTAAGTGACACCATTTTGTAAATTAAAAGGCACAGATAGTCTTCCTTATAAGAGCGTTTCCTACAGAAAGCAACTGGAGTAACAATCAGCGATTCATGGCACAGCAGGAAAACAATTTACCGCAAATAACAACAAGCAAGTGTGGAACAACTTTCAAAGAACGTAGATAACAAATGCAATAAATTTGCCAAGATCTGAAATCAGATATATTAATTCAGCAAGAAAGTCCTCCCAGCTTCACCAACAAAGCAGGAGCAACACAAATAAAGATAACCAACAAACTTCACAGTCTTGGACGGATTACGATAGCTGCGCAAAGATCGCAGAGCCAGACTCCACGGTGCAGTGCAACCTCTTACACGAGGCTGGCTTAACGTCAGAAAAAGATGCCGCCTAAGTCACGTATTGGCAACGGCGTTCGCGCAGGAGCTCCGATTTTAAACCGGCCCCTTCGTGTCATGTCAAAAATTCTGCTGTGGAATCGGTGCAAAATTCTGGAGAATTCCATCTACGAGGGCCGAACTTCTTTGTTGCGGTCCTCTGCGTCTCCTATGTCATGTGGAAAGGCTCTGGTGAAGGCTGTGCTTCTGTTGCATGTGGAATTTCAGATGTTTCTTGTAGTAATACGTTAGGTTACACATCTGGCAGCGAAAGCGTTTTTCGTTCGACTCACGAGGTCGACGGGGCAAACGAGATTCTTGCTTCGGCTTCTTGATCGCAGAAACCTGGTAAAAAGTCCACCATCGTTATTTGGCCAAATGATGAACTCGTGCAAGGTAGTTGAAGTTCAGTTAAGTTAATCGTAAAGTAGGTTACAATTGTAAGGTTAGCTATAAAAGTTCTGGTAAGTCAGTAGTAAAGGCGATTAAAGTAATGTTAGTTATGGGAATATAGGGTAATGTCAAATTCAGTTCATGTAAACTAACAGTAAGCTAAGATGAGGTAAATGCAAAGTTTAAGTTGATAGTAAGGTATGAAAATGTCAGCTAAGATAAGTTTATGTAAGTTATAGGTATGGTAGGTTAATGCAAGTTCACATACAGTAAAGACTTCAGCTAATTTTGGGTAAGTTAATGTTAGGCTAAAGCAATGTAACCATTATTTTGGGTAAGTTAATGTTAAGGTAAGTGTTAATGTTATGTAATGTAACCAGTCATTAATGTTATCCTACATTACAACTGATCTTTTGGCTTAAGAATGCTAGGAAAGCAGAGAAAGTGGTCTGATAATCTGTGACTGTCCTAAAGTGTCCTTATACATCAAATGTCTTAGTGATTGCACCACATTAGTTTCTGCTGAAAGGAGACATTACATTACACTACATTAAGAGTCCATGCCTGTATCTTCACCTGTCCTTGACCCACAAAGGACCCAAAGTGTCCGGTTGCATGTGGCAGAATCCTCTTCCCAACGCTGGTCATATCCAGCTTTGCCGCTACCTGTGGTGTCGATATCATACTGCTAAACTGTTGGTAGTTCTGTCCACCAGAAACAATGTTCGACGGGAATTCCGGCTGACCGTGAATGGCGCCCGAATTAGCGGAAACCACCTGACACGCCAGCCTCCCGGGGTCGCCCGTCATAGCCGTTGTTGGGGCTGGAAAATCTGGAAAGACGTATTCCATCTGGTCGGAATTAGGATCGCGGTAGCACTCGGAGCCCTGGAATGCTTTCATCGGCGAATAGTTTACAGTCATCGGAATGCTAAACGCCGGCAGGAGCATCGACGTGTTGTCGGCCGTTGCATCTTTGTCGACGAGTGTTGAGCCAAATTCGATGTTGTGTTCTGCCATTTTGTTCGGATCTGCTTCGTGGCCGAACGGCTCTCGGGCGGATTTTGGAATATAAGAAGGCACCGTCGCGGCTTTACAGTTTGCCACAGTCTCCATGTCGAGCTGGCCGTCACACCTAAGGGCAAGATCACTGGTACCTGCTTGAGAAGCATTTTGCATTTCGCAAGGCCTGATGGGAAGGGGAAAATCCTTGGAACCGAGTGTGGTTTCGGCCATTTCGACGCCACTGGCGGACGACGTGTCTACCTCGGCCTCGATGTTCTCGTTGAGCTGGACCACGAGGATGTCGCTGTCATCGATGGTGATTGCCAAGAGACCCTGAACCCTCAGATCCTTCTTGTAGATCAGACCGTTCTGACACAGCTGTGTGATGGTGCTGAGCAAAAGTGTTCTCACTCTCTCCTGTTCTGATTTCATCGTTTCAGTATTTCACAGAATACTCAGAAGAAATTTGATCAAGAACTACAAAAATTCAACGAAGTGAACATGAATTCTAAACTTCTTAAGAATTTCAAAGAATACTCAAAGAAAATGTCATTCGATGAAAACCTGCTAAGTGCAGAGCATCTGTGTGTTTGTCCAAATATGTACCGCATATTTATGGTCATTTTCACATTGCTTTGATATGAATGCAATATATCTTATATGGTTCTGTTTTAATTTTATCTAGGTTATATTTGTCACTTAATAATGATTATTTACTAAATGGATTATCTGGGCTTCACCCCATGACGAATAATTCTAACAGGCATTCACATTGCACCCTCTTTGAAAATTTAGGCCAGGCCCCCCTCAGTAACATATCCTGCAGGCTGCAAGTGCGTGGACAGAAATCCAATATAGTCTCAATATAGTCTCACTTTCCTGGCCATACACAAAGTGCCTAAGTACATTGCATGAAATCCCTGCGAAAAAGGAAAGCAAACCGCCATTGTCAACCGATACTTGTTTCGAAAATCAGTGCTTATCAATTATGCAACAACTGTGATCAAGAAAAAACATTATTCACTGGTATTTAGTTTCTACTCACTCTGGCCACTTGGATAGGCGAATCTGGGCAAACTTTAGTATCGTGGGCTGATGAATTATACAGTATCTTTGGGCAGGCTGCGCGAACACCGGACTGTACCAGGTTTTCTAATGACGACACTAACCCTAACCCTGACGCTAACCGACCCTCACGACGCCTAACCTGACCCTAACCTACACTCAGGACGCCAGTAAACTTACGCACTACATCCTTCAGCCCCCGATTCTATAAGCTTGCCCGAATCTGTTTACTTTTGCTTTGCTTACCTACTGTGTATGGGGGTGCGGCCAAAACTGGGCGTACGTCAAACACGATTGCAAACAATCAGCTGCTAACACAGCAACAGGCCACTGATTTATTTATGCTAAATTCATCTTATAAAAGTCGCGAGCCACCCATGAAACGAAAGTTTCATTAATTTTACCTGATATGAATTTTTAGCGACATTTAATTTGACTTTCTGTATAAATCAGTTGATCACTTCCTCCAAGGATCTTAAAAAGCGAAAGCTAGAGACGACAGCTGATAGCACAAGATCAGTTGCACAGCAACGTATTTAGAACGAATTAAATACTAGATCTATTTACACAGAGTAATTAGGATCATTTAATTAGTGTTGCTAGGTTTATATTTCACAGGGATATACATATACTTCATTTTCTCCAGTTGAGTAACGCGAAAGTTTGTGGCTGTAGTGCTTCGGTATTAAACTTTTACCATAGCACCATGCTGTCTCCTCGGCTAGACCTCCCCGAATTTTGACCTGTCACGGAAACGTTTGGCTATTGCGGACTTGATTTGATATCTATAGCGCCCATCGAGTCATCGACTGGTCTCTCTGACGCGGCTTTTATGGGCGTTTAGATTCTTCGAAGATTTACATTTACATTTCAACTCTCGAAATTGAATCACTCTTACGGCAAATTGAATCACTCTTACGGCACACCAGCTGCCAATGGCGACTGTAAAACACACAAGAAGAGTAGTTTGCTAATGGGATACTCTCCTAGTTGTTGTTTTCTTATATATGACATTATATTGTTATAATTGTATCAATAACAGAGCTCCAGGTCTTTGGTGCCAGAATCCAGCGACGTTCCGCTAAACCAGTAAGTAAGAACGCAGGTTCAAGATGGCTAAGTTTGGAAACTGGCAGATGTTTTTGGACACATGCGTGCAAAGCCTTGAAAATGATTCAGAAGGCTTTGAAAGTTTTAGAAAATGTCAAAACAACGAAGAAAGAATTTCATTTGTTCTCAGAAATGGTATTTTAAAGTGAGTCGAAATGAAACAGTAATATGTTTATTCTATTCGCAGAACCCCTATTATCGGCCATGTAATCAAACGAACCAGAAGCTCGTAATTTAATGGGAAACGTTAGATTATTTAGCACTTGGCAATCGCCATTTTAATATTGTTTGAACTCAAATAATAGCCAATCAACAAATTATGTTGTCCGATGATAAAGTTGATCAAATCCTATCCTGATTCCGTTTCTTCCCCTTACCTGCATCGCCGTTTCAATTTTAAACCTTGGTTGTCTGTATGTATGTATGCATGAGCACTTGTTATAGCGCCCCTTCAAGATTTCTACTCAGAGGCGCTCCCGACTACAGCGCGGACACTGAATCGGAGTTTCACGCCGAAGCGCATGAGCAATTGCGAGTGAAGGACATGCCCAGGGTCCCTACGCGGCGGCTTGAGGTGGATTCTTTCCCGCAACCCTCCGGCTGCAAGGCACCGAACATACCCTTACACCACCGCGTCCCACTGACCACTGGCAGCTTGACTGCCTTAAGAGTGATGCAATTTCAAGCGTTGAAATGTTGAAAACTTGTTGAAAGTTTAATGCTTGCCTGACCCATTTGGATATTGACCTGAAACAGACTTTTACCCCACCCCGCCTATCGAGTATGTTTTGACTAAGCGCTGCGATTAAGCTGGTTCCCGCGACTTCGCTCTTTTGTTTTTGGGAGCTCTGTAGAGTGTGGTTACAAAAGAAGTTGATGAGACCATGACTGGGTCAGGATGAAGTGCTGAAGGCATGTAAAATCTTGACTTGAGTCACATTAAGTTAAACATCTAAAATTCAATAAGCTTTGCAGAAGGCTTTGAAAGTTTTAGAAAATGTCAAAACAACGAAGAAAGAATTGCATTTGTTCTAAGAAATGGCATTTTAAAGTGAGTCGAAATGAAACAGTAATATGTTTATTCTATTCGCAAACAAATCGCAAACAAATAGGTTGTTCAAAGGTAAATGCACTGAAAGATTTCACGATACAGTGAATTTCTGTTTAAGAACGCCATGGATTGAAGACTTCTTCAAAGTTGCCCAGAGCACTTCAAGCATGAAGTCAACCTCAGTTGCATCTCAACTCAGAGAGGAAGGCAACAGGAACTTTCAGAAGAAGCAGTTCAGTACAGCCCTGAATTGCTACAATCAGGTTTTGCAAATTTTATTTGATTTAGAAATTTTGCAACTTTTGATTCTTACTGTGCTTTGGACTAGAAAAGTATTGGGCGCCCAGTTCTGTGCACTCTTTCAGGTCTTTAGCATAATTGAGGTTTGAACTAAAGATTTATCCGTTTCACTTTTTGCTTTCCCAACGACGTCGACTTTCCCTCTTACTTTTTCATGCATTTTAGTGCATTACCTTGTTACCTTGTGCTGTCAGTTCCTTGAACTCTAGCGACCGTCATGATCAAGCCTCTCCATTTCCTTCTGTCCGCCGTCGCATCTCTCAGTTCTGTCAAATTCATTCCAGTTGTTTCATGTATCTCGTCCATCCACTTTTTCCTTGGTCGTCAGGTGCATACTCATCATTAAATTTAAATGCACTTGTGCATGAAGATTAGCTTCCGTTTATGAATAAAGCAGATTGCAAGATTTGTTGATCTGTTCCTCAGCCTTTCTCTTCCTCTGTTTCGGAAACGCCTGAAGACTATCTTATTTGTTAGAGCCCTGGGTCGGGAGCGCCTCTGAATTGTGAGTGGCGCTATACAAATGTTCAATTACAATTACAATGATAAGTGATTGCCTTCCCGTATAACCATTCTCATTGTATTTCATGATTTGTGAATTTCTGTAATTCAGTGTGTCTGCTACGCTCCAGTGAATGACAGTCAACACGAACTTTCACTTGGCTATGCTAACCGATCAGCTGTCTTTTATCACCTAGAAAATTATGAAGTAAGTCCACTTGTCGTTGATAGATAGTTTTCATGTATGATTATTGTAACTTTGATTGCAATTGAAAATTTAACATATTAGAGCATGCCTATGTGACGATAGACGTCATGCAGAACTAGAATGTCATCAGTAAGCACAACATTATTAAATAGGCATATATAGTATTAGTAAATAGTATAGTATAGTATAGTATTTGATCATTTATAAAGCGCTTCTCAGCATAACAGACATTCCGAGGAAAAAGGAAGGTTTTAATGTGAGAGAAAGAGGTAGAGATGCTACTAGAGAGGATTGTAGAGCATATATATTGTAAATGCAGTGACTGCATTGTCTGAATTTTGTGTTTCTAAAGCTCTGTCTGAATGATATCGAGTCAGCTTTCAATTCTGGCTACCCGGCTGACATGACCTATAAACTCATTTTGCGAAAGGGTCAATGTCTTGCACACCTTGACCAATGGGAAGAAGCCAAAACAGGTCAGGTTTCTTTTCATTATCTGACCGTAATCATAATTGCAAATTTATATATTGCCGCTTAAAGAGACGCTCATCATTGTTGGTGCACAGCATTGCATATTTATATAGTGCCACTTCAATTTTTGTAGCGCCACCTGTTAGTGTACATCATGGCATCATTAGTTTTTGAAAATTTTAGGTTCACCTTTTTGTTTATTAAAATTCTAAAAAATATGTTTGTAGCTGCTTTGCTCGCAAGAGAAAGGCTGTTGGAACAGCCATGCTCCGATGCCAAAAAAAGAGGTAATTTCTTTAATTTGTGTCTTTGTTTTGTTTCTGTTTGTATTACTGTGTTTGTCTTTGTATTACTATGTTTGTCTCTGTATTACTATTACTTTATCTTCGTGTTTCACACTGGAAAATTTTTTTGCATGAAACCAACCAGTATAGACACTATGACATATGAAGCTGACATTTTACTAAAAGATGTAATGTAAGACTATAATAATAATTAATAATATTGTAATAGTGATAATTAATAATGTATGTGTTTGGACATTTGTAGAGCATGTTTAAGTAAAGTAAATTGTTTAAGTAAAGTAATTCATGTAAGTAAAGTAAATCATTTAAGTAGAGTAAATCATGTAAGTAAAGTAAATCATTTAAGTAGAGTAAATCATTTAAGTAAAGTAAATCATTTAAGTAAAGTAAATCATTTAAGTAAAGTAAATCATTTAAGTAAATCTAAACTGATCTTAGAAGGTGCAACCTATACCAGCGGTTCATGCTTTTGAAGACTAGTAAAGCTTATTTTTTGGTCCTTATGTTATAATAAATTGATTGATTGATAAATTAATTCGTCAGAGTTGAGACAGACCTTCTGTTGTTTGTTTTGTACGTAGAATCTCTTCTGAAAGAGACGGAAGATTTGCTGGCGAAAATGGACGAGAAGTTGCTTGGAAAAACCCAGAGGTAGAGGATCATTAGTTTACCACTTAACCCACATCTGATTGCTTACCCTCCACAGTGTGACATCCGTTCATATTGGACTTTGAAAGATAGGGCAGTCTTAGGAGATTGCCTCTGATGTTTCCTTCTTGTTACATTACAGCCTATTTTGATATGTTACAGTCGTCTTAGAACCACTCTGCTGTCAAGCTGTATCTATGTATCACTTTATGTTGCTCTGTATTATTTGCAACATATTAATCACATTATTAATTTGATGTTCCAGATGTTTAAGTTTTGTGCATCAAAATTTTGTTGTTTTCTGCTTGTACTCTAGATGCATCCAAGTTGACGATAGGAAAAACAAGATACCAGTGCCTGTTTGTGGTTTCAGCTCAACTGTAAGGCAGGCAACAAGTGCCATGGATCTCCGATACAGTCCAGAGAAAGGACGCCATCTCGTGGTTAGATATTAAGACTTGTTAGGTCTTGCTTTTGTGCACTGTGCGCAGTTTGTCTGACATTTGTGGCACATTTTCATGCCCCCTCTTACCTTATGTATGTATGTATAAAACACTTAGTATCATGCCTTTAATTACACCAAAAGTTGTTACAATGCTGTCCCCTACACACAAACCTCTATCAGACAGCGTCATGCTTTTTGTGTTGCTGGCCCTGCGGTCTGGAATGGGCTCTCAATAGCTCTGCGTTTGCTACCTAGAATTTTTTCTGATATGTTTAACTGTAATCTACGTTTAACTGTAATCTCAGGACTGTTCTTTTTTATAAGTGCCAAATCCTAATCATGCGATTGCCTCGGCAATGTATAACTATGCCATAAAGCTATTTAATGAATTTCATTGTTTTTAGGCGAACCGGAAAATAAATGCAGGCGATGTTCTGATAGTGGAACAGCCGTATGCTGCCGTTCTTTTACCCTCCCACTACGCAACCAACTGCCAACACTGTTTCGCCAAGGTTCAGGCTGTTGTTCCGTACGTACGTGGCTGTCTACCTTTCAAGTTGTTTTCAGCATGTTTTAATTCTTATCAATTCCAGTGTGTTACTTAACGCCTTTTATTATCAACAGTGCATTGAAATCGGATTATGTCGTAATTTAATTCTCGAATTCTCAACAGTTCTGAAGTGCTACTTAGAAGCTAAGCGCAGGGCACCAGCGTATTCACAAGCGCTGCGTCATGTCAGAGGGGTTGTTCAGAGATACCAAGTGGAGGTCTAAGTCCAGTGACCAGGAGATCAGGGAGTTACGGAGCTGATGATATGGTATGGTAATTGTCTCTGTCAAACTAATCAGGGGCTCTTTCTGCGCTTACCTATTATGATGTTAGATGTCATGAAGAACTGGGATGTCTTCAGTAAGCTCAACATTAGTAATAAGGCATATATAGTAAATAAGTTATTACCATAGTTTACTGTACTTTTAGAAATAAATACCTCGATACAAAAATAAGTTGCAGAAATAGCAGTAACTGCATTGTCTGAATTTTGTTTCTAAAGCTCTTTCTGAATGATTTCGAGTCGGCTTATGGGTTTGAAAGACTTTGTCACAGAAATGGAAACATTGAGACAAGTTTCCCAGTGGTTCTCAATTTCACATGCAACAGAAACTCATTTTAACACTTCCTTTGGGAGCCATAGAAAGCCATCTTATAATGAGATTGTGTTACAATGCGTTTAGTTTTTCTATAAATCACATTTGAGATCCACTTCCCTAACCATGTAATACCAGAATTGGTGTTATAGTGCAATGTGATATAACAGGTCTTTTGGTGTAATTTGACTTAAATCAATCCCTTGATGTGATAGGGATTCTTGAGCGGGGTTTTATTGGACCTGATGCTTTTTTGAAGGTGCAGCAACTGTGCGTCAGTCGTGTACTGTTTTCGAACGTGCCAGGTGGAGTCATGGAAGCGTTACCATTGCACAGAGTGCACAATACTTGATCTGCTACATTCTGTTAGTAATTTTCAACTTCTAACCTTTAAATCTTTTAAAGAATATGCAAATAATAATATATATATATATATATATTTATATATATATGAGAGATTCTAAAAATGCACTGTGTGAAAACCCTGATGCCGGTTCATGCATAACAGTGATTTGTATCAAAGGTGATTTGCTCTGCAGTCTCTTTTCTATTTGTATTTGTAAATGTTTCAGATCGGAATTGCTCACCTCAGTCTTCGTATCATTCTCATAACTCGGCTTCAACCTCTACTAGGTATGTATTCATATCGGCTGTGCAGTCATCTGTATGCTCTGGTGAATTTATGTATCCTTTTTTGTCTGTTGGACCATGGACATTGTTAGTGCACCTTATTTGTAAACAATGCCGAAAACTTGCTTACAAGTGTAAGAAACTGCTATTTAAAGTGATACAACTTTTTGATAATAAAAATGGAATGTATTTTAACATATTCATGGAATAAAATGTTCAGTATGTATTTAATACTTTCAGGAATTTTTTATAGCTTTGTGTATTTGTGAATAAACTTGAGTGGATATTAATTTTGAACTGGTTTATTGATTTTTTTTATAGACTAATGCTAGAGATTGTGTGTTTCCTCTTGATAAAGTGTGTGTGTCTAAATTTTTAAATTGCAAAATGATCAAAGTGTTACTTGAGCTGAAGTTTAACTCAATGCACTCAGGAGCTAAAATCTGAACAATTCTGTAAAAATTGTTTTAGATTTCCGAGAAGAGTTTCTCAATGAACCTAATGACCCGAGCAAAGTCGCCCTTGGTCTTACTCCAGAGGGTACATATGAACGTAATTACCTCTCAGTCTACAGCCTTATGCCGCATACTGATGACATGGCTACCGAGGATCTTTATCAGTATACCCTGGTAAGATAATGACAACAAAAATTGTTAAACCAGTTCAAAATTTAAAATCCACTCAATATACCTCAAGTTTATTAAAATGCACAAGCTATAAAAAATTCCTGAAAACATTAAATACTTATTGTTTTTATACCCTGAAAGTGCTAAAATGCATTTTATTACTATTATCGAAAAGTTGTATTACTTTCAATAGCAGTTTCTTGCACAAAATAAGTTTACAGCATTGTATATAAATATGGTGCACTAACAGTTTGTGTGCAATTATTAATTATTTCTAAACACTTCCGTATTAATATTCTGTGGTAGTGTAATAGACATTTTTAATTTAATTCTTGCATTGCTGTAATGTAATGGAAAGTTTTTTACTTGTATTTTTATGATGCCCCTTTAGAGGGGGTCCCTGTAAACGATATATCTTGGTTGTTGTTGCGCCTTCAATGTAAATTGTTCAAGCCATGCTTCTTGAGGTTTACAAAGAACGTAGTAGTGTGACTTTTTTTAGACACTAGGCGGAGTGCAACAGGGAGCCACATCGTATATGCAGCGACCGATAAAGAGCCTTTTACTTTTGTTTTAAGAGTTCGGCTATTAGCTGATCGGAAGCAGATTGTGGACACCAGAGGTGGAGCAGCAGAGTTCCCGCAATAGAGCGTATGCAGCGCCAGACCAGCACAGAAACCCTATAGGCGATCTGCTGCGGAAATGGAAGCCAGTGTAGTACATTACTCTGAGATGTGGCAATTCGATTCGCCCAATAAGACCCTGCCAAAACCCGCTCTATGCATTTCAATCCGGACTGCTGGGAGCCCATCATAGAGGGCACTGCAATGGTCGAGGCAAGATATACCTTGGTTGTTGTTGAGCCTTCAATGAAAATCCTTCAAAAGCGTGAGCCATGCTTCCAAGGAGTTACCTTAGCGCAGTTAGCGGCTTTTAAACAATTGTGTTGCCTTCACATTTACCTGTATATTCATTGATATTCCTTTTACTTTTGTTTGATTTATCTAAAGCCGATTGTGTTACATGCAGTGCAGTAGAATGATGTATGATCATCAGCTATTTAAGTGCAACTTCTGGGTCAATTCGTTCCCCAATACCCTGCTAATATTTCATGTCAAACAGTATTTTCTTTTGTAGATTTTTATTTCAATAATGAATATGTTTGTATGTATTTGTGTGTGTGTGTGTATATATATGTATGTCTGTATATATGTGTGTGTGTGTATGTATGTATATATATATATATAAATGTATGTCTGTCTGTGTGTATATCTGTGTTTATGTATATATGTATGTATGTCTGTGTGTGTATATATATATATGTATGTATGTATGCATGTCTGTGTATCTATGTATGTATTTAAATCTCGGGTGTGTGTATGTGTGTACGTGTGTGGTGAAATATGTACGTATTAGTGTCTGTGTGTATGTCTGTTTAGATTTTAATCTAAGCTTATTTAAATCAATATAAATGAACATAGTAAGTTTATACACATAATTGGCCAGACACACACACACACACACACACACACACACACACACACACACACACACACACACATACACACACACACACACATATATCTTCGTTTAATAGAACAGACTGACAAACCGCAGCAAGTTACATAATTGAAAGGCAGACAAATCTAATATAATGGGGTACAGTTGCTGATGGACATCTTTGGACTTTCCCAGCATTTAATCAACTTGTTAGTACAAAAATGATACACAACAACTCTGAATTGTTCATCGATGAATCTAGTGTGGGAAACGATTAAATGAGGAGGAGAAGCTGACTCAGCTTATCGAGTCGTCCCCATATTATATTAGCAGCAAAAAAATTCATCAACAAGATGTATTGTAATATGTGTGTGACCAAACCTATAAGACAATGAAACACACTGTTCGAGTGACTGACAACTTTTTGTGAATGCAAAGTCAGTACAAATCAATCAATTACTTTTTATGAGCGCTTTTAAATGCTATTACCTACATGTATGTATGCATATATGTGTGTATGTATGTATGTATGTATGTGTGTGTATGTATGTATGACTGTGTATGTTTGTATGTCTGTGTGTGTATGTATGTATGTATGTATGTATGTATATATGTGTGTATGTATGTATGACTCTGTATGTTTGTATGTCTGTGTGTGTATGTATGTCTGTCTGTGTATGTATGTTTGTGTGTGTATGTGTGTATGCATATGTGTGTGTATGTATGTATGTATCTTCCTTCTCTGGGGTGGCACCCTTGTCAAAGCCCAATTTCTCTGTTGTAAGACTATCCAAGTGTCTTTGGTCCTAGAGAGGACACTGGTTTAATGTTGTAATGTTGTTGCATTTTCATTTCTTTATAAATACATTGTGTAACATTTTTCTAGTTTAACTTGCGGGGAATCTTGCTTGCTTGCTTGCATATTGAGCCACAGGCTAAAAAGTCAAATCTTGCGACGAAGTTCGATCACTTACAATCATTCAATCGTCGTGAAACTTGGCATGATCGCCCTCGCACACACTTCATTCTATCAAAATTTCAGCTCCCCAAAAAGGCTGCTTATAGAATCTTTTCGAATCGCTTTTCCGATACGGAGCGTTGTGATTGGCCAGCGTTGTGATTGGCGCAGTCGTAAAATGAACGCGGACTATATATTTGTAGAGGTAACTGCTTCATAAGACACATTATAGGATACTAGATGGATAGAAAAAACTTTGTTTTTACGGGCTGTATTTTATTATCCATCTAAGTTTAACTTATAGCTTGCTTGCTTGCTGGATTGATGAGGCTAAAAGTCAAATTTTGCGAATCTGATAATCACAATCATTCAATCGTCCAAACTTGGCACATAGACTTGCACACACCAAATATCGGGGACTAAACTTTTCGAATCGGGGAATCCCCCTTGTGATTGGCTAAAGACTATATATTTGTAGAGGTAACCTTCATAAGACGCATTATAGGATACTAGATGGATATAGTAAAAACATTCAAAACATCTTCAAACTGTTGCTGCTTTCTTGATTTTATAGACTGCATCTTTGCTGCTTACCGTTCTCGAGAAAAGTCACTTCTTTGACTCACTCTGCGCTTTAGAGAAGATAACAGGTTCGTTCAAGTCTCTTATAGCTTACAGTGGATCATGAAATTTCATAATCTGTTATCATCCAGTAACAATTAGCACCAAATAGATTAACCTGCTAAAGATACCTAATACGTAGCCATGAACTCTAAACAATAGCCTCAGACAATGTTCACATAACCAAGCAAACACTGGCTCACTAGCGACTCCCTTTAAAAATTAACTCTCGATTGATGCTTGGTCATTAAATAGTGGCACCTAATAATTGTGTAATGGTCATGATGATGATGATGATGATTATGATGATTATATGGGAGGTGATGATGATTGGAGATGATGATGATGATGATAATGTCTTTATGTTTAGATCAACTTCAGTCAGAGAAGCTCTTTGTTGGAGGTCTCCTCCTTCGACACATCTGCCAGCTTGTCTGCAATGCTCATGCCATCACCGACCTTGAGCTGACCCAGTTCTCTGAGTCGTCATTGGTCGACACTCAGAGCCAGGTTCGAGTGGCAACCGCGATCTATCCGACCACTAGTCTCCTGAATCACTCGTGCGACCCCACAATCATCTCAAGGTGGCTCCAGCTGAACTTTCTTAGTTTAGGTATTTAATGGTTAGCATACTGGACTGTCAACCAAGAGGTCAGGGGTTCAAATTCCCACCAGAGCAAAAATTTGGTGTGAGATTACTGCTCCACCTGCACCTCTAGCCAACTCGTGTATAATGAGTACACTGACTGCACACTGTTGATGGGAAGATGAGATGGCAAAGGAGAGGACTGGCAACCTGCCCTCATATGCCAAGGCTAAGAAAATGAAGTTGCTATCTCTTCAGGGACTGCTCTTCTTCTAATGTTTGTTCTAAGTTCTGTTTGACTTGATTTCATCCGTTGAAGTCAGCATATTGAAAGTTTCTTTTTAAGTATGATAAAATCAGTTTATGGACGGAATTTCAGTATGCTCGTCACATTTGCGTTTTAGTTTCCATAACGAAACGCTGGTAGTACGAGCCGTGAAAGACGTAGATGCTGGGGAAGAAATATTCAACTGCTATGGTCAGTAAATCTTTGTTGTCTTACCCATCTAGGCCACACGTGAGGCTTGGGCTGATATATGCCCCGGAATGTCTCAGCCTTAAGACAATCCTTCTTGTTCCCTTTGTGATGACTTCAAAGATGTAACGCCATCCCTTTCAGTGTTTGGGCCAACCACGTGGAATAACCGTCCTTCAGATCTGCATGTTCTTTTAACTAGGGACCCTTCAATGCATACACCTTTTACAAGCATCTGAAAACTGTTCTTTATCGCCAGAGTAGGGCTGGGAGCACGTCTGAGTAGGTTATCTTGGAGGGGTGCTATATAAGTACTCTGAATGAATGAATGAATTTGTGTTTTTATTCTTTTTTAAATATTCAGAGATGGCATGAACCCAATGGGGTGAAACATGACTGTGGGGTGATGAACCCAGGTGATTGGTGATCATGTGCTTTTCATGACTAGTTTTCTATGTCCAGAATTGTTATAGTACTTAGAAATTTATATAGCGCCACTTTAAGAGGAAACTAATCAGAGGAGCTCTAACAAGAAGGTAATGTAATTCCTCATTTATTACACTACACCAGAGGACAGGTTCTTTATGTCTTTGTGAGACCTTTGTATAAATGGCCAGAAGCTGCCAATGCACACAAAGAGTTGGGTGTACTAGGTGACATTTTCTCTTTATATGGAAGTTCTGATTTCTGTTTTTACTCAGGACCTCATTGTAAGCGAATGGCGCGTTCAGAGCGCCTTCAGCACCTGCGCGAACAGTACTTCTTTGACTGTGAGTGTGAAGCATGCCGAAAGGAACAGAAGCAGGAACTTTACTTTAAGGTGAGATTTTTGGCAGGAAGAAATTGAGGTGCAACAATAACATGAGTTGCATAATTTTATTTTGTTTTATTACTCGGCACTATCAATTGTTGCTTGTTCATTAGATAATTATACATACTTAGTGCTTCGTCCTTCTCGGGCAGGTCTGCACTTTGAGCATAACAGCTTCTCCACTTATCTACTATGCTGTTTCTGTTGCTAGAGGTTTTTACCCAAGTGGGTTGCAAGAACATTGTGGCACCTTCTCTGTTATCCTGGTCTTGGACTACCCAGGCAGTAAAGGGCAGAGCTAGTTAGATAGTGGCACTTAATAAATGCATAATAATAATAACTATTATGTGTTGCTTGTTTTGTTAGGCGCTTAGGTGTCAACTTTGCGAAGGACCAGCGATAGAGGACGGTGAGAATACTTACTCATGTGTGACGTGTGGTCGGTCGTGCGATGTTCCGTTGAGTCGCCTTCGCAAAGCAGACGATCTCTTCGCACAAGGCCTCACGCTACTCGATCAACATAAGATCGATGGTAAGTTCAACCATATTTAAATGCTTTGTTTTAACAATCAGTATGATCAGTTCATGATACTGGCAGCCATTTGGCATTGATGGGTGCAAACAATGGAGTGCCCCTGGGATGTGTTTTCTGCTAAAGTGGCGCTATATAAATTTTTTATTGCTGTAACAGTCTCCAGTTTATTGTGGTCATTTTTCAGACTTAGTCCTGTTCTCTTATTCAGTCCAGATCTTATTATGTCTTTGTGTATCGTTTGTGCTCGATAGTATAGTGGTTAGCGCGCTAGACTGTCAATCGAGAGGTCACGGGTTCAAATCCCCACCAAGGCAGAAATTTGTTTAGAGATTTCTGCTCCACCTGCGCCCCCTAGCCAACTCAGCTATAATGAGTACACTGACCGTACACTGTCGGTGGGAAGATGAGACGGCAATGGAGAGGACTGGCCACCCACCTTCATATGCCGAGGTTAAGAAAATGAAGTTGCTAACACTTCATACCCATGGCTGCTTCAGGGCTAGCTTAAGGGACTGCTCTTCTTATTATCTTATGTATTTAGCAAATACGTGTCGTAACGTAATGTAGCACATTCTCATCACTATTTCCTTAAAGAAGGTGCAGTGTGATTGGCTGAGAATGGTCTTTTGTTGTTACAGATGCTCTTGCGGCTTTCAAAGCCTGTCTTAAAATCCGCAAGTTCTGTTTGCATTCGATAAACAAGGATCTGTCTCAAGTTCAGGATGCCATAGCTCAGTGTTATGCAGTCAAAGGTGCAGTTATTTTAAAAAAAAATCATGTTAGCTTTATTTGGTTAATTACGCAATGTATTGATTGTTTAATGACGTCAGAGCTCCTTTTCCTTAGCTAGGCTTAGCCCAAAACGCAGGCCTGGATTAACCACGGGTCCAGTGGGTCCACAGACCCAGGCCTACTAAAAATGTCACAAATAAGGGGCCTACCATTAGTATTCTACCTTAAAAGCTTCATACATTCTAATGCTATCCTTAACTATTATTTTAGTTTTTAAAAGTGACATCGTTGACATGTAACAACTGGAATATGTTTAAACCACGCTAGTTTTACTGCAGACAAACAACGGTAGTCACTTGCAACTCGACAGCTCAAAAAAAAAGAGATTTGTGACCGTTACCTCCTTTAGGCTGTTAGGGTTCCCAGGACAGTTTACTCTGCTGAGGCTGCTGACACAGGAAGTCTAAGATATATACCGAGAGCAATGCAAACATTCGGAAATCCTGATAGCAAATTGTATAACTTAATAATATATTATTATTTGCAGCATTTGGAGTGCCACTTCCGCCCAACCCCATTGCCTCTACAAATGTTGCAAATAATTATGAAGAATACAATTTGCTATCAGGATTTCTGAATGTTTGCATTGCTCTGGGTATATATTTCATAATTCCTGTGTCTAATTGCAGCGGTAAAATATCAATTAAATGTAGTCACGTAAGCTTCTTCTGCCCATCACCATCACCTCTCCAAATGCTGCAAATAATAATTATTATTAAGTTATGTCTGCATTCTGTGGGTATATATATATCTTACACTTCATGTGCCTAATTGCAGCGGTGAAAGATCACTGTAGGTGTACATAAAAAAAATACATCTTGATAATAGTATGAATTAACAATAGCTTAGTAAGAGTTCAGGAATAACATACGAGATATAAAATTTCGTGAGTCCTTGTCAGGAAGGTTAAAGTTATGTGGTCTAATCCTAAGAAAATAGGGCATAAAATGTTGGTTAGGAAATAGGCATCTGAGTGAATGATTCTCATTTAAGAGGACGGCCTTAAAGAGTGAAGTGTCTGCTTTATTAGCCAGAACATTCATAGAAGGGGAATCTGACTAAATAAAACCAGAGCGTTTCAATCTGTTATTCAGACGTTCTATGCGGGATTTGTCCTTAAAATATGTTAATCTGGTTGATCGTTTGGCTAAGTCCCTTTGCAAATTGTCATTAAATAATTATTGTTAATTCTCGGTTGTCCCTGTTTCAGGTGATTTTGTTTCGGCTCATGGATTCCTCTCGAAAAGCATCCAGGCCACAGAACAATTGTATGGCAGCTCGAGCATAGAGCTCGCCAACGACCTCCAGAAATTCAGTGAGGTCAGTCTGCATGCGGGAAAAACCAAAGACGCCGTGACGGCTGCAAGAAGGGCGTCCGATCTTTTCGCCCTCAACTACGGGCCAGACTGTGATGCGGTCGTAGAGTTAAGGAACATCGCAAACTTGACCTTAGAGGCTTAGAAACAGAAGGATTGGTTTGATGTTCAAAGACGCACTGGTGTGTTATGAAGTTGCAATCTGCTGTTTTGACCTTTATTGACAGTACAATATGCAGTTGGTCAAGAAATGCCAATCCGAACACTGGCTTAAAGCATACATAAGAAACAGGCACAGTGCTGCGTTTTAAATGCACCGCTTACACGTTTAGTGAGACGTGAAATCAACTGTATCGTCTTGTGATGCTGTTTGTATGCTTAAAATGCACCATTTAAGATTTGGTTTTGCAAAAAATTTCTGAGGTCGTGCTTGCCAAGCCCCTTGCAGTCCCCTACCCTTATTTTGCTCAGGCACCTTCGATATGCTGGCCTGCCTCTCGCTAGAAAATATTGCCACTGGCCCACCATTAAAACAGGTTTGACACCTCTGCCTTAGGTGGTTGATATTGTTCTTATTATTATTGTCTGATACATTCATTCATTTCCGGGTGGCTGGAGAGATAATATGTCTTCAATTGTTTGTGTTGTGACGTCAGAGATGGAGGCTGCCTCAAGCTGGTGACAGTGAATTCCATAGATGAGCACCAGATTTAAGAGTATAATAAGGATAAGAAGTTATAACAATAATAGTCATAAGTAATAATAATAATCAGTAATAGCATGTAATAATAATGTCAGATTGTAATAAGAATTAAGACTGTAATAAGAGGTGACATAATTAAGTAAGCATCAAAGATGTTTGATGAAGCTACCAACAGGAAAGAGGGCACCACATATCGCTGCATAGAGACTGTGAGTTCTCTGTAGGAACTTGTACAAAAGGGCTTTGTGCATGCAAGTAATAATTGTAGTTAAGTAATTGCTCAACTTAATTAACTGATGCATAAAAAAATAAGAATAATAATAATGGCGATGAGAAATGCATTGACAGAATGTTGTTCTGTGAAAATGTCTAGGTCCTATTAAAGAACCACTGGATTTTGTGCTCAAGGCATTTATCACTGGCTAAGTAAATTCAAGGTCAGTAAGTGTATTCTTTATTAACCAATGGCTAATCGCATTTTGATGTACAGACATCTAATAAACACTCAAAATGTATATAACATCCAAACAATAAATGTTTGCGCATCAGGCTGTTAGCTGGGGATGGAGGGATAATCATAGGCGTAGCTACATGAAGGCAGGAGGAGGCAATTGCCTCCTCTTGGTTTTTCCATATAGTGGAGTTTCAATTGATCAACGACGCAAATGACCAGGATTTTGGCAAGTTGCCTCCTCTTGAAAAACTCCCGTTACTACCCCCCTCGAAAATCCTTGGGAAACTCCCGTTACTACCCCTCGAAAATCCTTGAAAACTCCCGTTACTACCCCCCTTCGAAAACCTTGGAAAACTCCCGTTACTACCCCCTCGAAAATCCTTGGGAAACTCCCGTTACTACCCTCGAAAATCCTTGGAAAACTCCCGTTAGTACCCCCTCGGAAAACCTTGGAAAACTCCCTTACTTGTCGAAAATCTTTGGGAAACTCCCTATGCTACCCCCCCTCGAAAATCCTTGGAAAACGCTCCTTAGTAGCTCCGCCCTCGAAAATTTTGGAACGCTTGTTCTTGGAAACACTCGTTACTACCCCCCCCGGTCGTCAACTTTTTAAATAAGGTGGATACCCCCAGAACCCTCTAGATTCTGTGAAGTTGCCTCCTCTTGAATTTAAGTCTGGCTACGCCACTGGGGATAATACGGGGACGGAGGGAGTAGTAGGTGGGTTGATTGAGGGTAGTTGGTGCAGGACGTTCGAGTAGATGATCCTAAATCTACACCAGTGCGACCACTCTTCATTTTCTGAAATCCCAAGCTCTTGCCAGAAAAATCCCAAGATTGGCCAAAAGTGTAAAAAAATCCCAAGTTACCGACAAGGAAAGAGTTGTGATGAAATAATTATGAAATGCGGTTTAACTGTTAGCAATCACAATTATTCACAAAAATGCCTAGCTAAGAACTGGCAAGGAAAACCGGAGCATAACACTGAATTAACAATGTTTACAAGTTACAATAATAATTAACGTCTTTCAGACTAAGCAAATGTTTCTAATCTGATTCGCTGCCACTGTTGCAAAGTACGGTAAAAACTAGTCTGTAGACCTTAGAAAAAATCCCAAGATTGCTAGACAAAATCCCCAGATCCCAAGTCAGACCACAAAATCCCAAGATCTTGGGAAAAATCCCAAGCAGTGGTCGCACTGATCTACACCGATGGATTAAGACCACTGACCAGACTTGTAATTGTAATTGTAATTGTAATTACGACCATTTATATAGCGTCGTCGGTAGCAATCTACTTCTAGGACACTTCACAAAACAGTCTACTGTCAGTCTAGTATGAGAATGTCTAAATAACCACTGTATTTATGCAGCGTAAAATGTTAGACAACGGAAGAAGACGCTAAAAGTTACGAGGTTTCAGTTAACAGTTACCTTCTGCAGAACGTCTAAGCCAGAGGTGTGCAACTTACGGCCCCCCGCGGGTCGGATCCGGCCCCCGGGGACCTTTGAACCGGCCCTTGACATGTCTTATGTATTAGCATTGTACCTGGCACTTTGGAACCTTTAATTCGGTCCTACACTTGTGAGAAGAAGTCCCAGATCTCAAGTTAAATATAGCATGCCAAACAAATGGATACATTGTACAGACTAACAGATTTCTGTATTTTTAAAACTGAATAGAACATATTTTGCTTTTTATTTTTATTGTAGGACTGTAGTAAACTTTTATTGTAGTCTTAGGATAATTAGATTTTCATCATAAAAATTAGGCCTATCTTCATTTGCTTTAACGGTTATTCTGTAATATTTAGTTTGAATAATATTAATATTGTCTCATTTTCTGGAGCAAATAAATCTGCAAAAATTAGCCCACGATTGGCATACGGCCCCTAAGCTTAAAGCTGCCCTTAAAACCTTAGGGCAGCCCTCTGTTAAAAGAAGTTGCCCATGCCTCGTCTAAGCAATACATTTTGTACTTGTAAATGGGAACACGTCTGCTACTCTGCTGATAGTCAATAAAATAAGTTAAAATTTGCGATGACAGTTGATTTGCTGACGATATCCACGACGACGTTCTAATGCACCAGACAACGGTCGATGGTTGGTCCAAGTGAAACGGTAGTCACAAATTATATTCCATTGGGAAATCTGATCCAAATCCTTTCACTCTAGGATAGGATCCAGAGTTTAACGACATCTTGTGGCAATAAGGGCCGTTGACGTCGACAGAAATAACACTGCTTAGTGCTTATTTTCACGACTTTGAGTAGCGAAGTATTATGGGCCTGCGGGGCGTAAACGTCAGTCTGCCGAGTTTAGGGGAGTAGGCAAGATATGCCTATGAAACAGCCACTGGGAGAAATTGCACTGAATGACCCGAAAATAAATAGCCATCTGTGCGGATATGCTTACATGCCGAGTCCACAAGATTTCAATTGCACTCTGGTAGGAGTTGGAAGTGGCGGAAATGGCGAGTTTAGGCCTAATATATCAAAACTTTAATAATCGATTTAATTATGGCTGTTTAATTGAAGGTCGCTCTTGCCGCAACTAAGTCTAGGAATGCATTGAATTTGTCGAGAATTCGTTCTTGAATCGGGTAGCTTGCTTAATTAGCTCTGCTTCAACTTGGCAAGAGCTTCCTATTACCATGCAGTTCCACATGCGGTTGAAACCATGGCTTTCAGCTGTTTGCCAATTTCTCATATCAGGAACAGGAACACGCAGTTTTACCCTCATGACTATAATATTATAAAACATGATTAAACGTATCCCTCCTTTTTCGGAGGTTTCCTGGCAGGTCACTGAGTGCAGTTTTGGCGACGCGGGTCGATCGGAACACGCGGAAACAAGGGTTTGGAACTATCAAGCAAAAACAAAACCTTGAATGTTAATGATTGCTTAAGAATACATTGACGCCGCACTTTATTGATAAAAAGTCACTGACTATTATAAATTTTAGTCATATCCCATTATTTAGGACGAAATTTGTACGATTTTGCATTGAAACTCTTTCTTTAAAGCTTGCCTAATCACGGAACTACGATGAAGTTGACCCGGCGCAGTGATACGTGAACTCTGCCTACATAAGCAGCTAATCGCGCGGACCGCGCGCCAATACGAGATTTTCTGTGGCAGACGAGTTTTGCGAAGGATTTGCAGAGGATTTCTCATATTTTGTGAAAAAATGATTTAATTTCAACTTTAAAAGTTTAAAATGATGAATTTACTGCTGTGCCGCGTGTTAATGTCGAACTCTGTCTAACTGTAAGGATTTCTTCGTGATGGATTTAATGCGTTCGCTCGTGTTAACGTTGATTTTGATCGTGCGATCAGATGGTAAGTGTGATGGCTTTAAAAGTATTACTCTAAGCAAAACAGCGTGTGTATGTAATAATCTAATTAATCTTGTGTGATAATTATCTAATTAATGTAATATTATTTGTACGCTTCAGCTGAACATCTGGCAGTTTAAAGGGAGTTGAAAATAGATGGCTATCATTAGGCCTAGCCGCCTATTGAAGTTGCATATTGCTTCATTTTAGGAAATAAATGTTTGCCTTAAATGTTAGCTTTTCGTGTAAAGTGGTTCTGCCATTTTCTCTCCCGTTCCCTCCCTCGTGAGATTAATTGGATTGTAAAGATAAGGAAAGTTGATAAAAACACCAACACTCGACATATTTACATAAGTGTAATTAGGCTAATTAGTGAAAATGTTTATCATTTATTGTTGAAGCGCATGTTGTGGCAGAGGCTGAAGAAGTGGCAAGGGTAGCGATAATTATGGGGCGAGAGTAAATCCCAGTTGACACTTTTTCTGAAAAATAGATCATCATTTTGCCTTCCTCTAACTCAGTTATGGCCTGCTTTATACATAACTTGTAGATTTTTGCGGCAAAACAGGGTAAATAAACAGCTTAAGTAGCATCTTCGTTTTTAGTTTGTTTCTTTTGCATTGGGTTAGATGCCATTTGTTTAATTGATGTCACTGGGTTCGTTTTTATTGCCCCACATTTACAACCGTTGTCATCTTCCGCACGACCCTTAACAACCCGATGGAACCGTTTCAAGTGCAGTTCTTGTCGCATCTTCTGGTTGCCATGGCGCTTGAAGCCAGTGCTGTCAATAGCAGACACTAATTGTGTCAGATACATATTTTGTGTAAATGAACCACAAGGAGGACCACATGGTAGAGACTATGCATCTTCACTTACAACCTTGTTATGTTATGTTATGTGTGTTATATTATGTTATGTTAAATAGTGTGGTGGCTGACAGAAATACATATTTGTGTAGATATAAGACAACCCATACAAATTGTCTGCTTGACTTCAGGCCACAGCGGATGTTACGTATTGCTTTAGTGTCAGTATTCTACCCATACAGTAGCTAGTCCTCTCGAGGGGGGGGGATGAATTTAACAATCTGCCTCCCCTAGGCACAGTCTTTTTTGCTGCCCCAGTTTTATTTATGTTCCCAAGTTTTAATTTTTAACTAATATTAATATGATTCTATTTATTTATTTATTGTCGTCTCACTCGCAGTTTTAAATTAGTGTTCAATTTTTATTTGTTTAAGTTTTGCCACCCACTGTTATGTGCCACCCCAGGCTATGATCTCATTTGTTCCTGTGGTAAATCCACCTCTGAGTCCTAAAAATGTGTTTGTCTAGCCACATTAATAACAGTGGGCCTATTATAACCACAGGAGAGAACTCTAGTGTTCCAGCTTTATTAGTGTCTGTACTCTAGCCACTTTCGTATCAGTACTCTACGACATAAATGTCAGTACTCGAGCTATATTTGTGCTAGTTGTAGATACTTATGTCAGTACTCAAGCAACATTAGTTGCTACCGTTGTCAGACATGAAGTGCTAAGGAGTGAGTGAGTGGTTGGACGGTGCCAGGCCCTATTTGGGAAGAGTCCTTGAGGCTTTTTCTCGATTGGTGCTTTGCAGGTCTCACGTAATTTTTCATGTCGGTCGTAACGAGTGTATTTGGTAAACTCGATTCTGCGTCACGTGTTATTTTGTTTGCTGTTCTGTCCGATTCGCAGCCGAGGGGAAGTTCTGCGGTCAAGCACAACATTGTAATCAATCTTAAATCTCTGGTTGTGAAGGAACAACAGAACAGCGTTATCTCGTTACAGTGCTGTCGTTGTAAGCCATGTTAAGTGCCTTGCGTAATTGTTCGCATTTATATAGAGGTCGGAAATTTGTTTCGAGAGTTCTGCGCGACTTTGCCCACCCTAGCCGACTTGGGTATAATGAGTACACGGACTGTACACTGTCGGTGGGAAGATGAGACGGCGAGGGAGAGAACTGGCCACATGCCGTCGTGAACTGAGGCTAAGAACATGAAATTGCTAACAATTCTTACCCATGGCTGCCTCAGGGCTAGCTTAAGGGACTGCTCTTCATCTCCTTTTTTTCTTATTCTGGTTCTCTGCCTCTTTAGGCAGGTTCATATGTCTGACGTTGCCACTCCTCTCTCTGTTGATCCTCTTCTTAGAGCTTCCCGTATCCATCCGTCATCATCCAATCCAAGATCATCAGTCTTTGAACATATGTTTACATTCTTCTTTAAGAGATGTTAAAAGGGTGCTATATAAATTTATAGTTGCATTACATAAATCGGGCAGAATTTGCCTCTTCCTCGTGTGCTTTACGGTGTTGAGGGTTATCTCGGCAGACACTGTATAATGTAGTGAAAATGTTCTTAGACGTTGGTTGTCTCCTAATAAAGCAGATGTGTTGTAGCCGGGAGCCAAAGTATGCAGCTATCTGCCAGCTATAATACAGATGCTGCTGTCCGTGAATGAATGAATGAATGCGCTAATGTGGCTCTCAGAAGTAACGACAGATTTAACAGTCTGATTGTGGAGCACATTCTTCCGCTGCACATGTGAACTGTTCTGCTGGCTGATGCACCTGGAAACTTTTCTGCTTATCGTAGGATGTCAATGTTTCTGAGTCTTTGAGAGATTCCTAGGACACTGTATGTAAGTGTTTAGACACACAAACATACAATGTACATTCATACATACATGCATACATTTATACATGCATACATGCTTACTTGCTGTATACATACATGCATGCATACATACATTTAAGCATGCAGACATACAATCATACATACATTCATGCATACAAGCATACATACTTATATGCTTGCATACATTTTATGCATACGTATATGCATGCATTCATACATACGTACGTACGTATATATGTATCAACATACATACTATGCATATGAATAGATACATACATACATTCATTCTACATTTACACACACATACATGCACGTCCATAGGTACTTACTGGTAGGTTATCAGTTCCTGATATCAGTCGTTTTGCTGGTGATGCGTGAGAATAAATGGCCTCCACTGATTTTGGTCATTTGTCAAAGTTTGCGCTTTTTTATGTTTAGTCAAGTCTTTTCTATGGCCTGATGTCTACATAAATACACAAGATAACCTCAGAGTAGATTATCTTGGAGGGACGCTATATAATTATGAATGAATGAATGAATTACTGTATATGTGCAGTATATATGTATGCATGTACAGTATATAGATATGCGTTAGGGAACAACCGGGTAGACATTTTCTACCGGGTAGCAAATCCGAGTATTTGGATGTACTATTTGCCGGATCCGGGTACGAACCGAGTACCGTTTTTTTACATGTAATAAAAAAAGATCAGGATATACATTATTTTTTTTAACTGTTAATAAGAATACAAGATTAAAATTGTTAATTTGTTTTGAAAAACCGGAAACGAAAGATATCTATGACTATGAGTCTGCTGAGACTATGACGTCATGTGCAAATTAAAGAAGTTATAGTACGAAGGGCTAGAACAATGACAACCAATCTCAGCGCTAAATAGCGATTTTCGGTTAAATACTTAAATTGTTGCAGAAATTTAGTTCAGTTGTATAATTTATTTGTAAATTGTAACTATAATCTTGAGATTGATCGAATTCCAAAAATTGTAGGTATTTGCGTGGGTATTATTTGCCGAGGCGAATAGTTCCGAAAAACCCGATATCCGGCCGGGGCAAATGGCCGAAGCGATTTCCGGTTGTTCCCTAATATGCGTGTATGTATGTGTTAATGTAATGTACTGTTTTTCACTCGAAACTGAATTGACCTCTTTATGGTTCGTTATGTTTGCCAGATTCAGTGTGCACTTGTGAATTCTGTAAGGACGGCATTACCAAATTACAATTGTATTGTATGTGTGTATATATTATACATTAATGCTTGTAAAGTATGTATATGTGTGTGTACAATGTATTTATATGAACATTTATAAGGTACCTCTATGTAAAAACACAGATACATACATTGTCACACATAGCCACAGTGTGGCCGAATTTGACATTGTTTCATGTTAGCCATAAATGGATGTGGGTTGACGTCAGACAGTTTTAGCGTTCTGACGATACTAGAGTCTGGTCTGACCAGACATGACCTTTCAAAGAATGTAGACAATGAAAAGTGTAAACAAGATGTTCTCGTTGGAAGTACCGAGAACCGTTCCGTGCCAAACACGCAGCAGATAAGCGCCGGATTCTGTTGTGTCCGTGCAAACGTTTCACTCGCCGATGGTCAGGCAGAGATGGCACTGGAGAGATCCAGGCAGCCGCTGCCGCTGGTTCCACGTGGGAGAATCTCCGTTCGCACAGCACTTTGAGTAATATCTGGAAATGGCAGACACTGACCATACACATTCCGAGGCAGTACCGGGTCTAATGGAAGTATACTCTTAAGTATGATGTAGTGATGCTTGGATTGTGCCCTGAGTATACTAGGATCGTACTTGGAGTATGTTCAAAGTATACCTGGAGCATATGCAGTTTATTTGGAACATGCTTAGGGTATGTTTAGTAGCCTATACTGGGATCATCCTTTGAGTGTGCTCAGGGTATATATGGGTCAGGCTTGGAGTGTACTAAAAGTGTGCTTGGGTCATAGTCCGAGTGTACTTGGATAATACTTAAAGCATGATTCAGAGTAATTGAATTATACTTGGAATATACAGTGCAAAGTCGTTGGGGGACAAGCCATCCGGAGACAGGGCATTAACGGGACTGCCTGTAAAGCTAACTAATGCAGAAATAACCCATTGTCTAACTAATCCACATGTCCATCCTTCCTACCGTCAGTCCATTGTCTGACCGTTCATTACGGCGTGTTAATAGCTTTAGGGGACATAATACCACTTGGCTTTAAGCAGTACAGCGTGTTATATGGGAGTGTGTTAATGAGTCCACACTGTACTTCAAGCAAACTTGGTCCCAATTGGGAATGACAACCATGTAGGTCTGGAAGGTAATTTCATATGCACAGAATTGATCACAGCACTGTTGGGAAGTGCTTGAAATGTGCTATATAAATGTTTTGTTACATTACATTACATATGTCTGAATTTGTCAATGGCTTCAAGGGCATTACAATTTGATAGCTATCTATCAAGGTGTATCTGAATTTGTCAAGGGTTTCACATGTATTACAGTTTGATAGCTATGTATCAAGGTGTATCTGAATTTGTCAAGGGTTTCAAGGGTATTACATTTGGATAGCTATGTATCAAGGTGTATCTGAATTTGTCAAGGGTTTGAAGGGTATTACAATTTGATAGCTATGTATCAAGGTTTATATGAAGATGTCAAGGGTTTCGAGAGTATTTAATATGGAAACATCTAGAAATCGTCTCTAAATTTGTCAGTCTGTCGGTTTCGATTGGTTTCGACGTTCAACGTCTTCGGTCTGCTTATCATGCACTCGAGATTTGTAAATCCGTCTTCTCATCGGGTGTACTTTGCTACTTTGCTCCGTGAACTTGTCTCCCCACTGGAGAGAGTATACAGACCCCTCGATCTCCTATCACCCTATTACAAAATCGGGTCAATCGGATTCCCAGACGGAGCGGATGAGGTGAACCCAATTACCCTGTAAGGGTAGTCTGATAGGGGCGCCCGCGTGCGTTTTAATTGAACTTTCACAATAAATTCAGGTCTTTATGTTGTCGACCGGTTGAATAACTGTAGGCCTTCGAGTAGTTTATTGGCCAGCAATTAGCATATGAAGTGCTGACAGCGGGTAGGACGACGATAGAGGGCTCTTCTCGTTCTCGGCTTTTCACTGATAAGTGGGGAGGATCAGCTTGGCGTGTATTAATTGGTAGGGCTGGCTGGCATGCCGAGATCAAGTGCCGCATTACACGAAGGTTGTATCCCACAGCCCGGTAATCATTCGTAGAGTACAGAAAAGTAAAGTACTCGAAGGTAAAGTAGTCAAAGTTCAAGTAGTCGAAGGTAAAGTAGTCAAAGGTAAAGTAGGTAAAGTAGCTGAAGGTAAAGTATTCAAAGGTAAAGTAGTCAAAGGTAAAGTAGGTAAAGTAGCTGAAGGTAAAGTAGTCGAAGCTAAAGTAGATGAAGGTAAAGTAGTCGAAGGTAAAGTAGTCAAAGGTAAAGTATGTGAAGGTAAAGTAGTCGAAGGTAAAGTATTCGAAGGTAAAGTAGTCAAAGGTAAAGTAGTTGAAGGTAAAGTAGTTGAAGGTAAAGTAGTCAAAGGTAAAGTAGTCAAAGGTAAAGTAGTTGAAGGTAAAGTAGTTGAAGGTAAAGTAGTCGAAGGTAAAGTATTCGAAGGTAAAGTAGTCAAAGGTAAAGTAGTTGAAGGTAAAGTAGTTGAAGGTAAAGTAGTCAAAGGTAAAGTAGTTGAAGGTAAAGTAGTTGAAGGTAAAGTAGTCAAAGGTAAAGTAGTTGAAGGTAAAGTAGTCAAAGGTAAAGTATTAGAAGGTAAAGTAGTCGAAGGTAAAGTAGTCAAAGGTAAAGTAGTTGAAGGTAAAGTAGTCAAAGGTAAAGTAGGTGAAGGTAAAGTATTAGAAGGTAAAGTATTCAAAGGTAAAGTAGTCAAAGGTAAAGTAGGTGAAGGTAAAGTAGTCGAAGGTAAAGTATTAGAAGGTAAAGTATTCAAAGGTAAAGTAGGTGAAGGTAAAGTAGTCGAAGGTAAAGTATTAGAAGGTAAAGTATTCAAAGGTAAAGTAGTCGAAGGTAAAGTAGTCAAAGGTAAAGTAGTCAAAGGTAAAGTAGTCGAAGGTAAAGTATTAGAAGGTAAAGTATTCAAAGGTAAAGTAGTCGAAGGTAAAGTATTCAAAGGTAAAGTAGTCAAAGGTAAAGTAGTCAAAGGTAAAGTAATCAGTAGAAACGTAATCAAATGTAAAGTAGTATTCAAAGGTAATAAGACGTAAAGCAGTTGCAGTTAAACTAGACAAAGGTAATCATCCTAGTCCATAACAATGAACAGCTTTCAGCAGGATATGATTTCTGGCTCTGGAAACAATGAGGGACCAGAATGGATCATGCCTTGCCCTCGCCCCAATCTAGTTGAGGGAGGCCTTAGCCGAAGTAGCCTGATACTTCTGCCCTTGTTGCACTTTCTGATCGCTCCCTGGCTTCAACTAGGAAATAGGCCCAGTGTTATAGGTTCACTTTTATACATGAGGGGAAAATGAATTCAGGCCTACAATGGAAAGGTAAAAAAATGAATTGCCCATGGAGTTCAGACGTGTGGATGTGTGTGTCTCTATTGTTGTGCATTTGGCTTTTTGCCTTTATGTCTTTTTAAATATTGTCTTTTGCCTCTGTGCCTTCCTTCCTTCCTCCATTCATCCTTCCTTTTCTCTCTCCATCAGTCCTTTCATTTCATGCTTCCTTCTTTATAACTGTCTTCCTTCCACCCTTCCCTTTCCTACTCTTCCTTCCTTTCTTCATCATCCTGCCGTCCTTCCGTCTTTTCAACCATTCGTTGTCCTTACTTCATTCCTTCGTTGCTTCCTTTTTTTTAATCTGCCAGCTTGGTTGCATGTGTCGGTTGTGTCCTTCTGAAATGGAGGAAATAATGGTTGCTCACTGCTAATCTGTTAACCTTTGACCTCGTGGGTATGGCAAGCCCTGATGCTAAACTGACAGTGGACCTTAAACTGACAGTGACCCTAAGCCATTTATGTGTTTGTTTGAGCAGCAAGTGTTTTGTTTTTGCGTGTGTATGTGTATGTGTACTTTTGCATATGTGTATGTTGTGTGCGTGTGTGTTTGTGCTGATTTGAAGAGACATTCACCAGTCATATTGCAAATGAGGTCATTGTGTCTTCCTTCTATTAATGACATTGCTATCAATTTCACGTACCCGAATTTGAGCCTGGGCCATGCACTGAGACAAACATGGAAAACCAACTCCTCCACTTGATCTCCCAGTTACTTATCCACCTACTTGCCTTCTTGCTTGCTTACGTCGTGATTGCCAACTTGATCATTGGCGTGCTTGCATGTATGTTTGCTTATATGCCGCCCTGCTTGCTTGCTTACTTACTTAGGTCGACGTGCTTGCTTGCTTACTTACTGAACTCGTAAATTGGTAAGCCTTGCCATCTGTTTGGTGCAAATGGCACGGTTGTTTTAAGGTAACCCGATGATCTTCGGCAAACTGGAGAGCACCCTTTCTGGCGCTGACGCCGTTATCGATCTCGTTTTTCTGTTGACCGAGACCAATTTGATAAATAGTCGTTCCTACTGTTTAAGTCAACCTCCGTTTAGCCGCCGAGCCGTGGACTCCTTGATTAGGACGCAGTCACGCGAAACCCTCGGCGTCAGAGTATCCGGTCCGTCGGATGCGAGCGTGCCCCGAGCTTCGCGAGTGGATAGTATAGGAGAGGATTCTCCCGGCCGGGGCTGCATGCGAGGTCCGCACGGATGTTGATGTTGTGTTAACGTATAGGGTTCCATTTGCTGTGTGGTTTGTGGGGCTTTGTAATGGCTCGGTGTGTTTATGCCGGCGGCTAACAATAGGCCCCATTTCATGACTCGGTCGGCTATTCCTTGCCGCCGCCGCTGCTGCCTGCGTATACCTTTATGTTTTCGGCGTGCTGCTAATACGCCGAACTCTTTGTTGGGGTTTCGTCTGTCCCGATCGAGTTTGTTCGTCTGCTATTGCGGCGGGCGCATTGAAGCAATTAAGCAGATGCCGGCAAAGTGGTTTAGCGCCAGCTTTCTCTGATTGCCCCGGGGGGAGGGGAGGGGCGACCTCTGTACATATAAACGGGTGAATGGGCGACAGACAGGTGTTAAGCAAACCTGGCGCACCTTGCTTTAACTAGTCGACAATGTTTGCTTGCTCAGATTTGCCCTGAAAAACTGTTCTGCTCTGAAATGCTTTCTTTGGAGGTGTTTGTTCGACTTTGCATTGAATATCTAATATTAGCTCAGAACTGTGAAATTCTATTTTAGGGCTTTCAATTGTTCAACAGTTTATGTGGATTTTGTGCAGCACCAAATGATTACACTGCCTTAATGAGCATTGCCTTCATAATCTTAGTCCATTCACTTGTATTATCCAGGATTGACTACTGTAACTCAATACTCTATGGTCTGCCAAAATCCACCCTTCACCACTCACCTCTGTTATCCAAACTGCAGCTCGTCTTGTCAAGAACCATGGCCCTTTAGATCACGTCACTAACTCCCTTCAGCAATTACACTGGTTACCCATTCAGGCTCGGATATCCTTTAAAATCTGTCTTTTCATGTTCAAAATAATGTCAGGTTCTGCTCCTCCTTACTTATCATCTTTAGTCACACCATGTGCTGCTCTTGAGTCAAGACGTGGATTGCGATCAGCTTTGAAAAGAGATTTTGTAATCAAAAGAACAAATCTACAATTTGGAAAAAGAATGTTTGAAGTTGCTGGTCCAGCTGAATGGAAATCTTTACCAGAACCAATCTGAAGATCATCCTCAATTAATATTTTTAAATCTAAGCTTAAAACTTTTCTCTAAGTACTATGATTAGTCAGTACATTGTAACGCATCCTTTGAGTAAGACTGTTTTATTAAGGCACGTTATAAATTCAAGTTGTATTGTATTGTATTGTAAAGTTACTCAGTTCCAGAAGTTTGGGTCGTAATTTTAGTTGATTGTTTCGGGAAACTCTGATCTGAAACTGCTCATCAGATTCCTATAAGAAAAGAAGAGAAACTGACAACATAGGTGCTAAAGATCAGTTATTGGCTGACCTGGAAAAGCTGAGAACTTGCAAGACGGATACCACAAATCAGTTAATAATACTTATACTAGTTATGCTACCTTTACTACTGCATGTACTACTTCTACTACAAATGAGTCAATACTTCTTATACTAATGCTACCTTTACTACTGCTTGTACTACTTCGAACTACTTGCAGTGCATGTACTACTACTAACAATAGCAGTAGTAATAGGAGTAGTAGTAGTAGTAGTAATAATAAAATTTCTACTAATGATGATAATAGCAGCAGTAATAAAAGATAGTTTATGTAGCATTGTAGCACAGGCGAGGCCAAAGAAGAGCAATAAAGCGTTCACATAATATAGTGTTCCAAATGAGTTGTTGCTCATTTCAGTTGAGCATTTGGTCAAGTGCTTGCCTTGTTACGCGGAGTAGGAGAGTGTGGGTCATGACTCTCTTTAGGTGGTCGCTGTGCAACAACCTTGAGCAAGTCCTTCAGGCACAGCTGCTTAGTGCCATCGACTGTTGCTTGGTGGCGCTGGATAATGGAGCTGTATAAAACAGACATAATATATATATATATGGAGGTATTCATGCCAAGTCGTTGTATATAATGGTGCTGTATTTTAGAGGTTCATAAGAGGCATTATCAGAACGTCAAGATACATGCGGGCGTACAGATGGAATATATCATACAGACGTGGAGATATGGGTAAAAAGTGCTCGGCTTTGCAGAGGTTGAGCTTCGAGCTGAATAGCCTATAGCTCCCTCCATTCTAATTGGATAAATGTAGATGTACATGTTTCATGTGTACACTATTGTACAGTACCTGTATGGCCTTGACCGTGCTAATTTTTCAGTTAATTTCTTGAGTGGGATTATTCACCACTGCACACCGTTTAAATGAGTGCCACGTCATTTGCATATGGGAATTATCATGAGGGCCAAAGACACACATTCTACTGGGAATGATCAAAGGCTTAAAAATGCACATGATTATCCATCGTGGGCTACTTAAGTCATATGGGATATGACTAAAGAATAGCAAATACAGATGTCGGATATCGTCTATCAAGTCCAGGAATGAGGTTAGAATCACAAATAGGCGTGTTGTCCATCACTTATGGCTCAATCAATCAAGTTAGCTATGACCATTGACTCAAAATTCTAATACATGTATCTTGCCAATCACTGACTTTCAGGCAGTGACCAAAGATTGTAGATTCAAAATACACGTACTGTCAATCACTGGCTACTTTAAAGTCATGCCAGGCTTGCCAAAAGTTAAAATTACACATGTTATCAATGCCTGCATGTTTACATCATTCCGGGATTGACATGAGGTTCAAATCACACATGTTGCCAATAAATGCATACTTATATCATGCCGGAATTGACATGAAATTCAACTCGCACATGTTATCAACAACTGCGTACTTATATCATGCCGGAATTGACAAGCAATTCAAATCACACATGTATTCTGTCAGTAACTGGCCACTCGGATCAAATCCGAAGTGATGAAGTGTTTCTTGGAACCAGTGTGTCACAGCAGCTGTTTGCGTGCGTGTCTTCTTTCGTGTGCTCTAAACGGTTTTCGTCTACGATAGCCTGGAAGTCTTCTTGGTAACCTTTGCGGCTTGTCGAAGGCAGCAGCCAATGGGCCGAGACGGCGCTTCTGCGTGGAAGCAGGTGGGAAAACGCGGCCTCTCCGAGCGGTCGGTGCCACTTTTCCTGGTGCCGAGAAACGGCTCCACAGATGCGTATAATTACCACCGAACATGGCGAGGAGGGAGGCGGCGGAAAGGCCGCAAGGTTGGAATGGCGAGGCCACAGGCGCCGGACTCACCTGGGGCTACTATATCGCCAGGTGTTCATCTACCTGAGCCGGATAAGCTCCTCCAGGCGCCTCTTGTCCGCCACGCCTCCTTCTCCACCCCCGGAAACTGGATACAAATGTTGTAGCCACCACGTTGGCCTTTTAATGACTCTGCGGTCGGCGTTTACTATCGCTTTCCGACATTATGGAATGCTTGCTTGCTTGTAAGCAACCAGATGGATAGGAAGTCTTTCAATTGCCAGTAAACTATTATATTATACACGGTACAGGTATGTATATATACATGTATATAGGCATGAAAATATATATACACAACCTATATGTATATATATATATATATATATACAAACACACACACACACATGCATGGATAATATACAGTCTACAGACAAGTGTATTTAAGTGTGTAATCCTCTCCTTGTGTATGTATGATTTATGCTAAGCACATAATGGGGCTTTATGTTATTGATGATAGTTACTTTGTCTACATGTTTGGCATCTTGTTTCGAAGTATACTCACATGACTGTGACTCTGTGGTTGTGTGTGTGTGTGTGTGTCCCTGTGTGTGTCCGTGTGTGTGTTTGCGTGTGTTACAGATATGCGTTATCGGGTTATATATGAAACAATTATTTATATATATATAATATAGTGTATATACATATATATATAGTTATATAGTTTTATATATGTATGTATAGCATTGGTGGAACCTATGCCCACACTAGCACTCGTTATTTTACCATAACTTGCTCAGGCCCTCCTGCCTGGAAGAACTTATCTAAGTCTCTGTTCAATCTCCCGAATCTTGCCCTTTTAAAAAGAGGTCAGAGCATATATACCTCAGCGGTTATTTCTCACGACTGTACCCCTAGTAGCCAGCTGTACGTGCCGCCCTTTGGTTTCGTGGACCATTGCTGTGCAGGGATGTGGACCTTGCGTGGCGGTGACCGGTAACCATGACGACAGCAGCGCCCCTGCCGACGACTTCTTGTTGCGTGAAATGTGATTTGCGTCAGAGCGGCGGCGACCGACCGCAGTGGACGACGGACGATGAGATCGGAATCAAACACTTGGCGACCGACAATAAGAATATTGATGACGACGACGGTCTTAGATCTTTGAACTTCTTATTTGTACAAGCACCTGCAACCGCAGGCACACATGCCCAACCACCTTACGGATATATTGGGCCGCGTCTCTCTGTGTGTAAATGTCTGTATATGTGTGTGGGTACGTCTGTGTCTATGTCTGTCTTTGTAGCTGCGTGCCTGTGTACCTTCCGTCCTGCCTTTCTTCGGTCTTCCTTCCGTCCTTCCTTTCTGCCTGCCTTCCTGCTTGCCTCAGTTGCCTGCCTGCCTGCGCGGCCGTCTGCTTGCCTGCCTGCTGCCTGCGTTCCTGTATGAATGTCTGATGGCCTGCGCTAAATACCTGCCTGCTTGTTGATCACTCGTGACGGTTTTTGTGTGTTGATCTGCTGAATGGGTTATGTATGTACTTATGTGTAGCGCAGCTCAAAGATATACCTCCCACCCTTTCGGTCCGATCTACGTTGCCTCCCACCCCTTTCGGTCGGGTCTACGATACCTCCCACCCCTTTTGTCTTTGCGGCCGCCTTTGATTGCAGTGCGCCGCTTAGTAGTGTCTAATTTACGAACTGGTTTGTAAGAAGCGCGGGTCAACAGAAGACCTCTTTACTAATCTGCTGGCAATTATACCTGTGCCGATCCGATCGTGCACAGCTATTCCCCGTCGTCGCTTTTATATATCATTTCGTTGTTCTTTGATGAGCCTGCCCTGGCGCTCGTAACCTTCGCTTTATCTCGGTCCTTTTATGTCCGGATCGCTATCGCGCGCCGCCGCGATATATCGTACACAACAAAAGTCGACAGCCTACCCGAGATACCAGCTGGCCGACGGTGTTCATCGCCGAGTCATAATGAGCTTTATCTGCCACGCCTCGTATCCACTCCGACAGCCACGCTCGGCAGTGAGGCCCGCCCGGTCGACCGTCCTCCTTGTCAATTAGCACAGATAAACCTTAGTATATGACTATTGTTAATCAGAACTGATTTAAAGTTATTATAACTGTTATAAAATAAGAGTAAAAACAAACTGAAGAAGGTCCCTGGGTATGAAGTGTTAGCAACTTCAATTTCTTAGCCTTGGCGTATTGATGGCTAGTCCTCGTCCTCACCGTCTGATCTTCTTCCTACTGATAGCCAAAGTCATGAAACAAATTTTTGTGCTGGTGGGGACTGGAAGCTGAACCCCGATCTTTCAACCTTTCGGTTGAGAGTCTGGCACACTGACCACTAGACTCGCTCACTCGTGAATAAGCTGGTGCCCTGCGCTTGGCTTTCGAGTGGCGCTTTAGAAGTTTGTAGATTACGATTACGACTTCCACACAACTCTGAACCTTAAATATAACCTTGATAGCTTGAATAAAATTTGTTTGTTAAAGTTGTAACTATTTCAGCCTTATTACAACTATCAACACTTCAGTTAATGTAGCAAAAGAAGTCACTAGATAAACATACTTATCAAGTCACACTTTAAAACTATTAATGGCTGCAGAAAGATTAGACTCTAAATGAGATTTCCCACTGAAGTACAGGCCACAATTATAGTGAAAATCTATTATCAAATTCACTTAGTTAAAATTCCCATTACCCGGGTAGTTATAAGGTTTACTACAGTACTATAGTTATAAGTATTGATAGTTATAATAAGGTTGAAATAGTACTGTTATAAATTATAATGGCCTAAGTTGAAAGTTTGAAACTGGGTATATATCTATATTATATATAATACATTACATACATATATATATAATACATTATATATATATATATATATATATATATATATACATATATGGCTGCTGTCCTGCCTTCACAAACTCTCACAGTCCAGTATAAAAGTTTGGATGTTGTCAGTCTGGAGTAACTATATGGCAAATTGCGACATGAGCTCCTTGGTCTTTTCTTTGCTTCTCTTCCACTAGTGCTTGAACCATTCCTTTCCATCATGGTTTCATGTTATCAGGCCAGGACCACATCGTGTCGTTGCGGATGAGTTTCTCTGGAAGTGGCGCTATATAAATTTCTGCTTGCTATTGCAGTCCTTGCGTATTGAGTGTCGTAGATGATGCACGTATCAACGTTGAAATCTGAGACGACCGTGTGTGCTTTCAGGTCTGCCTCGTCTGCTGTTTGCCAACCGCTACAACATCTGCACGGTCGATGTAACACCAGGCTACAGCAATCTGACGCTGGTCGTCAGTGGACTCGTGGACGCCGCCGCCTTGGACTTCCTCTTCGAAGATCAGCTCATCTACTGGACGGATGTGACGCAGGAGCGGATCAAGAGCGCTCGCCTGATCGGATCGATGAGCGCCACGGACGTCGTCTCGACGGGTCTCGTGTCGCCGGACGGACTGGCCTGCGACTGGATCACGAGGAAGCTGTACTGGGTCGATTCGGAGACGAATAGGATCGAGGCGTGCAACCTGGATGGATCGATGCGGAAAGTCTTGTTCTGGAAGGATCTCGATCAGCCACGGGCGATCGTGCTCGATCCGATCAGAGGGTGAGAAGTTTTAGTGTGTTCGTTGGGCAATTTTGCTTTCTTTTTTATTGTAAATTGCACTTACAGGGTAAACTGTATTATTGGTGTTTATATTGCTCTAGCCCAGTGTTTCCCAAAGTATGATCCGCGGAACCTTAGGGTTCCTTTACGAAATTGGAGAAGTGTTGTTTGCATGTGTTGTTAAATTATGAGCGCCTCTGAATGGTTCACCCTACTGGAGGTGCTTTATAAATGTTTGAATACAATACAATAAATTAGTTCCCACGGTGAAGACCAGGTTCTGTGGGAAAAATTTTCATTTTTTTCTAATCTATTTTTTATGGATTGAAATTGTATATGCCTACCCCGATCACTGTTTAGTAACATTAGACCAGAATATGTTTTGTTTATGTTGCGGTTCCGTCAAAATATTTTTGGATCAGACGGGTTCCATAGCCAAAAAAGATTTGGAAGCACTGCTCTGGCCTATACAATACAGAACACCCACAAGGGACTGGCCGCCCGCCCTCCCTGCCAGCGTTGTTGTGGCAATAGATGGGACCCATATGGGCTCTATACGGGTCTCATATGGGAAAAGAGTCATGTATGGGCTCTATGTGAGGCCGGGCTTGCTAGGGGTAATATACGACAGCGCCGCGCCTTCTCTGTGGCTGGCCCGGTGACCTGGAATGGGCTTCCGGTGGCACTGCGTCTGACCTCAATAGGACACTCTGCTCAGTTCTTCTCTAGCCTTAAGACTGTCCTGTTTGACCGAGGTTGGGCTGGGAGCGCTCCTGAGTAGACTGTCTTGAAGGGGCGCTATATAAAACTGCTGTAATAATAATAATAATACCAAGGCAAAGAAATGAAATGTCAAACACTTCATGTTCATGGCGGCATGGCCTATCACTGATAGCTGAAGGGGCTAAACTTCTTCTTTGTTAGTGTGCAATTAATTATAATAAATGCACATCATATATATATATATATTTATATATATATGTATTATAATTATATATATTTATATCTTGTCATTATGTATGCAAACTGGACATACAGTGTATACATGTTTGATATTTAGAGTATATAATTGATATGGTGTCCTGCCCAAGGTGCAATTATTGAGAACTTAATTGATGTTGAGCACACATCATCTTGAGGAAATGAGTTTATGTCTGGGGTCAATTGCTGCAAACGATTGTGACGCGTCCTGTTGGAAGTCTGCCGAGTTTGGCAACGACGCGTTCAAGGAGTTCCGATGGTTAGCCTTGGTAAGGGAGGCCGTGTTCATTGAGGCTTAACGACACGGCTACGTTAACTTAGTAGCATCTTGTGGTGCCCCATATACGTTGACTGGTTGGATGCCGCCGCAGGCTTTTCGGAGTTCCCTTCAAGAGAACGTTCACGGTCCTGTAAAATGTAAATGTACACGCTTTTCTACAGCCAGTGGCGTAAATCATATGGGGACAGAGGGGGACTGTCCCCCCCCAAGTTTTGACTTAGCCTTTCTCCCCCAAAAAATCTGACCCTCGTAGGTACTCTGCCCCCCTCAAGTTATGTATAGATTTTCGCCTCTGTCTACAGCGATCGTATGGCCTCGCCGTTTCAACTCTGACTGTCTGCCTGCCTAACCCTTCTGGATCTTCATCTGGAACCGATTTCAACACCCTCGTGTATCGATTATGCTTTGACTAGGCGCCTGTGAATAAGCTGGTTCCCTCGACTCTGCTTCTTTGGGTGCTGTACAAACCTCGGGATTACGATTACAATCAAGATTACGATTAAGATTATGATTACGGTTAAGATTACGGTTATGATTACGCCTCTGTCCATGTTTCAGTGAATTGATCGGGTGAGATTCTTCACCACCGCTGCCAGTGTGAATGGGTGCCACGCCGTTTAAGGTGCTCCGTATACGGTATACGGGGCATTACGGGCTGTGTTATAGACAGAGATTTAAATCTTTGAAATAAGCCTCCGTTGTGAGGCGAACCGGGAGCTGCACACACAGAGGGGCATGGGACGTACGCTCTAACTGATGTAGCAAACTGAGTCAGCAGTCATTGCTGTCCGCGTCATTAGGCTATATTCGCCATCTTTACGTCATTAGGCTATCGATCATTAGGCTATATGCCATATTTACTTGCCTCTGTCCTTAAGTTGTTAGATTTAAATAGCACCTACGTAATGATCCATGGCCTGTTTTGGAGGCACAAAGGACTGGGACAGGCAAACAGAGAGATAAGCTGCAGGCAGAAACATTGAGACACAGAAAGACAGGTAAGTGAATGGACTGACGGATAATGGGACTTACAGAGACAAGTGAACAGACTGGGGACCGGACCGACGAACAGCGATGGACAGAGTGATAGATACAGACAGACAGACAGACAGACAGATAAACAGACAGACACAGACAGACATACAGACACAGACAGACATACAGGCACAGACAAACAGACAGACACAAACAGACATAGACAGACATACAGGCACAGACAGACACAGACAAGACATACAGACACAGACAGACATACAGACGCAGACAAACAGACAGACAGACACAGACAGACACAGACATAGACAGACATACAGGCACAGACAGACACAGACAAGACATACAGACACAGACAGACAGAGACAGACAGACATAGACATGCAGACATACAGACACAGACAGACATACAGACACAGACAAAGAGACAGACAGGCGAAAGAGTTATTGGTGTTGCTGTCAGGATTTGATGGCTTATAAACAATTCGTTTAGTTGATTGGAGTTGTTCCGCCGCAGCTCCAGATCCTCCTCTTCCGTGCCTATCTCCGTCCATCCATCTTTTCCAGCCATCTGCCTCTTCGCTGGAGGCTTGCACGGCCTGGCCGCCTCCGCCTCTGCCTTGGGTTCTTGACCCATCGCAGGCCGCCGCCGCGGAGAAGAGCCCTCTGCCTTCGCTGCTGCCCTCCCTCTTCCCGCTGGCTGAGGGTAAACAGACCGGGCACTTGAACCCCGATGACAAGCCAGACATCTGTCCGTGGCGCTGCCTCCTCTTCTTATCTCCCCTCCGGCTCTCTCCAGTCTCATCGCTGTCTGTCTGTCTGTTTGTCTGGTTGTGTCTCTCTCTTGTCTGTCTGTTTGTGCTCGTTCCCTCCACTCTTTCGTCTTCCTCTCTGGTTCTTCCCGTCTGTGTGTGTCCGTGTAAATCTGGCTGTTTGTCTATTTCCTTGTCTCTGTCTCACTTACTCCGGTCCCTACACTAAGCTTCCCTTATATGTTCACACTACCTTCCTTGCACTATTCCACCTTACCTTTTCTACGTATGCTAACTTTCCCTTCCCTACTCTTTTCTTCCCTGTCTTGCGCTTGGTTGTCGTGTCCTGTTATACACAGCACCTACTCACGGGGGTTAAGCATCTCACACGATAAATGGGGGGGGGGTGGGAGGCGGTTTAGGTGAATGGTAACACTCCCGCACGAAGAGCAGAAGATCGCTATCCTTCCAAAGGTCGACTCAGCCTTTCATTCGCTAGGTGGCGTTGGAAAAATGAGATGTAGGACGATGGGCGCCTTGCATGGCTGCCATACAGTTAGATTCGCCTCCTGTAATAACTTGTAAGCATCCGTTCATACTATGACTTGTAATCATACTGCGGTGTGTCAGTTTGAATTAACAAATAGATATATATATATATATATATATATTATATAACAAATAGGAATATATATATTATATATATTATATATATATATATATATATATAATTCTTTGAAAACTGAGCAGGGTGTAAAAACGTGTACATGTACATTAGCTCTGCCTTCCCATACGCTGGTACCGCTTTTGGCTCGAAAGTGCAATTCTATATAATATCGTGCAGTTTGGCGGAGTTTTATCCGTAATGAGATTCTGACCACCTTTTAGTTGATGCCAATTCGCTCAGGGGCTTCACCGTCATTATATTATCACCGACCGTCTGATTGCCCAGCGCCATGAGCTAGTGAGCAATAGTGAGCACGAGTTGCTGCTGTCCGTAACACGACTTGCCAGATTTTTCCCGCCCCTTGGACTGGCATGAGTAATTCCGGTGCTGTCAGAGTTTCTGTCGGGTCGTGGACTTCTGTTGAATAGCAGTGGCCAGGAAACTTGTCCTGGACTGAACGTAGCTGAACACTATCATGCACAAGACCTCTCTGTTGAAAGTATCATCTGACTGTTATTGAGTTTTTGATGCATCTCTGCAGTGCTTTTTTCTTCAGCCTTGGCTGTGCTGCGCGATGCTGTATAGTCATTGTTATTAGCCATGGATATGATTTGGTAGCAACTTCGTTTTTCATTTCTCTTAAAATAATATAATAATATTTATTCTATGAAGCGCCTGACAAACGCACTGCACTGTACATGTTATGATATTATATATATATATATATATATATATATATATATATATATATATATATACTACCTATAGCATATATTATATATATATATATGCAACGGGAATTCTGTTCATTATTGGCAGGGAATCGATATATATTGATGGTGCTTGGGCTATGGTAATGTCTGCATTTTCCAGACTTCGCTTGTTAAGAACGAAGTCTGAAACTTTGCGCTTACAGTTGCTGTTGAAAGGGAATCCGTGAGCAGTGAACCACGGCTGCTTTTCTGGCACAGTGTCAGGACTGCTAATGATGCGGGCCTTGATCCGCGTCAGAGGGGGTAGGGGGGGGGCAGCCGTCGATTTCGTATCCGCTAACGACTGGCTAAATTGTTTTGCTAAATTACTCGATTATATTGTCAGCTTCTCATTCGATTGTCGAAATTTTATTCATGCAACGGGAAACTTGATTTTCGTCCGCAATTGCCTATCTTTAGGCGTCGATTAGTCTCAACTGATTGATGGAGCGAATGATTGGTTGGCTGAATGATTAACTGGTTGACCGAGTGGGATGCCGAAAGGGTTTAGGTCGGGTGGGATGGCTCACTCACTCTGTCACTTTGTCACTCGCCCATCCACTCCTCTCTATTGCTTCTTCACTCGCTTTCTCTCGCTTGCTTGCTCGTTCACTAACTCGTTCGCTCACTCGTTCGAGTGAGCGAACGAGTTTACTTACTCACTTGCTCGCTCAATCACTGTCTCTCACTCACTGTCTCTCACTCACTCACTCTGTTTCTCACTCACTCATTCACTCACTGTCTCTCACTCATGCAGTCACTTACTATCTCTCACATAATCTCTCACTCACTCCCTTACTCCATCACTCACTAAGTCACTCACTCGTGCATTCACTCGCTCACTCATTCACTCACTCACTCACTCTGTTTCTCACTCACTCACTTACTCACACTGTGCTTACTTGCCTGCCCATTCACTCACGTCAGTTATTTACTCTCTTTAGTCACTCGCTCACGTTGTCACTCGCTCGCTCAATTTCTCACTCGCTAGTCTCTCAAGTGTGTCTGACTGACTGACGTCAGCCATACTCTACTTTCTCAGCTTCAGTACACTCTCATGACTGGTCAAACAAATGTCCTGTTAATGTGGCCAGATGGTGCATGTAGGTAGTTACATGCTGACCAGCACTAAAGCAGGCCTACAGCCGGTTTAGTGAAGAGACTGCTTTTTGTCTGGCTAACAGTGGCGGCTTTCCACATAAAGTAACGCAATCGCTAATTTGCCACATGCATCTTGAACAATGATCATCCAAGGAGTTGAAGGATAGTTTGACTGAGGCACAAATACAACTGCAGTAATTCGACAACCGGACAGCCACTCCTTGCGGGTACACAGCTCTTCAGACAACTATCAGCTGTACATGACACAGGGAGGCAAAACCCGGACTCTGAGGGGGAAAGACAACTGCGCTAGTGTCGCATAGGCCTATAAATCTGTATGTTTATATGTGCATATTATGTACATGTATGTATGCATGTTTGTATGTATGTATGTATGTGTGTAAAGCATGTATTATTATTATTATTACAGTAGTTTTATATAGCACCCCTTCAAGACAGTCTACTCAGGAGCACTCCCAGCCCAACCTCAGTCAAACAGGACAGTCTTAAGGCCAGAGAAGAACTGAGCAGAGTGAATGTATGTATGTATGTATGTGTGTGGGTGTGTGCATGTGTGTGTGCTTGTGTGTATGTATATATGTATGTATTTGTGTGCGTGCATGTATGTATGTATGTATATATGTATGTATGTATTGGGCTATTTATATAGTGCCTTTAAGAGCCGTACATGGGTGTCATGGATGAGGGAGAGGAACGATGGGCGAAGGAAAACCATCTAACATGGCTGTCTGACAGATCTACACAGATGGGATTCACCATGGTGTCTGGTCAGAGGAGACATCGTTTCGAGAAGTGCGTAAACACGTGAACGAAATGGCTTCCAAATCCGCATCGATTGTTGCAGCTCCTTTTCCAGCTGCATTGTTTCATCGGCTTCCATCTCCAGCGTTCGTCGCCATTCCAAGGGGTTTTCCTTCGTCCGTCGTTCCTCTCACTCTCGCTCCCTCATCCCTTGCCATCCCGTGCATGGTCGTCTTCCCTTTCAGCTTTTCCCGTCGACGGTTTCTTCCAGTAATCCAGTGGCAATTGTTGGCGAATAATAGTCGATAGAAATATTAATTACGCGCTGCAGCCATCGACGATTCTGTTACAAACGACCGATGTATGGGACCTCGGTGCACTGCCCCGTCGAGAGGTTCTTAGAGAGGAGGAGGAGGCGCTCTGTGGATGGATGTCCACGCACATACAAAGTTGCAGATATGCGTAATTGTATACATACATGCGTGCGTGTATTCATGTGTAAATGTGTAAATGCATTGATACATATTTGTGTACCTACATGCACAAGGCGCGTACTTAGACGTGATGCATGCGTGCGTGTCAAACAAGGTTGGGACCAGGGTCAGTTTGAATCTGTATGAATGAACGAACGAACGAATGAATGAATCAGCCTTTCACTTGCGCATCAAAGGGGTGCTATGTGATTGCCCTGACTGACTGACTGATTGAATATTTGACGGACGGACGGACTGACTGACTGACCGACCGACCGACCAACTTGCTGACACGCTCGCTCACTCACTCACTCACTCACTCACTCACTCACTCACTCACTCACTCACTCACTCACTCACTCACTGAGGGACTGACTCAATGGATGAATGAAAAAAATGAATCTGCCTTTCACTTGCTGTTGTAGGACTAAATGTTCTGAATGAATGAATGAATGAATGAGTGAGCAAACGAAATAGAATCCTCCTTGCACCTCCTCTGTCCTGCTCAGACTCTTTATCCCTCAGAATCTCCATCTCTCTTTGTTGCAGCTACTTCTACTGGACAGACTGGGGCGAAACGGCCAAGATCGAGCGTGCCTCGATGGACGGCCTGCCATCGTCTCGTCAGGTCCTCATCAGTAGCGACATCTTCTGGCCAAACGGTCTGACAATCGACCAGGACGACGCCCGGATGTACTGGACGGACGCACGCCTCCACTACATCCACAGCGCCAACCTTGACGGATCAGACCGACGCCCAGTGGTGGCCAACACCCTGCCACACCCTTTTGCCATTACCCTCTTTGAGGGCGTCCTCTACTGGACGGACTGGCAGACGAGAGCCGTCTTCGCCTGTAACAAAACGAATGCACAGAGCGTCAGAGTGGTAACCGACAAACTGTTTTCACCGATGGGCATTCACGTTTTCAACGCTCAAAGACAACCAAGGCGTAAGTAATACACTGCTGGCATTTACTGGTCCTTGTTTGTATGTATGGATGCATGTGTGCATGTATGTGTGTGTTGGTATATATGCATGGTTCTGAGATTCAAGGATGTTATGTTGTCGGTACAGATGTGAAGGCAGTAGTTCAGTAATTCTTGATCTTTGAATTGCAAACAATTCACTGCCAACCCATTTGCTGCCAATCCATTCAATGCTAACCCATTCAATGCTAACCCATTTGCTGCCAACCATTTGCTACCAACCCATTCAATGCTAAAGTCCTCATTTGCTGCCAACCCATTTGCTGCCAACCCATACAATGCTAACCAATTCGCTGCCAACCCATTTGCTGCCAACCCATACAATGCTAAACCCCATTTGCTGCCAACCAATTCAATACTAACCCATTTGCTGCCAACCCATTCAATGCTAACCTAATTCGCTGCCAACCCATTTGGTGCCATTTGCTGCCAACCAATTTAATACTAACCCATTTGCTGCCAACCCATTCAATGCTAACCCATTCACTACCAGCCCATACAAAATGCTAGCCCATTCAATGCTGCCCAACCCATTTGCCGCCAACCCATTCGATGCCATGCATTCATTGACCTCGACTTTAGACTAATTGATCATTTGTGTGTCGGTGTGTGTACGTGAATGCGTGCGTGCATGCGTGTGGTGGTCCATCGCAGCAGAGTAGAGAACCTCTCTCAAACACTGGATGCTTTTAACGGATCAACGAGACCTTTCGTTCAGCATCGATCTGCGTGGGGTCCCACTCGGCAACTACCTGTCCTCTATTGATCTTTGGCACATCCAAGAACACCTTTAGTGCCACCGATGTTTGCACTGGCAACGACCGCTGCGGCCATTTGCTCGGTCGACGCTTATAGATTTTCCGTGGGAAGGGGAATTCGAGTCGATTGGAAAAGCACGACTGTTTATCTTAGCACGGTAGAAGCGCACGCTTTCCCTACTTACTTTCTTGACTGATACGTATTTACTCTGTGCTGTGGAAAAGCTCCGATATGTAAGAGAAAGCACTATACCTTATTTACTTACTTACCTTCCTACCTGCCTACCTTACTTCGTAGGTATACCTACCTGCCTATCTGCGTACTTGCTTGCTTCTTACTTGCTTTCTTGTGTGCTTGCTTGCTGACATCCTTGACTGATGTTAATAATTACTGAAGTCTGCTTCGTTGTGGGGATTGTTGATGTTGCTGTTTTCGTAACTGTTGGTGACGATGTTATTGTGTTATTGTTTTATGTACGTTAAAAAGTGCATGGTACTGCAAGGTTTGCAAGCTATTAGTTGCCCGTGGGAGAAGGAGTTCTGTAAATGCACAGTTATATTTTTCCAGCTGATTTGCCTTTTCTATGAGCTGATCATCCCCAAGGTAGGGAAAGCAAGGTTTGGTAGGGTATGATTAATCCATTTCAAAATCTACCTTTAATCCATTGCAAAATCTACTTTTAATCCATTGCAAAATCTACCTTTAATCCATTGCAAAATCTACTTTTAATCCATTTCAAAATCTACCTTTAATCCATTGCAAAATCTACCTTTAATCCATTTCAAAATCTGCCTTTAATCCATTTCAAAATCTGCTGTTAAACCATTTCAAAATTTGCCTTTAATTCATTTAAGAGATTTAAATCCCGGGCTTGTACGGTCCATACACGGGGACCTTAAACTGCGTGACGCCCATTCAGGCGGGCAGCGTGCACGCTGTATTGAGATCTTAAAGTCAGGCTTGGTAATGTAGGATATAGTAAGGTAAGATTAGACGAGGTAACATATAGGGTAAGGTACAGTAAAATATAGTAAGAAGGTTCATAAGGCCTGGTAATGTAGGATATAGAGTTAGGTAAAAATGTGACGTGGTATTGTAAAATGAGGTATAGTATGGCGAGATGTGAATTGAGGTACAGTGGTCAATAATATGAAAATAAAAATTAAAGTAGAGCAACATATTTTTATAGCCCAGTATTTTGTACGTGCAAATCTTTCGCATGTGTATGCTCTGAGCAGACAGAGCTGGTTTGTAATTTTCCTCTGAGCACACTTTGTGAGCATTTAAATGCACAGGAAAGTGTTTTATGCAAATATATTCTGAAATGTCGGTCTATACGTGTGTAAATATAAATATGTTTAATGTGTGCATTAGACAGCCACAGCCTTACCAGTGTGTGTGTGGTTGTCGGTTTGTACCTGTGCATCTAGCTTTGTATGGATGTCAGTGTTCGTCTGTGTATGTGTCTTTGTCTGTCAGTGTCTCCTTGTCCTTTTAGAGTCTCTGTGTGTGTGTTTGTGTGTGTGTGTGTGTGTCTGTGTGTATGTGTAGTATGTGTGTAGGTGTGTGTGTTTTTGTGTGTGTGTAGAGTTTGTGTATAATATATATATATACAATATATATTTAAGTGTGTGTGTGTGTTTGTGTATGTAAGTGTGTGTGTGTGCGTGTGTGTGTGTTTGTTTGTGTAAGTGTGTGTGTAGGTGTGTGTGTTTGTGTGTGTGTGTGTGTAGGTGTGTGTGTGTGTATATATATATATATATATATAAAGTGTGTGTGTGTGTGTGTGTGTTTGTTTGTGTGTATGTTTGTGTATATAAGTGTTTGTGTGTGTGTAAGTGTGTGTGTAGGTGTGTGTGTGTGTTTGTGTGTGTGTTTGTGTGTAAGTGTGTGTGTGTGTGTAGTAGTGTGCATGTAGGTGTTGTAGGTAGGTGCTTGTGTAGGTATATGCATGTGTGTGTGTGAGTGTTCTGTCCAAGCATCTCTGCATGTATGACTGAATTCATGCTAATGTATGTTTGTATATGTTTATACTTATTATGTGCATGACTGCATGTGCATGTGTGCTTAAGTTTGTATTTGTGTATGTCAGTCCCTGTGTCCTTGCGTCTGCTTGTGTTTTGCCGTCTAACGGTGTGTGTCTGTCCGTTTGTGTGATTTTCATAGGCGCTGATAATCCGTGTGGTGCGGGCGGCGACGGAAACAATGGCGGCTGTTCGCATCTTTGTTTTCTGTCTCCGTCGTTTCCGTTCTACAGCTGTCAATGTCCCACTGGAGTCCGGCTCCTCGACGACAACAGAACCTGCGATAACGGTGGGTCACGCCCGACGGACCACGTGCGGGACACAGACAGGTCGGGGGGGGGGTGTGGTAGGTGGGAGAGGGTGGAAGAGGGGATACGCGTAAGGACGGGTGACGTCGGACATGAGGTGATAACGATGATGATGACGACTATGATAATGGTGATCACACTGATGATACATATTGTGCTCGAAGGGATAATTATATGTTGTACTTGAGGAAGATATATATTGTACTCGAAGAAGATATATTTGTTGTACTCGAAGAAGTTATATATATTGTACTCGAAGAAGATATATATATATTGTACTCGAAGAAGATATATATAATTATTGTACTCGAAGAAGATATATATTGTACTCAAAGAAGATATATATATATTGTACTCGAAGAAGATATATAAATTTATATTGTATGTAGACAAACAAATATTAAAAATATATATAAATCATACTCGAAGAAGATACATATAGGCCTGTCGCACGACAAACAAGATATAGATTGTATTCGAACAACATGTATTGCACTGGATAAATGGACATTGGATCAATGGAAAAAGGTGATGTTGACGACGATGATTACACTGATCATGACTGATGACGATGCTTATGATAATGACGACGACGATGATGATGATTTTTGAGTGATGTGTTGTGATTGGCGGATTCGTCGCGTGTCGCTTAGTTATTCAAGTCCCGTTCTTAGCCTCGTAAGTGTTTTACCTGCTGGCGAAACGTATCGTCTGGTTATCGAATAAAGTTCTTGTGGCCAACAGTCTGCAGCTGCCCTACCATACGAGTCCCATATGTGAATATGTGTCCTATAATATGGGCTCCATGCGTGTGAGCGTGCTTGCAGGGCGACAGAAAATACCTGTCAAAAACGGTTCTAACTGACAGATGTAGCGTACGTTAAAGAACTCTCAAAACTGGTTGAACCAGCTACAGACCTACCGTTGTTTCTCTAATCCAATGACTTATGTGGCTAATCTAATCTTATCCAATGACTTCTCTAGCGCCGTTATCATAATGTCCAAGATATCAGTCAATGTCGCATGGTATGTGTGTGCGCAAGTCAACTCAGAAGTACTGCAAATACCGGTATGTAACCTTATCTTACCGAGATTAATAAGTGAACTTAAAATTAAGAACACAATAAAAGTGCCCATGAGCTTCCATTGGCTTACCCATGAGCTTCCATAAGCTAACCCATGACCTTCCATAAGCTAACCCATGAGCTTCCATTGGCTAAAGCATGAGCTTCCATTGGCTAACCCATGAGCTTCCATAAAGTTACCCATGAGCCTCCATAAGCTAACCAATGAGCTTCCATAGGCTAACCCATGAGCTTCCATAGGCTAACCCATAAGCTTCTGTAAGCTAACCCATGAGCTTCCATAAGCTATTCTATGAGTCTCCATAAGTTAACCCATGAGCTTCCATAAAGTTACCCATGGATGAGCTTCCTTTTTCTTCGTATTCACATATGAGGCAGGTGCCAATTCTTTTTTTCTCATTGCCTGATTTTCCACCAGTGTGTGGTCTGTGTACTCATTCCATAAGTTTGCTAGGGGGCACAGGTAAAATAGAAATCTTGAAACATCTTTTTGCCATGCAATGGATTTGAAGCCCCGACCTCTTAGCTGATAGTTCAGCATGCTAAGTGCTATAGGCTGTTGCGTAAGTGTGCCTTTAGGTAGGTTGAAAGTGTGCTGTAATAACTGTTTGGCTGCAGGCCACAGTGATTTTAGCAAAGCAAGAGGAGCAGGAGGAGGTGGAGGTGGAGAAGCAGTACTTTAAGCTAGCCTAAGCGGCAGCCACGGGTATGAAGTGTTGACGAATTCATTTTCTTAGCCTTGGCATATGAAGGCGGGTGGCCAGTCCTCTCCCTCGCCGTCTCGTCTTCCCTGGGGCAGAAACCTGGTTCGAGATTTCTGATCCACCTGCGCCCCTAGACCACTCGGCTACAGTAGAGCACAAAACAGTGAACTCGGGTCAACCACAGTACTTAAAATCGGTCCTTATTGCGCAGACCTGTTAGTGTCTGGTGTGAGTCGATATGACTGTGTGGTGGTGTGTACTTGTTGGGTGATGATGTTATTAGAAGGGGAGGGTCGTGTGCATGCGAGTTTGTTTTGAATTTGTTTAGACTAAGTGCGTGCACATGTGACGGGCTCCGACAGCACTTACAGTGGCTTTCGACCGCCATACTTAGGATACAGCAGTCTGTTTGTCATTATTATTCGTCTTGGACTCGGCCAAAGGACGATTAAAGGGACAGTTCTTTGTTTGTTTTTCTACTGAGCAGAAAAACAGACCTCGTTACAGAAAATTGTACTCGTTTTATCTGAGGAGCGGGGAGGAGGGGGTGGGTAGAAGAACTGTTGAAGGCATTTTTTCCGAGGAGGAAAGCCAAGACCGGTCGGTCGATAATGTATGTGAAAACAGAGTACAGCAAATATGCGACAAATATGTGCACGTAGATGCCTGTGTACTTCTGTATGCACTTACCAAAACGGACGTACATACAGACTCTCCAGTTCCAGTCTGTTTTGAACTGTGCCGCCCAGCTAATGGCCAATTTACCCAAATTCTCTCATATTTCAGAGTGTATGAGAGGTACACTCTGCGTGGCTACATATATTGAGGAAAGAATCAAATTCAAGATCCTAGGTCGGGCCTCGTTGGTCGGATCCGCCCCGGCACATATGCGAGAGTTGTTTGTGATGGTCGGCATGGGCGTATTTAGGGGTGGTTTTACGGGTTCAAACCCCCAATAAGTTTCCTTCCCAAACAAATTTATATGCTTCTACATGCAAAATACAAAAAAACCTGGACTTTGCGACGATTTTCAATGGAAAACCCCGAAATCTTAAAACCCCTTTTTTTCTGGCTATGCCCATGCTGGTTGGTACCCAATAATTATGGTCATCAATTGCTTTGCTTTGGTGCAAGAGAGAGTAATAGGTTCCTTACTTCCATACGCGAGTACGAGAACACTGTGCAATGTCGTGCATAGGGGTCTCTCTCTCTCTCTGGAATGGTCTTCATGTGCTCATACGTACGATTCCGTCTAACTTGGCTTAATTGATGTTCTCGTCTTCTGTTCAATCTGTTGAGATGTGCGTGTTTAGATCGCATAGGTAACCATGTTCACAGCACTGTTGAGAGGCTCTTGAAATGCACTCTATAAAAACAAAGATACATAAATGCTTACATACATACATACGTATCATACACACTTAAAAGCTCAGATACAGACAGACGTGCATACTTACAAACGTACATACAGACATTAAACATCATATAGGCTAGTGCAGAGAGCACCTCTGAGTAGACATCTTGAAGGGCACTATATAAATGTTCATTGCATTACATTACTTGCATTCAAGCATACATACATGCATGCATACATACATACATACATACATACATACATACATGCATACATACATATACACACACATAAAAACCTAGATAATTGCATGCATATATACAAACATATATATACATACATGCACAAATGCATACACATATGCACAAATACACGTAGACATACATATGTGCACAAACATACATGCACAAATACACACACATACTTAATGTTGTTATAATCATATCTTAATTTGAAATTGTTCAGGTCCTTCTGAAATGCTTCTGTTGGCGCGACGCACAGACATTCGGCTGATATCGCTCGACACGTTCGACTTTCTGGACGTTGTTCTCAACATCGGTGACATCCATCACGCGATCGCTTTGGATTACGATCCGATCGAGAAGATGATCTATTGGACGGACGACGATCTTCATGTTATACGCCGTGCACATCTTAACGGTTCTGGTATGGCGAGCCAGCTTTTTTCTTCTTTATTTCTTTGGAAGGCCAGCAGTGGCGTAAATCATGGGGGACAGAGGGGACTGTCCCCCAAAGTTTTGACTCTAAGCCCTTCTGTCCCCCCAAATCCGACCCTCGTAGATACCCTGTCCCCCCCCAAAGTTATGTATAGATTTTTTTACGCCGTGCCTCTGAAGGCCAGTGGTTGTGTATGCCTGCTGTCAACGTTCTTGCTTCTAACTCAGGCTCTGATTGAAATTTTGCAGTGAAATTGAAGCGTTAATCCTTTAACGACGTGTTGCATTGGTTTCTGAGTTCCTTTTGTACACTCTCATCGTGAAAGGGTTAACAGTGAATGTGTATCGCGTTAATTCTCACAATCATTGTCTCCAGTTAGCAGAAAACTTAGTGTTTTTATGCATAATTATCATCACTGCATCATCATCATCATCATCAAATCTGCGTTATGTAATTCAATACAATATAACTGTATTTGATACTGGCATCCTTCCAAAGTTCAGAAGTGCATATTGCACTGCATTGCATTGCACTGCATTGTATTGCATTGTATTCTATTGCATTGTATTGCATTGTATTGCATTGTATTCTATTGCATTGTATTGTATTGCATTGCATTGTATTTGTCAGGGATTGAGACGGTTGTGGATGTCGAGGTCTACAGCCCCGATGGCATAGCGGTCGACTGGTTCTCCCGAAATCTCTATTGGACAGACACCGGTTCAGACCTCATCCAAGTCGCCCGACTGAACGGGACTTCGAGAAAAGTGATTATTTCGGACGGTCTCGACGAACCAAGGGCGATAGTACTCGACCCTCTTAAGGGGTAAACATCTAGGATCCAAATTCTCAATTCTTTCTGGCAACATTTACTTATGCAATGATTGCTGTAGTTGTGATTTGTTGGGTTATTTTTGTCTGTACCATGTAATATCTCAAGTGTAGCGTTATAAGGAGGTCCCAGTAGAAATAAATCCCAAGAATTGAACTAGAGAGTCCATAAGGTGCTTGAAGACCATTCTGTTCCATCATGGTCTCATTATGTTGAGTCTCCCTTGAAGTAGTGCTACATAAATTTGCAATTACAATTACAAAATATCATGTTAATTTCTGAGCCAAAGTTTATTTTTAATCAAACGGAAATAATTAGTGGTCATTGTATTATTCTCTATTAGAATTAATAGGAGTAGTAGCAGTTGGAGTAGTATTTTATTAGTATTCTAATTTGACGGCTCTGGCCGTAACAAGCTTGCTCAGCCGTGTGGATATGCGCAATTGAGCACAGTATTAATTAAAGCTAATTATGTGGCTGACTGAAATTGATTAGGGTCGATTAGTTAATCATTGTGATAATATATGTTAATAGGCAGATGTACTGGACAGACTGGGGAAGAGACAGCAAGATCGAGAAGTCCAGCCTGGACGGAACTGGTCGATTGACCCTGGTCAACGTTTCCCTTGGCTGGCCAAACGGCTTGACCATTGACCGCAGCGAGAGCAAGCTCTACTGGGCAGATGCTAAGCTTGACCGAATCGAGTACGTTAACCTGGATGGCAGTGGACGGAGAATTCTCGTGGCCGAACATATCCCACACATTTTCGGATTTGCTCTGCTAGGTAGGGTTTGTTTTGACTGTTGTCTGCTTTGTTCTGACTGTTGTGTTTTGTTTTGACTGTTGTCTGTTGTGTTTTGACTGCTGTTTGTTTGTTGACTTTTGTTTGTTTTGTTTTGACTGTTGTCTGTTGTGTTTTGACTGCTGTTTGTTTTTTGACTTTTGTTTGTTTTGTTTTGACTGTTGTCTGTTGTGTTTTGACTGCTGATTGTTTGTTGACTTTTGTTTGTTTTGTTTTGACTGTTGTCTGTTGTGTTTTGACTGCTGTTTGTTTTTTGACTTTTGTTTGTTTTGTTTTGACTTTTGTCTGTTTTTTTGACTGCTTTTGTTTGTTGACTTTTGTTTGTTTTGTTTTGACTGTTGTCTGTTTTGTTTTGACTGCTGTTTGTTTTTTGACTTTTGTTTTGTTTTGTTTTGACTGTTGTCTGTTGTGTTTTGTTTGCTGTTTGTTTTTTGACTTTTGTTTGTTTTGTTTTGTTTGTTTTGTTTTGTTGCTGTTTGTTTGTTGACTTTTGTTTGTTTTGTTTTGACTGTTGTTTTGTTGTGTTTTGACTGCTGTTTGTTTTTGACTTTTGTTTGTTTTGTTTTGACTGTTGTTGTCTGTTTTGACTGTTTGTTTTTTGACTTTTTTGTTTGTTTTGATTGTTGTCTGTTTGTTTTGACTGCTGATTGTTTGTTGACTTTTGTTTGTTTTGTTTTGACTGTTGTCTGTTGTGTTTTGACTGCTGTTTGTTTTTTGACTTTTGTTTGTTTTGTTTTGACTGTTGTCTGTTGTGTTTTGACTGCTGTTTGTTTTTTGACTTTTGTTTGTTTTGTTTTGACTGTTGTCTGTTGTGTTTTGACTGCTGTTTGTTTTTTGACTTTTGTTTGTTTTGTTTTGACTGTTGTGTTTTGACTGCTGTTTGTTTTTTGACTTTTGTTTGTTTTGTTTTGACTGTTGTCTGTTTTGTTTTGACTATTGTCATTGTTGTTATCCTTGTTGCTGTTGTTTCTGCAGAATACCGGTACATACTTTACAGAGTTGTATATAGGTCCAGTGTTGTTAAAAGTATCGGCCAAATGTACTTAAGTAAAAGTAAAAGTAAATAGGACTTTACGTACTTAAGTAAAAGTAAAAGTACTCGTCAAAAAAGTTACTTTCGTAAAAGTAAAAAGTATTCTGTCCAAATAATACTTTTTAAGTAAAAAGTAAAAGTACTGAGTCTTAATTGGACCCAATTTTTTATTTCCAAGAAGACTAATTTCTCAAAATGCATTCAATCTAGAGCGTTTATTTTTCTATTATTGTTAAACTGGCACAGCTAAGGAAAAGGAGTCTAACAGCTGCACTTGCACGAAATTGGAGTAGGCCTACTTAATCTATTAAATAGGCCTAGTTCCTTCGAACTAGGCCGGGCTGCAATGCTGCACAAAATTTTATTCTTTCTCGTAAAGAATTCTGCAGCATCATCTTCATCGTTAACATCTGCAGTCATTTGCATATATGGCCATGGATGTTCGAAATTGTAAACGGAAAATTGAAAGAGTTTAGGGAAAAATTTAATAAATGTGTAAACAATGTCCACTTTTTCGTAAGACAATTTCACACTTATTTTCCAAGCTGCGCAGAAACTACCGCCACAAGTCACATGTTTTGGTTGAAGCTTGTCTATTGGTCACAGTTAGAAATTGCCAGAGTCTATGCATAGATTTCCAATCGCGCTCGTGCTGCGATATTAGCTCTTTCAGCCTCTCCCTTTGTTAAAATAATGTTATAGCACAATTCATAGTAACGAACGAGGTAACGAATATTACGTAAATTGTAACGAAGTAAAAGTACCGAAAATGGTTTAAATGTTACTTCGTTACAAGTAAAAGTATTTCCGTTTTGTACTACTTCGTTACAAGTAAAAGTACTGAAACTTTTACTTAAGTACAGTAACGTTACTTTTACTTCGTTACTTTACAACACTGTATAGGTCCTATCCACAACTCCTGTCCGCATATAGAGAGGTCATCCAGCTTGGTGTTACTAGAGATCATAGAGCTCTGAGTTGGTCCTGTACACTGCCAAAACTCGCAATGTGTCCAAACTGCTCCTCCTTGTTTTGATTGTCTGTGATGCTGGTCCGTACGTCGATTCACTTCCTCATTGGTAGACCTGTCTGTGTTCGAATGGGCTGACCGAATATGCTTGTGGTCAATGTTCAGTTAAACTCGTCTCAAGTACGCTCGAGCACACTTACAGCAAACGTTCCTTTGTCTCAAGTACATCCAGATTGCTCGGAGCAAAAAATTCGTTTAGCTTACATTTGGAAATATCCGGATGCATACTTATACATACTCACAGAATACTTGCAGCAAATGTTCATTTATCTCGAGTACTCGCAAAATACTTGACGCAAACGTTCGTTTCTGTGAAGTACTCAGAACCGCTGCTTATCTCGTTGTTTGTCAGGTGATTACGTCTACTGGACCGACTGGCAGCGCCGTGCGATTGAGCGGGTCAACAAGACGAGTGGAAAACAGCGAATGGTCATCGTTGACCAGCTGCCGGACATCATGGGACTGACCGCCGTGGCCACAACGTTCTCCACTGGTCAGTCGATGTTGTTACCACTTATCGCCTGTTCAGGCCGATGCACAGTAAATGCTCTTGGCTGATTTAAAACATGCACATTTTCGGACCTGCTAGATAGCAATGTCCTAGCTCCTGTGAGAATTTAGCAAGTGCTACATAATGCTTCTATTAGATCATAAGCCAGACACATACTTGTACATTATATGAGTGCATACCACTTTTGTTTGTGTAGCCTCGGGTATTTTGACAGCCATTGCACAGGTAAATCGATTTTGGAGCGGTGTATAGTGTAATGGTTAGCGTACTGGACTGTCAGTTGAGAGGTTGGGGTTCAAATCCCCACCAGGGCAGAAATTTGGTTCGAGATTTCTGCTCCGCGTGCGCCCCGTAGCCAACTCGGCTATAATGAGAGTACACTGACTGTACATTGTCTGTAGCAGGATGAGACAGCGAGGGAGAGGACTGGCCCACCCTCATATGCTGAGGCTAAGAAAATGAAGTCGCTAACACTTTATACCCATGGATGACTCTCAGGCTAGCTTAAGGGATGCTCTCCTGGTCTTCTCTTCTTTGTCCAAAATGAAACTGAGTGAAGTTTGTTGTATTTCTAATTTTTATTGGACAGAAGTCTTTGGCATTTAATTGTTCCTTCTGGGACTTGTTGAAACTCTGTTTAAACAAAACATTACCTAACAGAGAATGATATAACATCGAATTTAAGTGGTTGAGAGGACCTTATTTTGTGGTAAAACCATGACTGATTCCGACGTTGTCTGTTGTCTTCAGGTGATGGTGGTGGTTGTTCTGTGGACAACGGTGGTTGTAGCCACCTGTGCTTGACCACTCCCAATGGTCCAGTCTGTGCATGTCCATTTGGAATGGAGCTGGTCAAGGCCAACCGGAAGACCTGTGTCCAGCCAGAGGCTCTTGTTCTCTACACGAAACGGAGCGAGATCCACGTTGCGTCGCTCGAAAACATCGACAACGACATCATCATTCCTCTGCATGACTTAAAGTCGGTGTCGGACATCGACTTTGACTTTGTCAACGGTCAGATTTACTGGGCTGACGCTGGTAACAAGGTAAGAATTTATTTAGTTTACTAACCATATGCGACTAAGCGTATGGTATCTCTTCGGAAATGTTTCTTCAATGATAATGCTGTTGTCAAATTTGTATGTGATTTTTTTCAAACACTATAACCGATTGAGTTTGTTGTAATGAGTCTGTCTTGAAGTGACGCTATATAAATTTGCAATTACCATTACCATTACCAATGCTGAAAACATATATTAATGATGATGATATATTCGTTTATTGATCAAGCAGGAAGACAAACCGCTTCACAACTTACATACACAAAGGCTACTATAAAGAAAAAAGGGAATAATGTTAGTTTTTAAGATTTGGGTCAACGTGGTGGCTTAAAAATTCGCTTGTATAGAACTCTAGGTATAAAGTTCTTAGAGTCTTTTGGAGGAAGTACAAAGTCATGTGCACGAGGCAGAGCGTAGGGTCGCAGCAGGCAGGTCTGTCCTTACGTGGTCATCTGTTTTCCTGTTTCCTGTTGTTCTTGTTTTGTGCTACCATTGTTTGGTGAAATGAAGATTGATATTTAGTTGGCAATTGATTATTTTTATTGTTTGATTATTATTTATTATTTTTTTTTTGATTGTGTTTATTGATTATTTTTATTGATTGTATTTTATTTTTATTTTATTTATTTCAGTTTAGTGATTTTTATTTTTATTATTATTTATTGTTATTTATTATTGGATTATTTTTATTGATTATTTTTATTGGTTGATCATTTCTGCATACTTGATCACCCATCTGGTTTTACTTACTCATCCATTTGTAGAATTTTGTCCATCACTATTAGTAATTGTTCAGTCGTTCGAGAGTTAATTGGTTCGGTTGATCATTCATTTGTTCCTCTTTTATTCATTTGTTTGTTCTAAAAGTCATGGAGGTAATAACTCGATCATTCGTCGATCATTCCTCGATCATTCCTCGATCATTCGTCTTCTGTTGTTTCATTTGCTTACATTCTTTCTTTCAGTCTGTTTTTGTTCATTCACTCATTTATTCTTTCATTCCATCCTTTCATTTCATTTTTGCCAATCATTCATTTCCTCTTTCATTTCGTCTTTCAGTCTCCCATCCTTTCTTCTTTCATGCCATTCTTAGTTCATCGACAGCCATGTATCTTTGTCAGCATCGGTTAGAATTCTTCTTTGTATGTATGCCAACAAGCGATCAGACATTTTCTATCAATCACTTTAAAAGTACCGATAGTTATCACGTGAATGTAGCTTTAACATGCTAGATATTCCTCACAGTCAAAAATGTGTAAGCTGATCTTGCTTCATGATTTTTTTAACTTGAAAAGAAATTAGCGGAACGAGAAATTGAATTGTTATTGGTAATTTCACAGCAGCTCGTTAGCGGAGTTAATTAACTGCAGCGGGGTTAATTGAATGTCAAATACTGATCCGTCCTGGGACTAGACTCATAACACCTAGTGTGTGACGACAGAAATCTCAGGTTGTTTTGCAACCGATTAAAATCCTGTGGTTGTTGCACAACAGAGGCAACATTGGGATTTGGTTGTCATAGAAACCAGTGAAATCCTGAAGCTGGTGCTAATAATTATGACAGATGAAATGATCGAGGTGATGTTGATTATAATGGTAGTGGTGGTGACTAAAATGATGATAACAATGCTTATGATGACTGATTAGAATGATTGTGATGATGTCTGTATCGTTCTACGACTGATTTGTTTGGCAGATAATAAGTCGGGCTTATCTGAACGGAAGTCTGATTCAGCCGGTGATCCGATATGGTCTGGAGTCGCCTGACAACCTGGCTGTTGACTGGCTGGCTCGAAATCTTTACTGGACAGATTCGGGATCGGGAAGGATCGAAATGTCACGACTCGATGGAAGATCAAGACGAGTTGTTGTCTGGAAGGACATGAAGCCACGATCTCTACTCTTAGATCCAAATAACGGGTGAGAGCTCTTCAGTAATGGAGGACATAGCAGTTAGTTAGTGTATCACAAAACAACACCGTGCTCAGTTAGTGTATTGGAAAACTGTATAACAGTTAGTGTTCTAACAAAGCAAAAGGGCATCTCAAAGCAGCATAAACAGTTAGTGTATCACGAAGCAATGTAGCATTGTAGCAGTTAGTGTATCGCAAAACAACATAGCAGTTAATGTATCACAAAACGACACAGCAGTTAGTGTATCGCAGAGCAACATAGCACTCCTCAGTCCAAGTAGTGGATATCGGATAAGAACTCTTTCATAATTAAGGCCTTCTCCCTAATGTATAATTATAATGACCTGATGATGGGATAATACTTTACGTGTACTTGTAAGTTTGATGTACCATACTGGAATTGAGTGAGGACAGAATGGCAGGCTGAGTTGGTCTACTGGCTTGGTATTCCATGGATGATCTTACCTTACCTTAATCTTGGTCTTAGCTTCATGTTCTGGACGAATGACTTGAATCTCTTGCAAATCTAATGAGACGAGGATGACAGGCTGGGTTAGCCCAGCTGACCTGTTATTCTATGGATAACCTTGGGTCTTAATCTCTTTCATAGCTTCATGTACTGGACGAATGCCTTGAACCCATCGCGAATCGAGCGATCCGCCCTCGACGGTACACAGAGACGCAACGTAGTGACCAACGTCGACCACGTCAACAGCCTTGCCATCGACTATGCCGAACAGCGACTCTACTGGACCAACCTCGACCCCGGTCGAATAGAGTCATCGACGGTCGACGGGAGAAGTCGTCACGATGTCGTCACTGGCCTGCGTCAACCGTACAGCCTGACACTGTATGGTCAATTCATCTACTGGACAGATTGGCAGACGGGAAGCATACATCGAGCCAACAAAGTCAACGGACTCGACTGGGGTCTCGTTGTTGGCGAAATTCTTGCCCCGATGAATGTTGCGATATTTCATGCGTCACGTCAGTTGGGTGAGCACGGCTGTCAAATCTGATATTTTACATTAATATAAATGTACACGTCTTTCCATAGCGACCATGTGGCCTCAATGACCATGCTCATTTTTTAACGAATTGATCGGGTGAGATCCTTCACCACCGCTGCCCATTTGAATGGTTGCCACGTCATTTAAGGTCCCCGTGTATGGACTGTACTAGCCCGAGATTAAAATAAAGGCTCTTTGTTCAATGCATTTGGAATCTTTACTCGATGGGAAGCCAGTGTGTGATTGCCTGAAAAATAAGTATGGTACACAGATGAATAAGCGATTAATTATATGTAAGTGAACAGAGATTGCATGTTTGTTCAGTTGTGGGTGAATTCCTGTTTTGGATTAATAATAATGAATGATAATAATAACAATAATAATAATAATAATAATAATAACCTTGAATGAGAAGCGTATTTTGGTTCTTGTAATTCTGGTTGTAACTTTCTCAATGTGAGACGAAATTGTTCAACATGTGTTACATTTCTGTTTCATATAGGTTGGAGTCCATGTAGCCTGATGAACGGTGGTTGTTCCGATCTTTGCATTACAAACAGTCGATATACGGAAACGGCGCAATATTCGCACCACTGCATCTGCACAACGCACCACATTCCGTCCTCAGATAATCGTTCCTGCACGTGTTAGTACCATTTGATGTGTTGTTATCATAGGGAAGGTGGTGGAGGAAAAGGTGTGGGAAGGAACAGACAGACAGATGGAGAAAGAGAGACAAAGAAGCAGAGAAATTGGGTTCCAAAAATACAAATACCTTCACGTTCCACTGTGATACATGGAAGCTTTACCAATCAGTCATTGACCTGTGTTTATGGTGGCATCGGATGATGCTGAAGTAGATTGTGTGTGGCCAGTGTGGGACATGGTAGCCAAATTCTCTGCATGTAATGCAAGGTGTAGGGTTAGAGTCTCCACTCAGAGGGGCACCGTGTCCCCTTTGCTCACAATTGCTCAGTGCCATCTATGTTCTGTCATGCATGCACTTCTGAACTTTGGAAAGAGGGCAATATCAAATTCAGTTGTATTATTACCATGGGCGTAGCCATACAAAAATTTCGGAGGGGGTTTTAAGATTTCGGGGGTTTCCATTGAAAATCGTCGCAAAGTCCAGGGTTTTTGTATTTTGCATGTAAAAGCATATAAAAAAATTTTCTGAAACTTATTTCGGGGGTTTGAACCCGTAAAACCACCCCCTAAATACACCCATGATTATTATGTTATGTAAGTAAGTAAGTAATTTATTTGCCACATTTGTTAAAATAAATGACCTTGACTGCAACAATTAACAAATTTAGTGACAGGCTGCCATGGAAGTCACGCAGGACCCATCAAGGACCTATTTTGTATGTATATATATTATATGTGTATCAAGATGTTCAATATAGCGCTTTTGTAAGTATCTCGCAAAGTGCTACTTTCATTAGCCTAATTGAGGTTGCAGTTCGTTAAGAACATTAAGTTCATCTATAATAAGGTTCGATTAACTGGAAGTTGAAGCCCCTGCTGGTGGGCTTTCACGCACCCATAAAGCCTGGCCAATCCGTAGCCATAGTCTGCTAGACAATGGCTCTATGGCCAATCCTCAGCCATTGTCTGATCGTTTGTTTTCTGTACATTTCAGCGCCAGATCTTGTAATTCTGCTCAGTCAGAAGAATTCCATTGTCCAGTTATCGGCCGGTGCTGACACAGATTCCTCTCCCGACATCCCTCTTGCCTTGCCGCCACACATCCTGCGGGGAATCCGAGCGTTTGATTTCAACCCATTTGACGAGAACATCTACTGGGTCGATGGCAAAACAAAGACGATTAGAAAGATGAAGTCAGATGGAACAAATGTAAACATACTTCCACGTCATCCAGTCTGAAATATTTTTAAGCGTGTATGTATGTATGTATGTGTACTTATGTATGAATGTGTATATTTGTATGTATATATGTATGTAATACTATGTATGTTGTATGCATTTTGATGTAGTAGTTATTGTGCCATAAACTAATGCGTCAAAACTTGAACCCATAACCTCTGTGCATAGATCTTTGCATTGGCTTCCCCTCCAGCAAAGAATTTGTTTCAAATTTTGGCTCATAGTTAACATAAAACAATGAAAGAGCACATTGACTGTTAGTTTGATCGTAAAACTCTTGCAGATGGTTGTTCTGGTGCAAAACACTGGTCAGCCTGGTTCCCTGTTTCCATTCGATATTGTCATCGACTCATCCGACGGACTCATTTACTGGAGCGACTCGGCCCGGAATGTCATCAGCGTCTTGATGGCGATTTGATGGCAGTGAAATTGGGGTGATAGTGAACAACATCACAGCAACGACACAAGGGCATAATGGCACTGGCTTATTTCGGAAAACAGGTTTAGTATTGTCTTCCCCTTTGACCTCGTTATGGCTGGGTTTTGGAGCGCCATCAGTTGATACCTTGTGCGTTAGACAACGACACGATAGAAGTGACTAATTAATTAATAGTAGCGACTGCTTATTTCGAACTTACAAAGTCTGATATTGTTTTTTACTCCTTATCAAGCAAACGAACGAAACTCGCGAACCGGAGTTTGTCTGTAGCAGATTTGCTTGTGAATCAGTATTCTTTTTTAGTTTACGAGTAGAAAGATTTTGCGGTGTTAAATAGATGCACGAGATTGTTAGATTATATCAGAAAACTCTAAGTGATAAGAGTTTTTAGACGACACCTTTTAATTAAACTATCAGAGAAATGGAAACATGTTAAATGTTGAAACGATTGCATCTTAAGAAATTGTTTTTCTGTCATATATAGAAATCATATTTTATTGTTTAATGATTTTCTATTGTCTCGGTTTTGTTGTAGTCTGATATTCTGGACAAATCTCGGTGTGTCGTCGCAGAGCATAGCCTGTTCAGAAGTGGATGGATCTGGCGTTCGAACAGTCTTTGGCGGCGATTTTACCTTCCTCGGTCCTATCGCAGTAGATATCGAAACACAGAGGATCTTCTGGTCAGACATCGGTGTCGGCCAGATCGAAAGCGGAAGTTTTGACGGCACCAATCGACAAGTGCTCGTAACATCCGTGCCGCAACCGGTCGGCCTGGCAATCTATCAACAGCTTCTCTTCTGGGCCGACAAGGAGTCGAAGGTACTCGAGCAGGCGAACAAGAAGACCGGTCGAGACCGTCAGACGATGAAGTCCAGACTGCCATTCCTCAGCGACCTCGTCCTCGTGAGGGACCGCAGAGAGAGGAAGCCAACGGGTAGGAGTGGCTGCCTCCAGAGAAACCTCAAGTGCTCGCATCTGTGCGTGCGACACGAGGACGGCACGGCCCGCTGTTCCTGTCCCGTCGGTCTCATCCTAGACGTAGACGGACAGACGTGCGTCCTGTCTCTGCCGTGCGCCACCAATCAGTTCGCTTGCTCGTCGGGAACGAATCTTTGCATTCCGCTGGCCTGGAAATGTGATGGGGAAACGGACTGCAAGGACGGGTCGGACGAAGCGTCGTGTACGTCGTGTCCAAGTGGTTTCTCGTGTCTCAGCGGAGAGTGCATCTCGCTCGATCTGCACTGCAACGGGCAAAAGGACTGTCGAGACGGTAGCGACGAAAAGGGGTGCGTCGCGTGTCGAGAAGGCGCGACGGAGTGTCGTGGCGATCGCACGTGCTACACGAAGTCGCAGCTCTGCGACGGAGTCGTCACCTGCTGGGACGGTTTTGACGAAATGAACTGTGGCCAGGTCGCAAAGAACGGAGCGAGCGTTCAGTACACGGTGGTCGTGATCGGCGTCATCTGCGGCATTCTTCTGATCATCATGATCATCGCGATCGTCTATCTCTGTCGACACAAAAGCCGCTACTGCGTCAAGGTCTACAGCAAAAGCGCTGCACAGAACCTGAGCATGTTACAGACCAATCTCAAGTGTTCACAGATCTGCAGCGTGGCATCGGTGCCGAGCAATCCGGCGGCGCAGACCTTCATTCGAAGAGACCCTTCCAACGTTCCTCCCGACCTCTTCGGCAACCTCGTCATGGACACGTCGACCCTGACGTCGTTCATCTCGCATTATCCGCGCGAGACTCTCAACCCTCCACCGACTCCGATCACCTCTGACACTTCCACGTTGAACCTGCACAGTTCCGACAGCGTGTCGATGCTCTGGTCAAAGCGAGGTCGCAAGCTGCACCGATTTGCACCGCCGCCACCAACAACGCCCTGCAGCACAGACGTTTGCGAAGACAGTGAGCTGTACAGCATCGACGAGCAGCGTCGGTCGTTGTATATGACCGACGGCGGTTTCGAGACGGACCTTCTCTTTCCGCCTCCTCCGACTCCCTGCAGCCAGTTCTTTTCCGACGGCTACAGCGGCCCTCCGTCTCCGGGACCGTCTAACTTTCGCTCAAGATCGTCAGAATCTTCACTAAACATGTCTTAAATCTGTGTTTTAGAGTCGAGATTGGAAGTCGATAATTATGAGGTATTTGCGTTACTGCAGATGGCTGTTGAGATGGTATTTCTTAGAAGCTTTCAGACTGTTTCGTTTGCGAGGTTTTGAAAAACCTTTTCCTTCCAGAAAATGTTTCATGCAACATTTGAGATGATCTTTGAGTTTGTTCTGTTAACTGTTGCTGAATCTTTTGTTTTTTAGCATTCTTAATTATGCAATAATTTATTTAGAATGGCCAGGTAATTGTTTTAGATGACCTGACTAAAATTCAAGCCGATTACGATTTGGTTTGCTCAAATGTTTGACTTACAAGTACTGGCCTGCTTATACCTTCAGGGCAGTGCATGGCAGCATGGGCGTATATAATTTAAGGGTTTACGGGTTCAACCCCCCCCCAAATAAATAATTGCCAAAAAACTTAACTTTTTAAAACTGACCTCTTACTCTGCAACCATGTCCAATGGAAAACCCCGAAATGGAAACCCCGAAATTGTTTTCGGACTACCCCTTTGGCCTTTGCATGGATGTGACCCGTTACATTTTTAAATTATTGTTTTGCTCCTTTGGTTTGAGATTATGTTTGCGGCTTTGCACTCGGTCGATCAAAGTTTGATTCGACTTGTACTGGTACCCTGGTTCTTTTGTGTATTGTAAATTGACCAGTAGATTCTGGTTTCTGAGAACCTCCAGGAAGTTGGGTTTTACCATGTCTAGATCAGTCAGATGAAAACCAGTGCAGTTGTGGGAGATGCAGAGGGAGAGGGTGAAATGGGGAGCGGTGGAGGTTTTTACCAGGAGGGATACTTTGCCGTACTAGACCCAGCAACCAAACAATCTCGTTGCCAAGGACAGTTCTAGTTTTAGGTATGACCCAAGAGAGGTAATCAGATATGAATGACCTTGTTGAATAGTGATAAGACTTGAGAATAAGGATTATTAGTACATATGTATGTATGTGTGTACCTGTATGTTTGTTTGTACATATGTTTGTATGAATGTATGTATGTAGGTTGTAGGTTTGTATGTAGGTATGTACGTACATATGTATGAATGTATGTATGTGAGTATTTAAGTGTTTATATATAGCAAATGTTAAGAATGTGTGATTGGCTCTGCACAGATAGGAAGAGATGTGATTTAGATAAGCTGAAAGTATTTTGTCTGCCAATGATAGCAACTCATTTCTCTTTGAATTCTTCTAAGTTTCTAGTCACTGAAAGTATTAGGCGTGCTACTGAAATCAAAGATTAATAATTATAATTTGCTGCTAGTGATAAAATGTCAGCAATTTATTAAGTTCAAAGTTACGAGTTTGTAATCATGTTGGATTTTCAGGTTTTTAACATAATTATAGTGTTTTAAACCCTACTGATAAGTCATTGGATATTGATAAAGGTTCATGGTAGCTAGTTTTATTAATTAAACTGTTATTTCCAATTTTGGAGCCTGATTAAGTCGATACAGCTCTTAGAATCAATAGAAGTAATTTGTTAATGCTAGACACACAGCTGTGTGAACTGATTTTGTGATTTTATTCTAATTAGGATCTTGTTTAAATCGATACTTGACAGTTTTATTAAATCTTATTCTGGTTATCTTTCCGTAAGTGAACGGCGTTTAACACAGAATTGTTTATAGCAAATTGCTATTTTAATTGAGAGCTTGGATGTTAGTCACCCAGCCTATTAATTAAGTGAGGTTAATTAAGTCAGCGAATTATGCATTAATCAGATTATTAAACAGTTATGATCTTGGGGAGATAATTGCTTGTTCTATTGAACTGTTAACAATCAAGCATTTAGAGCAATTGGTCTGCAATGTTCTTCATTCTGAGGGAATCCATTAAGAATGTTTAAATTGTTTTTAGGTTTGTTATTTTGTAAATGAATTTTAAAAGTGCACAGTAATCCTCTGTCATAGTCTTATTGTTTTCAATTCTAATCGAAATTAACTTGATGATTTCGCCGGAGGTTCAAATGTCATGAAGTGGCATAACCCCGAGGTTCAAAGGTCACGAGAGTCTCGTGCCATGGAGTCGCCGTGTCTCACGCCACTCCCATTCTTCTCTACTTGTAGGAGTCGTAGGTTGGTTTGGGCATTGGCGGTTGGAAGTGGAAGTTGTGCTGGGACCTGATCTGTTCGAGTCCAGTGGCCATGCGGTTGTGCGGCTTCTGGAAGGGACTTGGTCTTCTTCCGGTCGTTGATCTCCTGGCGTCGTTGTCTTCGACATCGCATCCACCGCAACCGGATCTCTCACTCGCGCCTCCGCCTGGAGGTCTACCTGGAAATTCACATACAAGCTGGAATGGAAGGAAGGCTTGCCCTGACTGCATGAACACACGGAGCCCATAGGCTATAGAACTCATTCTCATGAGATCCGTGTAGAGCCCGTATGGACCCCATGCATCTAATGCCCATGTATGTAAATGCTGGCAGGGGGTTGAGATGAGGAAGTGGATGAAGAAGAGAAGGAAGAAGAAAAACATGATTGTTATGATGATGACGATGATCAGTCTGGCAGTGGGACATACGGCGCGTTGCTGTCCGATCTGCAGTGGGACGTACGGCGCGTTGTGCCACTGGTGGAAATAGTATTATTGTTGGCCACCAGATAGGCTATAGATAGGCCCTCGAATTAATAAGCTGCTGTCGATGAGAGGCTGGAGAGGAAGAAAAGGAGATGGAGAAGAACGAGGAGAGAAGCCAGAAGGAAACTGTGAAGTAAGCTACAAACCGAAAGGCATACTGTGCGGCTCAATCTCCTTCCTGAATTCCACAGATTCTCTGTTCCCCTTCACCAATCTCTCCGCTCATCCACCATCATCATCAAGGCGTCTCAAGCTTATCATTTATCACCCCTCAGGCTCTCCACTTCAAATTCACGCACTCCAAGAATTCTTCCTCTGATCCATCCACTCTGCCTTCCAATCTCTCTCATACTAAACGAAAGCCACATTATAACAGTTATAGCTTAGTAGTCCTACTGCTGGTGAAATATTACTTTAATTTGATAATGCACGACAGCCTGCAGAGAAGACGGCGAAGGAGAGTTTTCGCACTAATTTATTCGCCCCATAGCAATTAAAATGCATGAATTCGCTTACACTTAAAACTCGTCTTAATTATTCATAAATTTCTAAAGCGCTACTCTGAAGCTAAACGCAGGGCACCAGCTTATTCACGAGCACTTTATACATTTTTGGCATTACTTAATGTTTTCGCTACGTCTCAGTCTAGGATTGTCCAGAGATCGATGTCCAGTGGAGGTCCGAGTCCGGTTGCTACGGAGACCAGATCTGAGAGGATGCAGGGCGGGTTTCGCTGAAGACGACAACAATGCTTGGAAGATATTGACGTAGCAATTCTTGAAGAGGTGAAACTTCAATTTGGATTGGAAAGTAGGTCTATACGTTGCATATGTGGGGAGCTCAGACAGAGACTGGGAGAGAGAGGGACAGAGACAGATCTCGATTCTTTGCAACCAAAAGTATTTAATCAAAATTTTATTAATACATTTCTATTATAATATAGATATAGGTAGGGCCTATACCTTGCGCCGTATCTTTCATATTTGCGTCTTCCGATGAAACGTCACTATTTTAGTTTTAATATCGCGAAATAAAATAATCAAATCAAGTTTTCTGCCTAATTTCTAGCGGTGTTTTACAAGACTAGTAGAAATTTACACTGACGTAGATTAAACGATTCACGCATGCTTTTGAATATTTAACGCATCCCTAAAACTTGCTGTAAACACGCATAGTTGATTCCAATGTCTAGGCCTATTTAGAGATTCTTATGTAATTAATTATCGTCAATGGCAACGAGCCGAAATCATTGCATGGCGTGCATTGGTCTAGCTGCAGTCTTGTCGGTTTACACTCGACCTGTGTTGAAGGCTGTGTTTACAATGCACTAGCCTAGGCCTATACGTTAGACGACTCGTTTAGTCAAGATTAGGCCAATTGCGTGCACCTGCAACTGGCTGCAAGGTAGGTCGAATGGACAATCTAGGTATAGCCTCGGCTAGTCTATAGTGTATGGCTATAGGCTGCAGCCTTCTATAACGAGTAGCCTAAGCGGCAAGGCATGTATGGGCGCGCAGCCTCGCACGCGCTATTGACAACTTCTTGGCCTTTCTTTATTGTAACTTTGACACACGCCGTTAATTATTTTATTATCTGAATTATAGCTTGCGGCTCTTGAGTTCACGTCAGACAATGTAGCGTTGTGTAGGCCTACATTTAGCGTAGCCTACATTAGCCTAGAGGTTTCGCTACAGGCCCATTCATGTTATCGCCCAGAAGTTCCTGAAGTTTAACGTCGGTTTCCTTTTGGGTTTGTCTTGCAATAAGACAATGTAGGCTACAGAGACCGAAATTTAGCAAGCCGCTTGCGGTCTCGATCTGTACAGTGACCGTAGGCCGCACTATCAGCCACCGTAGGCTAACTGTTTGCTTGTAGCTGGGACTATTATTACTAACAGTAGGCTAACTGTTTGCTTGTAGGCTGTTGTCGCACACGAAATTATATTTCTTAATAAGTTTATAATAAAATGTTCAATCGTTATCATTACTAATTTGTAATGATGCCAAATGTTATCAACTTATCATTATCAGTTGTATAACCTCTTGAATGATGGACTCTATAGGGATATGTAATCTGTGGTTCCTGTTCGTGTGTGTCTTCCGTTTGTCTGACCTTGACTTTGACAACATCTGAGGTTCTAACATCATCGACGCCCAAAATATTCCATAAAATACGGGACTTTAAAAACATGTCTGCTGTCCAAAACAAATCGCTTATACCTCATCTAAATCGGCTGTTTGAAGTAGATCCGTACCTGAAGAAATATGAGACCGAACTAAACCGAAGGTAGGGCGTCGTGTGTGTGCATTGTTCTAATGCGTCTCTAGGCTGGATCACACCCTTGCCTATCGGTGCGTTGATCTAAATCCCCCGGATAGTATTCCAGTAAATTCATACATCCCCCGGATAGTCTTAGGACGGATACTCTATTAAACCGGTTGCAGAAAAAGCCGCACTCCTGTGTACATATATCGTAAGACAAATACAAAATAAATAGGAGTCCAGCATTCTTCCTATAAATGTTTCAAGACCCTGGCACGAGACCGTGGGCGTAGTTATGTAGTAGATTTCCTAAGTCGATTTTTTAAACAAACCCGCATCACATACGTAAACCAAATGATTTTGAGTACATTCTGGGCATAAAGCCAGTGACATTCAAATGGCTTATCATTTTGGCAAATGTTAGATGCTTGTGCAAATATCTTTATTTACGTATTGTCTGGTCGGTCGGTTCAGCCTCAGAGATTGCTGGACTATTAGGAGTAACTCTGAAGCAACAATGGAAGTGATGGCCGAATTGTTAACGTACACGGATTCAACCCTGCCATGCAGTGATGTTAAATAAGATTTCTGGCGCACATTTACCTATGTCATCAAGCAGTTGAGGTTACCGACGTCACATTGACGTTGTGCCTAGGACTTGGGATTCTTCCTGTGCCAGCCCAAGGGTTTATTATTTGTGGAGTCTTTATGAATGCTTGAAATGGTGCGGAAACTGTAAATAAACGAGACAATATGTAGCTGATCTGTCATTTTGTGCATTTTTCTTTAATGCCCTTTTCTAGATATTCTGAGTTCCAAAAGCTGTTAGCTTCGATCGAGACAAACGAACCAGGAGGCCTTGATGCGTTCACGAAGTCTTACGAGAAGTTTGGAATTCACGTGTTATCGGATGGAACTGCTGTGTGCCATGAATGGTGCCCGGGAGCCAAAGAACTTTATCTCTGGGGCGAATTCAGTCAGTAACATATCTGAAATAAACTTATATGTTTATTTTTTGTATATTATTTACTATTATGTATTATTACAGCAATTTTATATTCACCCCTTCAAGGTTGGCTACTCAGGAGCACTCCCAGCCAAACCCCGGTAACAGTCTTAAGGGCAGTGCAAACGAGACAGAGTGTTTGATGAAGCATGGTAGGGAGCCCATTCCAGGTAGCAGGGCCAGCCACAGAGAAGGCCCAAACTCATATGTGGTAATCTGCTGGAATGGAGTCAGAGGTTCAAATCCATGTCCACACAGAATGATACTTGACAATTTCAGTGCTGCTAGTATGCCCTCATTAGCTTATTTTCTCAGCTGAAAAATGAGTACACTGTTGATCAGGTGACAAGATAAGACGACTGACTACATGCTGTCTCATACCAACACCAAGGAAAATGAAGTTGCTGCCTCTTGTGGTTGGTTGAGATGCTGCCCATCTTTTTCTTGTTCATCATGTGTACATTAGTTGTGTGGAGACGTTGATAAAGTCCTTCACTTACCATTTTTTTCCTACTTGCCTTCGATTCGTTTACTGACCATGCTTGTGTAATCAATTCAACTTGATAAATACCTTATTCAAAATTGTGTGATTTCATTGTGGGCTCGTAAACTTAAAGTTGTTGGAGGACATGTTTTATGGTACAGCGTATAAATCAGGTCGCGCATGAAAAGGGGTAATGCTTTAAAAGTAAATATTTTGTGCTGTACTGCAGTTCGTGCATGGCCTGTTAACCACTAAGTCTGTGCTAAGTTTATAGATTCTTGGGACATAACACCAAATCTTGTTAAGTGGCATGATTCATGTGATTATGCGATTACATGTGTATTCATGCATAATTGCATAATTTATGCTAACGATGTTATTTCATTTGTCTCCTCGAAGCAAACATTCTTCTGTGTCTCATATGTAAATTTACTGAGTTTGTGAATGTACCAAGTGCATTAAATAAATAAAGAAATTGATAAAAAAACCTACTGAACTTTAAACGAAGATGAATTAGAGAAACTACTGTTTTCTTGAATACTGATAATTTTGCAGTTGCAGACTTGCAGTTTGCACAAGGTGTTAATTTGTTTAAGTAAGTAAGAAGTAAGTAAGAATATCCTTTAGTAAACCAATTGCTAACCGCATTTTGGTGTACAATCAAAACAGTCTCGCATTTATCTACGAAAGACAGTCTATCTTGATCAGACCTTACAGGTCATTCTAGTGATGAAAGTTTTAGTAGAAAAGATACGGTATAATACCAAAATGTCTAATCTGGTGGCCAGCAACAATGGCACCCATCCCATCATTAATACGATAATGTTATTGTATTGTATTGATTTAAAATGCTATAACATTGATTTAGACGAGTGGAACCCACAGCAGTACAAGTTCACGTCCTGCGGTTTCGGAAAATGGGAGCTAACAATACCCCCTCAGCCAGAGGGAACATGCAGGATACCACACAATAGCATAGTCAAGGTATGAAGGCCTTTAACTCTACACAGGTATTACACTAAATTACAGTACTTTCTCTCGATGCCTCAGTTTGAATGTGCTGTACAATGCCTACATAGTAATATGCATATCATTATCAACTCTGCTCTATAGCTTAAATGTAATTTCGTTCTCGACTTAAATCTTACCTCTTTCAAACTGCATAGCCTCTGTCTGAATGATTTGTTAATTAAATTACTGATGTGTGTGTGTGTGTGTGTGTGTGTGTGTGTGTGTGTGTGTGTGTGTGTGTGTGTGTGTGTGTGTGTGTGTGTGTGTGTGTGTGTGTGTGTGTGTGTGTGTGTGTGTGTGTGTGTGTGTGTGTGTGTGTGTGTGTGTATGTGTGTGTATGTGTGTATGTGTGTGTCGATGTGTGTATGTGTGTATGTATGTATGTATGTATGTATGTATGTATGTATGTATGAATGAGCATTTGTTATAGCGCCCCTTCAAGATTTCTACTCAGAGGCGCTCCTGTTTATTGGTGACTGATTTGCCATTTGGCAGCTAAGCGGACGCTGAATCGGAGTTTCACGCCCGAAGCGCATGAGGAAATATAAAGTGAAGGACTTGCCCAGGGTCCCTCACGCGGCGGCTTGAGGTGGATTCGAACCCGCAACCCTCCGGCTGCAAGGCACCGAACATACCCTACACTACCGCGCCCTGATCTTCTGTATATTGATCTGATTATGGATTGGTTTTGGTGCATCATCAGTTTACAATAACAGTACAATCGTGTGATGCTTGTGCATTAGACTGGCGCATTTGTAAAACTAATTACGATTACATTTACAACTCCTTTCCGATGGAAAATTGTTGATGTGCTTGACGTTTTGCTTGGTGTCATTTGGACGTGTTTTTCAGCTCGTCGTCATCGACAAAGATGGACAGCGTCTGGACCGACTGTCCCCTTGGGCTACCTACGTCACTCAACACGAAAGCAACGTTATATTCGATCAGAGACTCTGGAATCCCGCGCAGGTAGGACCTCGTAGAATTCAGATATCGGCTGAGTAGGTTGAAATGAGTAAGGAAGGAATCGGCATGGCATGTGTCATAGCTTATTGTCAAGGTTAAACATTCCTGAATGTTTTCTCCTACTTCTTGAAGGGGCGCTATATAAATTCTTGAAATGAAGAAATTCTTGAAATGAGTTACAACGTTTTTGTCGCAGGTTGCTAGGCAACATTACGACATTACAGTTCATGTCGCAGGTTGCTAGGCAATATTACAGTTCATGTTGCAGGTTGCTAGACAACATTACAACATTACAGTTCATGTCACAGGTAGCTAGGCAACATTACGACATTACAGTTCATGTCGCAGGTTTCTAGGCAACATTACAACATTACAGTTCATGTTGCAGGTTGCTAGGCAACATTACGACATTACAGTTCATGTCGCAGGTTGCTAGACAACGTTACAACATTACAGTTCATGTCGCAGGTTGCTAGGCAACATTACAACATTACAGCTCATGTTGGAGGTTGCTAGGCAATGTTACATGTTTTAGTGATTAGAGACACTTAGAGATGCCTCTGATCAGCTGGTTTCTTTGGTTTTGCATATTTGTCTTACTGAGAAATTGTTGGATTTTTCATTTACGTATCTTTACAGGCCTACAAATTTAAGCATCCGCGTCCAGAGAAACCAAACAGACTCCGTATCTACGAGTCACACGTCGGGATTTCATCACCCGAGGGAAAGATTGCCACGTACAAGTATTTCACGGAAAATCGTCTCTCAGGCATCGCTGATCTCGGTCAGTTTTCCCAAGGTTTTGAGGATAGGCTGTGACGAGTAAATACTGTAAAGAAGTATAGTGTAAACAAGTAAATTTAGTGTAAATAAGTAAATAATGTAAGCAATCAAATACTGTAAATAAGAAAGCAATGTAAACAAGTAAATAGTGTAAAGAAGTAAATAGTGTAAATAAGTAAATAATACTGTAAATAAGTAAATACCGGTAATATGTGCTTTATAGAGAGATTTCTGATATACAAGATGTGAAATTTAAAGCTGAAAGTGAAGATATAAAGGATAGCATCTGTGTTGGTGCATTTAAAGTACCATTTACCCAGTCGATGTCATAATCATTATTATTTTAGATTCTGTGATTTGAGGAGTGCTTATTTTATTTTTCTTATGAAAATGTTTTATTACCTATTAATGTTGTATAATTATTTTTCTTTGATGTTAAATGTGTGTCCTATGTTATGTTTATTGATTTATGTTAAATGGTGATGTATGTTATGCGACGCATATTAACGGTGTGTCTTTTTAAATTGTTGCTATATCTCTCTAAGGTGAAGTATTGACTTGTGTTATCTGTTAAATGTTAATGTTTCCTAAGAAGCTACTTGCATCCAATTATTGTGTTCTGTGGGAGGCACTTTCTAAGCTGGCCAATACAATACCATTGTTTGTTAAACTGTTGTTGTCCTTAAGGCTACAATGCCATTCAGCTGATGGCCGTCATGGAGCATGCCTACTACGCGTCATTCGGCTATCAAGTCACGAGCTTCTTTGCAGCATCAAGGTAAGAAGCCATTTCCATTGCTCTTGTACAACCTGTTCTCCCTCAAGACTTTGTGGGGGTTGTACAATACAACTGTAGTTGATATTGACCTCCTTGCAAAGTTAAGAAGTGCACACACACATGCACGCGCAATCACACACACACGCGCACACAAACGCGCATACACACGACCGTATGACTGAACATCAATGGTGCTGAGCAGTTTTGAATGAAGAACTTGCTCAAGATCTGTGCATATTTACCATCTGAGTGGAGGATTGAACCCTGACTTTCTAGATGACAGGCTGAGCGCTCTATTCATTTAGCTTGTGCACTTTAAGCTGAAAGAGTCACCAGTGGCGGGCCCCCGCACACATGTGGAACCAACCAATGGATTGCCATTGACAGCTGAAGATGGCATGGATATTCAGAGTGGTGAAGCAATGGTGGTGGTGGGGGTAGGTAGTGGTTATAGCTATTGAAAAAGGACTACAGAGCAAGAGCCTTTAGTTGAATTTGAGTGTTGTATTACCTTGTTTCCTTATACAACTGCATTTGATATCGCCCTTCTTCCAAAGGTGACCCAAAGCTCAGAAGTGCACACACCTTGGCGGCACAGATGCAATTATGTTGTAGAACAATTGTGCGCGAAAACTTGCTCTACGGTCCCTTTTATTAACCATTATTGCTCATGTAAGCATTTCTGCGTTTTGGTCAGATTGTTTTTCTCAATTAAATGAATGCCACACTTGAAACATTGGTTTGTTTTTCAGTCGCTATGGCACTCCGGACGAGCTGAAGGAACTGATCGACGTTGCACACAGTCTGGGCATCGTTGTCTTACTGGACGTTGTTCATAGTCACGCTTCAAAGAACACAGTCGACGGACTGACTCAGTTTGATGGAACAAACGCTTGCTTCTTCCATGACAATGCCCGTGGTACACACAAACTGTGGGACAGCAGACTCTTCAACTATACGCAGTGAGTGGGGCACGACCTACTTTGGACTTTCAAAGAGCTCTGCTAACTACTTTTATAAAACTTAATGGAATGCTCTGTGTAAATTTACGAATGCTTTACATAAATTACGGAATGCTCTATAAATTATGGAATTCTTTTTTTTAAATTACCAAATGCTCTATGTAAATTACAGAGAGCTCTGTGTAAATTACAGAAAGCTCTATGTAAGTTACAGAAAGCTCTTTGTAGATTACAGAACAATATACGTAAATTACAGAACACTCTATGTAGATTACAGAAAGCTCTGTGTAAGTTAGAGAAAGCTCTGTGTAAATTACAGAAAGCTCTATGTAAGTTAGAAATTTAAATTACAGAATATCTCTATGTAAATTACAGAAAGCTCTATGTAAATTACAGAAAGCTCTATGTAAATTACAGAACGCTCTATGAAAATTACAGAAAGCTCTATGAAAATTACAGAAAGCTCTATGCAACGGGGTCTTAGCCTTTGCCACTGTGTTTTGTTCTGGTAGGTGGGAAGTGTTGCGCTTTCTTCTGTCGAATCTTCGCTGGTGGATCGAAGAATATCAATTCGACGGATTCAGATTTGACGGAACGACATCGATGCTGTACCATAATCACGGCCTTGGTGAGTTGCAATAATTTTCAATTACATCTTCTGTTTGTGACATCATAAAATCTAGCGGAGTTGTTTTAAACTAAGCCAGTTCACGTAATCAATGAAAAACCTCCTTTTCACCAATAATAGCATAGCGTTATAAATATTTGTCATCATGACTTATGCTAATTTTTTTATGTATTTCTAATAGACTAAGTTAGAGAATCATTCTTCAGGTTACCTACTATTTCTGAAGACTTGTAATGGAGATAAATGTTTTCTGGCCGAGCTACCCCGGTACCTCTGTTCGTGCCACTAATGTTGCATGTGGCTATATGGTTTTCTCTAAACTCTTATAAGACACACTTTTTCAGCTGTTTCATGGCCACATGTTGAAAGCTTCTGAGAAACTCTCAAGTGGCGCTTTATAAATATTTTGTTACATTATATTACATTACATTACATTGCAGTCAGTTTCTAGTCCATTGTTATGGAAACGTTTGTCGTTGTCAGGTGAGAGTTTCAGCGGTCGCTACGAGGAATACTACGGACTGAACACCGATACGGAGTCTCTGGTCTATCTGATGTTGGCCAATCACATGTTACATGACTTCTATCCGTTCGTCATCACAGTTGCAGAGGTTGGTTGTTGCGTGTCAGGCTGCATACTTTAGATGAACAGAATTGTAAAATCTGTCACTTCACACTGTCAGAGCCGATACAATTGATTTTTAGTTGTCATTGTAGTCACAGATTTGTAGTTCCTTTTCAAGTGTGACTCACTAAAGGTACTTCTAGACCCGATGACACAGGACCACGGTCAGACAAAATGGTTTTGTGGGATGGCACCACCTCTGAGAGAAATGTTCCATACAGAAATATCTACATACATACTTAATTAAAATGTTGCAGGTGGAGCAGAAGTCTGAAAACAAATTTCTGCCCTGGCAGGGATTGGAACCCCCAACCTGTGATTTAAAAAGTCAATGACAGTCATATGATTGTTTAAAAGGATAGGTTGTGAGCTGTGATTTAAATGTCTTCAGAGATAGCACATTCTTCACATGGTCAGGAAGACTGTTCCATGCAGTCGGCCCAGTAACAGAGAAGGAACAGTCGCCAAACCTCGTAGAAGACCACGGGACTTGTAGCAGATTTTTCTATGGGGATCGTAGCCAATATCTGTTCCGGTTGTCCTTGACAGTGTTATATCGGAATCCATATTATAGCGAAGCACGTTAGGTGTAAAAATGACAGCAGTGGATAATATGTTACTCTTTTTTATCGTTGTAGGAAGTGTCTGGAATGCCGGCGTTATGTCGTTCGATCGAAGAAGGAGGAGTAGGGTTCGACTACCGATTGGCTATGGCCGTTCCTGACAAGTGGATCAAAGTTTGTACCTTAGATATCGTTGCATGTCAGGACTTTTGGAGCGTTGTTTAGGTGCAATGGTGAGATTTCTTTGGTGCAGCTTTCAGACTACACAGTTGCAAAGGAGTTTAGCTGCGTCTCCCTTAGTGAGCTGTTCAACTTGTATCATTTTGCTCGGCATTTAACGTGGCTGTGGCTATATTATATGATGGATTGAACAGGCCCCAGTTGAAATACTGACGGACTGAATCTGTTTATGTAGCACCTTTTCTGAGTACTTATTATTACGCATTTATTAATAAGTAAGCGTGTTCTGTATTAAACGCAAGCAGACGCTCAACATTTTACATACAAAGTTACAAATAATTGCTGTTAAGAAACAATAATTAGGAGAACAAAATAAAGTCAATTAGAAAACAGAAGTCTAACTGCAGGGCATCCTAGCCAAGAAATCGCGCCTGGTGAGGGAATCAAATCTAGGGAGAACACGGTTACGTGAGCGTGGGCGCAGGTCATGACCAGTACAGTGGACAGGGGGAGTAGGGTGTGGAGGGTGTGGCCAGGATTATTTAAGATCTTTATAGATTGGTCATTTTCTAATGACCAATCGATGGCGGTGAGCAATTGTGAGTGAAGGACTTGCTCAAGGTCCCTACACAGTAACCCTCTCAAGGGAGGAGACTCGAACCCATACTCTGTGCATTGCAAGGCAAGCGCTCAACCTATTGGCTACCATGTACCAGACTGCAGCATAAGTTCTGCATATCCTCACAAAATATGTAATACATGGTCGCTTAGAGTGAATTCACATTATCAAAAATGAGTATCCATTAGAGAAACCCGGATCAAAATCCGATAGATGAGAGAAACAGGAAACAAGAGATAGATGAACTAAAACTGTCCTTGATTTTCAGACTACCGTACAGCACCCGTTTCTTCGGCCTTGACTGGGCTATGGTGCTATATAAATCGTCATTATTATTATTATTATTTTTTATGCCCCGAGGTACATATAATCCCTCAGGGACTTAAACATTAATTCAGAATTGTGGATTATACATTTTATTATTATTATTATTATTATTATTATTATTATTATTAACGGTAACCGTTGTATTGGTTTTAGATGCTCAAAGAGTCGACAGACGATGCGTGGAACATGGGCGACCTCGCGTGGACGTTGACAAACCGACGATACGGCGAGAAGCACATCGCATACGCAGAGAGCCACGACCAGGCGCTCGTCGGAGACAAGACGATCGCATTCTGGCTGATGGACAAAGCGATGTACACTCACATGTCTGTCTTCTCAGAACCGTCGCTCGTTGTCGACCGTGGCCTGGCTCTGCACAAGATGATCCGACTCATAACGCACGCCCTCGGGGGCGAAGGATACCTCAACTTCATGGGTACTGTCTGCCTGGCGGGGCTTTCTTTTGGGGGGCGTGTTCGTTTAATGTGAGGACTTGCTTTTGAAATGATGTCAAACAAACGACTGTTATGCGTTTTGTTTGTTTTTACTCATTTGAAGCACGTATCGCGCTCCTGAGTAGATTTCTTTAAGGGGTGCTATATAAATCTCCAGAATGAATGAATGAACGAACATATCGTGTGTGCTAGGTCAGAAAATCTGAATGAGAGATGAAGAGTCAGTCGGAATTAGAGGCGAGAAGTAAGAATCTGAGGCTGGAATAAATATGAATCTGAGGCATAGTATTAATACTTATATGATTGAAACTGTTGGAATTAGAAATAATTATTCAGTTCTTATGGTTTGTACGCTCCAGCAGTAGGTTTTCTATCCGGATAAAATTATAATTGTCTAGGGTGAAAATAGTAATAAATGATAGTGGTTATAATTATGGCAAGATTGTCAATTCAGTTTTGACGTGACCTGTAGCGGATGCATTGCAATGGTAATGACCGTAGTTATCCAGTAGAGGCACTATGTAAATGCTCTGAATTAATGAATGACTATTAATCCAACTGCCTGCCATACTACTATTGGGTGATCAGTCCTGATTTTCCAAACATTTCCTTGTTTGTTAATTGGATTTTTTAAAGGACTTTGGCTTGATCTATTTAGTAAAAGAGTAACATTAATCAGTAGAAATACTGATAATGAGTGTTGGCGTTTATTTAGGTAATGAATTTGGTCATCCGGAGTGGTTGGACTTTCCTCGGGTGGGTAACAACGAGAGCTACCACTATGCTCGTCGACAGTACAACCTCATCGGAGACAAAATACTCAAGTACCAGTTCCTGTACAACTTTGACCGTGACATGAACCATCTTGAAATGAAGTACGGATGGTTGGCAGCTGACCAGGTAGACATGTAATGTAGCACTGTATTGTTTCCATTGACTCTGCACAGCAGACAATTGAATAAATAATGATGAGAATAATGTAATATAATTTACAAAAATAGTAAAAATCGTTGAGACAAACAGAAAAATCATTTAATTTGTTGAATCCTTTAATATGTGTTTCTTGTCATCTTTTGAACATTTGAATCTGCAGTGTGGTGTTGTTTAAAATATTTCTGTGGTTTGTTGTTGTTTTGAAGGCGTATGTGAGTCGGAAGGATGAGGGAGACAAAGTGATTGTCTTTGAGAGAGCCGGTCTAGTCTTTGTCTTCAACTTCCACCCATCAAAGAGCTACACCGATTACAAGATCGGAGTTGAACACGGAGGAGAGTATCCTTGCACCTGCGCTTCTTCGTTTTAACTTTTAAGCAGTGCTTGAATTGTTGGGAGTCCTTGTTTTGGTTTAACTGCACATGGGATGAACTGCACTACTCTGTATGTATGTACCATACATGTATATATTTTTCTATGGTATGTATGTATGTATGGTATGATGTGTATTATATGTACACTGTGAGCCATAAAAAACCGGGCCACTTTATGTTTAGCTATATCGCGGTCGGTATTTTAAATTTTTTATAGTATTTGTATGTATGAAAGAAAAATTAAATGTCTACGATTTACTTATTTACTTGCGCGGATGACTCATATCCGTTTCGCAGCATAATGTAAATAAAGTTGATGGTTGAAAATGTATGTTTCAATTGCTTTATGTATAGTGATACTATAGCGGCTCATAAGGATGGACCTGTGAAAGGCCTTGTACTGTTTTGTCCCTTGTATTTGGATTTTTCCTTATGATCAACCAATGTTCAGATATAAGATCGTCCTCGATGACTTTCTGCGAACAGTATTGCGGCCACAAGCTTCAGTTGACCACAGCACACGGTTCTTCACGTTCCACGAAACCTGGCGACAATCGAAACAATCACATGTTCGTAAGTAACTGAATTGCTGTTTCAGAAATCAGGAAGAACATCTTCAGTTCAGGTCTTTCTTTTTTGACTTGATATGCATGAGTAAGTAAGCCTAACTGTGGGACACAGTGGCCTATTGGTTAGAGCGCTCACCTTGTAGCATAATGAGTAGGGGTTTGAAATGCTTCCCCTGACGATGGGCTCAGGAACTGACCACCGCTAAGTCCTTCACTCACAATTGTTCAGCACCATCGATTGACAATTGCTGCAGCGTTTAATAAATGCATCGGATGTCGGTTTCATTTTAATCACTGATGAAAAGTTATTTACAGTTGCTGCGCCGTCAAACACTCAAAACGATCGTCTTTATGTGCCTCGTTCAGTGTCAAAGAAACAGATTTCATCAGACCGTCTGTTGCGTACCAGGACAACATTCAGCAAGTCGCTCATGGTTTCCGTGGGAATTTCGAAACTCGGTCGCACAGAGCTTAGGGATTCGTTGACCCGGGACCAAAATCAATGGCCAATATTATCGAGACGTGATGCTAGCACAACATTTGTTGCCACAAATGCGCCACATTGCTGGCGACAATGTTAATTTTCAAACAAGATATCAGCTCCGTTGCATCTTTATGAAGAAATAATTTTGTCTCTATAATTATAATGCATAATAATAAACTGACCTACTCTGATGTCTCTCAGTTCTACTTATTGCTGACCGAATTGCATTTTCTCGAACATTAAGACACACTTTTTTCCATTATGGACCGATGGCTGCATACACAGCACCTCTGAGAAGACTGATGAACAGCGAGTATTCTGTTACATTACATCTACAAATAAGTTAGCCTAACTGGTTGTAGAAATATAAAATATGATCAGTTTGTCTCTGGTTGGCAAGATGCGGCTGGAGTGAACTTGACTTGGAAGCTGAATTTTAAAAAAATGCTATTTAACATTACATAAAGCTTGACGTAAAAATTCTTTGCATTTAAGTATGTTCCAAGTCGAGCAGCATTTATCGATTCTCAAGCTGTTTAACTGCAGAATCTCAGTTTCTCAAGACAGACTTCGAGAATACATGGATCGACGACAGATGTTGCTTAGGATGCTATTGTTTGCTTGTGTAGAACGTTGAGGTGGCCATATCATCTAAACTAAAAAATCATGTCTTGGCCTCGATAACGGAATGTCCGAGATATACCTTTGCATGAAGAAACTTAATTTTTATGGCTCAGAGTTAAAACTAGATAAGGGATTGTATTTAGACGAGGATTGTATAAAGGAGGATAATGTGTGTATGGTATGTATGTATGGTTTGCATGTGTATGTATGGTATGTATGTATTTGCTGGTTAACTGGTATGTATGTAATGGTGAGTATGTATGTGTTGGCCTACATGTATGTTTCATTTGCTTTAGTATAGTGATACTATAGCGGCTCATAAGGATGGACCTCTGCAAGGCCTTGTACTGTTTTGTCTCTTGCGTCTGGATTTTTTCCTTATGATCAACCAATGTTCAGATATAAGATCGTCCTCGACACGGATGCGGAACAGTATTGCGGCCACAAGCTTCTTGACCACAACACACGGTTCTTCACGTTTCACGAAACCTGGGACAATCGAAACAATCACATGTTCGTAAGTAACTGTCTTCGCTGTTTCTCGAAATCGTCAGAACGTCTTCAGTTCGGGTTTTCTTTTTCGACTTGATGTGCACGAGGAAGTTAGTCTAACTGTGGGACACGTTGGCTGATTGGTTGGAGCGCTCACCTTGTAAGGCAGAGTACTGGTTTGAGCCTTCTCCTCTGACATGGATACTCAAGCAAGTCCTTCACTCACAATTGTTCAGCACCATCGATTGATACTTGGTCGTTAGCACTTAATCAGTACTTTATTACGCCCGAAGGCAGAAACAAAACATACATGCACAAATCGGAACAAACATAAACTCAAACGCACAGAAATAATAAATGCATATAAATGCATATAAATACTTAATAAATGCATAATAATAATAATAATAAATATTGAAAACAATCAATTTAATTAGTCTGTATATTAGTTTGTTGACTTTATGAAGAAATAAATTTGTCTTATAATTATAATAATAATAAATTTACCTACTCTGATTTGCTCAGTTCCACTTATTGCTGACTGAATTGCATTTTCTCGAACATTAAGAAGACACACCTTTTCCATTGACCGATAGCTGCATACACAGCGCCTCTGAGACGATCATAACAGCGAGTATTCTGTTACATTACATTACAAATAAGTTAGCCTAACTGGTTGTAGAATATAAAATATGAGTAGTTTGTCTCTAGTTGAAAGATGCGGCTGGAGTGAACTTGACTAGTAAGCTGAATTTTGAAATATGCAATTTAACGTTACATAAAGCTTGACGTAAAGTTAATTTTAACTTAATTTTTCAGATCTATGTTCCAAGTCGAGTTGCGTTGGTCTACGCCAAAGTTGAGTAACTGCAGAATCTCGTTTTCTCGGTCAGACTTCGAGAAACTGGATCGACGACAGATGTTGCTTAGGATGCTATTGTTTGCTTGTGTTGAACGTTGAGGTGGCCATATCATCTGAACTAAAAAATCATGTGTAAGCCTGTTAACGGAAGTCCGCTTTGCATGAGAAGCTTAATTTTCTGGCACAGATTTAAAACTAGATAAGGGATTGTATTTACCTGAGGATTGTCATTGTATGAGGATAATTTTTGCTCGAGGATTGTATTTACGTGAGGATTTTGTTGAATGAGGATAATGTTTGCTCGAGGATTGTTTTTACACGAGGATTTCGTTGAATGAGGATCATGTTTGCTCGAGGGTAACCGCCGTTCGGAAAGGGCGCAGAGGAATTCTAACGTAGAAGCAAGTGAGGATTGCTTTTTGATCCTTTGTCATCGCTTGACATTTGAGATTTTCTTAGACATTTTTTGTAGACGGCATTTATTTGTAGAGAATATTTTTGTAGTTATTTTTCGGCCGAATTCCAAGCCGTGCAATGATGTTTGTTTAGGAATGCGAAATTCACTACTAACAAGGGTAGAGATAACATCTGTGGTTTTGTGCTTAATGTTTGTTATGCTATGTGTATGATGTCTTAGGTTTGAGATCTTTAGTTATAGTATGTTTATATGTTCTGTATAAAGTCAGATCTAGTTGCTTGATAATTGTCGCTGTTTTGGGCCAGTAGAAATAAAGTTTAGTATGCCAAGGTAATTATTTGTTGTTCTCATCATTATTAATAATATTTTTCATAAATAGTATTTTGGGCCTTTAACTTTTGGTGGAATCGCCTGGGCCCTACGCGGTTGCGTGTTCAGCGTATTCCTAGGGCATGGGCCAGCCTCCACTACCACAACAGTACGCGTTGAATTTACCCGGCGTCAAGTCCCAAGAAAGTAAGCCATATAGCTCATTTATTGTTTGCCTCACTAGCAAACGCACAGTCACTGTACATGGCAACATTCAAACAAATAAACAAAAATTTATATATACAACCAATGAATTGAATGAGAGGCCGTCGCCACCACCTCCTCCGTCGCCACCGCACCTCCACCGCCGTCGCTACCACCGTCCCCGCTGTCGCCACCAACCTCCACCGCCGTCGCTACCACCGTCCCCGCTGTCGCCACCAACCTCCACCGCCGTCGCTACCACCGTCCCCGCTGTCGCCACCAACCTCCACCGCCGTCGCTACCACCGTCCCCGCTCGATAGCCACCAACCTCCACCGCCGTCCCTCCACCGACCAACCTCCACCGCCGTCGCTTTCACCGTCCCCGCTGTCGCCTCCACCGCCGTCGCCGTCATAAATGGTATTTTGGGGTCCCTAACTTTTGTCGGAAGGTTGGGGCCCTACGCATTTGAGTAGTCCGCGTATTCCTAGGGACGGGCCTGTATGTGACAGTCTTGTGGTTAGTGTGCTGGACTGTCAATCGAAATGTCAGAGGTTCAAATCCCAGGGCAGAAGTTTGTTTTGAGATTTTGGCTTCACCTGCGCCCTTAGCCTACTCAGCTATGATGACCGTACACTGTCGGTGGGAAGATGAGACGGCGAGGAAGAGGACTGGCCACCCACCCTCACATGCCGAGGCTAAGAAAATGAAGTTGAGTTGCTAATACTTCGTACCCATGGTAGCTTAAGGGACTGCTCCTCCTCCTCCTCCTCCTTTGTCTCCAATTTCAAGGCATTACATTATTTCCATTACACACAACAGTACGTGTTGAATTTATCCGGCTTCGTGCCAAAAATGTAATATGGTTGTCTTGCCTCTAGATATCATCCTAGTCAGGTACACCGTATATGGCTTGGAGGATATTTTGGCTGCAGACCAGGCATCGTTCAAAAACCAGACACATATTTATAACAATAGACATTTTGTTAAGCAAAGAAATCAAGATTACTGGAGAGCACGCAGGCTTTCGTTTCTGTGCTCATATGAATCGTGTACTTAAAATGCAAAATGTTCAAATGCAATCGGCAATCACAGTTTTCTAAAAATTTGCATACAAATCTGGGAATGATAAAATGGAAAATAAACATAGGAATGTGCATATTACCATACAAAACGGTTTCCTTTAGAACAAAGCAGATGGAATAAATCGGTGTTCTGAGTTTTCCAAAAGACACGACAGAATAAATTTGCATTCGGAACTGTTCTACAACACTGAGCACAACAAACTTGAGATTTCCCAACAATACGACAAAAATCATTGCCTTCATGAAAAAGCAGTTATAAAAACAATGAGGTTTCATTTGTTCTAACCCTGATCATTAGGGCACAAAGACGGCTAGTACATCAGATCTACACTTCTGTAGCCAAGCAAAACAAAAAACCTTGGCACTATCAACAGATCTATCACAAGATACCGGTACTTTTATACACAAATCCCATCCTGACAAAATCCGGCCTTCTTTCTACAGCAAATGAAGAAATATCTATAGCTAGCAATAATACAAGTGGCATCAGAAAGGTATAAACGATACGCTATGCTCTTTGTGTGAAAACATTAGCACCGTCAAGGGAAATGTTGCAGAAACTGAGTAGCAAAGTAGATTTAGTCACCATTTGGAATGAAAAGCTTGTTTCGCAAGGCATCATTTTACATGTAATACATTACATTAAATACTTTACCAAGAAAGGCAGTTTAGCTTTGCAGTCATTGAAACCCTAAGCTTTAGTGGCAAGAAGTAAAAAATTACAAACAGCTGCTGCTAGTTTGTAAAATAATACCAATGTTCAAATGTAAAACAAAGCAAATAAACTTATACACAAATACGGTTCATAGCAACAGCTTTTCCAGTTTCAAAAGACGGTCCCTTAAAAAATAGAAAAAGTCACGACTAAACTAAAAATTGTATGTGATACAATGTCTTTTCACACTAAACTTGTACAAAAATTAACAGCATACTGGATAAAAATCTAATCTACACACCAGACCAAAAACACCACATACTGACCGTTCATTCTCAGTATTATCAACAACAAATAACAAAACTTTAAAAAAATTTGGCTGTAAATTATTATTATGCATTTATTAAGTGCCATTATCTAACGACCAAACATCAATCGACGATGCTGAGCAATTGTGAGTGAAGGACTTGCTCAAGGTCACTACATAGCAACCGTCTTCGGGAGGCTCGAACCCGTATAGTCCACGTTACAATGAGTGCTCAATCCAATCAGTCACAAAAAGCTTTACATCTTTCAAGAAAAAAACTTTTAGATGATTTAACAAACAGCATTCTAGATAATACTTAAATAGAAAAATCACAAACCAATACTACATAAAATGCAGTGACAAATTTACCAACTAAATCCTCCACAGAATGTTTAACAATAACGATGTCTCTTAATAAAAAAAATCCTCATCTAAACTCCACGTAGTACAATAAACATATTCCTAATAAAAATTTATGAAGAACTTATCGAATGCTTCATGCGAAATCTAGATATTTAGTGGATCTTTTTTCATACACTGTTTAATTTTGTCTAGTGTGCAGTTCTGTATCAAACCGAGACATTTCTACGTGCAATAGCTGTCAAATTAACATAAAATACAACGCTTGTATATCCACACGTTTTGAGTTTAGTTTCTCAGCTAGCAAGCTGCACAAAATACGCTTGTTGACATTTGCACCATCATATGTATGTTACTCCTTTTTTCTCACAAATATTATACCACTCTTCAACAATTCTCTCAATCATGCAAAGACTAGAAATCAATCAGATTCAACAAGGAGAACTTAACTTGTCAATAGTACGTATGAGTAAGAAGTATCACTGGGTTTTGTTAAAATTCGTCTGCAGAGTGTTCTGACAAATTCTTTGTACCAATATTGAAAATTTGCAAACTACATTTTGAAAGACATACTGTTCACATCAAAAGTTTGATTGGGCTTCGTTAAAATTCGTCTGCAGATTGTTTTGACAAATTCTACATACTAAGATTTGCAAACTATATTCCAAAAGACATCAAGACATGTCCAATCTGATGTTCAATACTGCCAGGTAATAACACAATATCTGCCAAGTGTTATAAACCAGACTTCATACAACACATGACTCCTTACAGACATGTAAGTCAAAGCCCACAACTCAAAACATTCCCTCTATCTTTGAGTATTGAAACTCAAATACGGTCATCTGACTGGTAGAGTGTGTTGCATTGCAGAGTTGTCAAAAACTTTAAAAGCTTAAAACTGGTGTAGGGCAAGATATCGCGTGAAAATTACGGCTGAACAAAGTACTAAAATCGCTTTATATACACAACATTTACCTTGAAACCGATGCTAGCAAACGTAAACGTCTGAAAGTAATCTGAAAGTTGTAAGCAAAATCGCATGGTGATAGAATTTGACTGAAAACCTAAGACTTAATTAAGTCACTGAGTTGAACAAGAAAATTCATATACAGTACTTGGCCGGATCACACAGAGACAGGTTTTTTCAAAACAGTTCAGCTTATTTGATCACCTGAAAAAGACAATTACTAATTATTAGAATATTTAACTTGCTAACGTTAGGCTCAATTTACGTATTATTAATGAGTAAGCTAAATGAGTAATCAGATTTTATTATTTAATTAAACTGGTTAAGCCCTTTATCACACCAATTGCAAACCGCATTTTGGTTTACACGTGAATCGAATTTATGAATTAGGTACGCCTAATTGTCCATAAACAATTTAAGTGCGTCAACTATCCTTGGCTTTAAATGTCTGCATAAAAATCATCCGCATACAAGAAGTAGAACAGTCCTTTAACCTAGCCATGGAGCACCCATGGGTATGAAGTGTCAGTGACTTCATTTTCATAGCCAAGGGATAGGAGCGGGTGGCCTGTCCTCTCCCTCGCCGTCTCATCTTTCCACTGACAGTCAGTGTACTCGCAGCTCAGTTCGCTAGGGACACAGGTGGAGTAGAACTCTCAAAACAAATTTCAGCCATTATGGAATTTGAACCCCCAACCTCTCAGTTGACAGTCCAGCACACTAACCACATAGACGACGAGGGGTGAGCTCCTAGTGCCACGGGCACGCTTGGCTAATGCATATCTGTGGGACTTCCACATAAAATGACCTCAGACGCAGCAGCAAGAAGCCCGGGGATTTGTTTTACAAGCTTTATTGCTTACCGATTTGAAAAATTTGCTTAAAATCTTTTGATGCTGATGGCTTTCTTTCTGCCTCGTTTGTGCTTGTATGTCTCCATTTCCTCGCGATATTCCGCTATTTGCTGCTCAAAATAAATCCTAAAATTCATAACAGTGACAGACTGGCCTCTAATTTTAAGCATCTTGAATACCAATAAACACTGAAAACGCTGAAATTAAATTAAATTAACTAAATTTATATTTTATTAAAAATGTAAGTAAATAAAATAATCTTTAGCAGCTTGAAAAAATTCACGGAATGCCGTTCCGGAGCGTGTTTGAAAGAAACATTGCATATGCCTATAAGAAGAACTGTCAAATGACACCTTAAATCGTCTACACGCAGCTTTAGGCTCTGCTAGTGCCAGCCCATTTGCTTTCAGAAGATTTAGTTACTCTGGCAACGGGAAACCACCTCACTCATCTCATCCCTGGGTGGCATAAAAGCCAATGGACCTGCCTTTGGGCAGAGAACTCATCATCATCATCATCATCATCATCACCAAAAACACACACATATTCATATGACATCAGCAAACTGTGACTGTACACCTCAGCTTACGATTGGCTAGCAGTTTAACAAAATGAAACACCTTAATCATTTTCTGCAAAGGAAAACAAAACAAAAGTACAATAAAAAACACAACTGTAAAACCACAAATTATGCGACACAAAACTTGTTTCAGATTTCTCGTTAAAAGTGAAAACATTAAAGCACTTCCTCTTTGCTGCCGAATATTGATGAGTCACAGCCATTTGTCTAACATTCCCGTTTGAATCCGGTACAAGATCTTGCTCATGGTTGTGATCTGATGTGTAAGCCCACCTCTGCTGTTTCTCTTTGTCCTCTCCGCTCTCTAGATCATCTTGACCTCTGTGTCCCTCGGGCAAGGACTACTATGGCCCAACATCGTACCTTTGACATTGTGGGTCCTTCCTCTTGGAATGACCTTCCCTCTTTACGCTCTAAGATTTTGGCTTGGGTCTCTCCCTCATCTGCCGTCTGCTTGAAGACTTTTCTATTCCCTCGGGGCTGAGAGTGCCTCTAAATATGCTTATACTGCAAGAGGCACTTTACAAATTTTCAAATACAATACAATGCAATGGCCTAAGTTCCTGAATGATTTGACATATCCCATAGGTGCGTATCACCTTAGGGCATAAAATGATTTTAATAAAGAAATTTCTTATTTACCACTGGAAGCATTCTGGTTGAGTTTGCCTGACATGAAAACTTCGAACATCTGCGTCTGGGTAAACCATTCCAGAAACAGTCGAATGCCTCGCGAACTAACAGTCTTCACGAATTGCTCCCTCTGTTAAAAACGCAGAACACAAAAATTAACCCTTTATAGAAGATAGAAGAAGAGCAGTCCCTTAAGCCAACCCTGAGTGCATCCAGCCAATCCAACCCGCTCTACCCGATCATCCTCTTGTCTTAGACTTTCTCGACCCCCTCCCCCTGGTCACTTCTCATCTGAAGTTCTCCAACCGAGCCATATCTCACACTGCACCATGTCTCTGGAACGATCTGCCTTCTGAATTCCGCAAATTTTCGGTTCCTCCACCATCATTGTCAATCATCCACCAGGCTCCTTTATCTCCCATTTGGGTTTCCACTCAAAACTGAAGTCTCACCTCATCAAGAATTCATATCCCAACTCATCTGATTCTCCACCTTCCACTTCTCAACCACCGTAGCAGCTACTCTGTCCCCTCTGACCAGTGGCGGCGCCAGGGGGAGCTAGGGGTGCTTAGCCATTCCCCCCTCAACTGCGGTTCAGCCCCCCTTAAGCCAACCCTGAGTGCAAAAGGAAAGGTTTTAAGCAAAAAAAAAGGTCGTCGCATCCCAATGGGAATAACTTACCATGGCTTCCCAAGCTTTAGCCCCCCAAACCTGACTGAAATCCTGGTGCCGCCAACTGCCTCTGACTCCCTGGCAACCAGACTCAGATCTCCTTCTGACTATCCTCTGGACAACCCCTTTGACTCGACTCAGTGCTCGTGAATAAGCTAGTGCCCTGTGCATGGCTATTGAGTGGCACTTCAGAAGTCTGGAGTTCACGATTACGATTATCATGGATTTGAAATGTCAGCAACTTATTTCTCTAATAATAATAATAATGATGAATAATAATTATGATGAAGTTGTGAAGGATGAGGCCTCATTTTCCAGATATACTTCTTAACAGCTCCTAGTGCATTTTTTTCCGGAGGGATCACACCCAACTCGGGTAAAATAATAATAATAATAATAATAATAATAATAATAATTTAATAATAATAATAACAATAATAATAATAATAATAATAATAATAATAATAATAAAAAATAATAATAATAAAAAAAATAAAAATAATAATAATAATAATAATTTAATAATAATAATAATAATAATAATAATAATAATTTAGTTGCACACCTGGAAAGTGTTCTCGTCATCTTCCGGTCGGATGATGAAATCCATGTAATGAGAGCAAGTCTCGAGGAAGAATCGAAGAAATGCCTCCCTCACAGTTGCATCACTTGCAACTCTGTCTATTATTTCAAACAGACAAAAGATACTCTAATGTATCACAATGTATCTATGTATTTACGTCTTGTATCTATGTATTCAACTGTAAACCGTAAGCGACTCAAACCCTAAACTAATAATGGGCAGTTTGATTTCAACTCCATAGCAAATTAACTCCAAAATATCTACACTCTAAAATCACAACCAACAAGAAGAAGAAAGCAGTACCTTAAGGAAGCCTGAAAAGCAGCTATGGGTATGAAGGGTTAGCGACTTCATTTTCTTAGCTAGGCATGAGCGCAGGTGGCCAGTCCTCTCCTTTGCCGTCTCATCTTCCCACCAACAGTATACTGTCAGCATACTCATCATAGCTGATTTGGTTAGGAGGCACAGGTGGAGCATAAACCTCAACATAAATTTCCTTCCCTGATGGGAATTTGAACCCCCAACCACTTGGTTGACAGTCCAGCATGCTAACCAATAGACTATTGCACATTCCTAAAACCACAGCGAACTAACCTACAAAACCATTCATGTAATGTATCTAAGTATGCATGTATGTATGTATATGCAGTTTTTTATGCACATATGTATATAACTATCATAGGTATGTACGTATCTGGCTGCTTTATATAGCACTTTAAAAGAACCGTAGAAATAACTAAGGAAATCCTAAATGTATACGAATTGTTAGCACGTGTTGAAACAGACCTGAGTCCTCGGTCAGTGCAGTCGTCAGAGCTTTCTGGAGTTTCTTTGGTATAATTCGACTTTCGTCGCCGACTCCGTTCAAAGTGGAATGCTCATCAAGGTCGACCAACAGCACCTGTCAACAAGCAAGCAAACCATTTCCATTTGGATTTTCCCACTTGTTGAGTATTATTCTTACAACATCCACAGGCATCAAAGTCATTTCTCTGCTCTCAGCTGCTTGTAGTTTTACAGCCAGTGCCTAGAATACTCACAAATGTCCGCTACACACTATTCCTCAAACTGCCAAGATGTATCTGGGCGTGTAAGCAAAATTTCCAGTATTAGAATAAAATTGAGCATAGTTGACCTCGGATAAATATCTCAGGAATTCATACCACACACTCCAGACAATGTCAACTGCATACTCAACAATGTAAAACAAATTTTTTAAATAATAACAATAATAACAATTTAAAAAAATGCAGAGGGATTACATGTACAATAAAAATAATAACAACAAAAATAACAACATCAACAGCAACAAGGACATCAACAACAACAATGATAAATAATAATAATAACAATAATAATGGTACTTGCACTGATAATAAATTAGCTTTGTAAAGTACCCTGGAAGAAGCTCACTGCTGAGGATGTTATATAATTGTCATAATTACAATTGCAATCACAATACCAGATCCATGGGATCCATTAAAGGCAATGCTCTGCTGTTAAGTGAATGTATATCCAACACAAGTGACAGCACATAGGGTCAGTAGAGTGCAGAAACATCAATCTAGATGCATGTGTCAGCTCAATTACAGCGGAAGCCTAAACTTGTAATGATATGTCGACTTAATACATACATCGTGCAGAGCCCATGAGTCATCTAGATAGATAGGCCTGCCCTTTAACACAATTAAGCCCTGTAGCATTGTTAAGGGCCAATCCTCTCTCTAATCAGCATCTGCCAGAAGCTATGTTCTTCCTGGTATACGTCTTGTCATTGGCCCGCATTCATTCACAGTTGCCAGTCCCTCCATCTGGAACTCTCTAACTCTCATTTTCGCAACTCTCTTAGCGAGACTGTCTTCGCTCTAAACTGAAAAATTACCTCTTCCAATCTACTTACGGTTTCAGCGTGTACTTCTGAATTTTTAAAGAGGGCATTATCCATAAATGGGGCCCTTAAATGGTGTGGCGCCTATTCAAACAGGCAGCTGTGGTTAAGGATCTCACCCAATCAAATTCATTGAAAAATGATCAGGGTAGAGGCCATACATACGGTCGCTATAGAAAAACGAGTACATATACACTTTATCAAAATTACAATTGTATTGTATGGAAGTTGTTCAATGGAACTCCAATGAAAGTCCTACAATTACACTAAAAACACTAACTCTCTCACAGTATATATATATTCAAATGTCAGGTAGACTGGATATTCCCAAATCAGAAAAGCAGCATAAATCAGAAAAGTCACGTATTTAGAAGAAGCAGCATAAATAAGAAATTCCCTCATAAAAAGCTGGGTAGGTTGGGCAAAATAATTTGCATGCTCTCACCTCAGCTAAGTCAAAATCCTCGAGGTATGGTTTCAACGAAGACAAAATTCCGACAATGTACGGTGTTGGGGCATCAACGACGTCGATAAGAGATGTAGGTAGTACGGTCACAAACGTGTGCTGCCATTCAAACGGGTACAGCAGCGCCACCATGGCACAAATGCATGAACTAAGAGTGCTGTAAAACAAACAGTAATCAGTATGCACATACAGTACCTATTATGTGCATACTTTTCTATCAAGGTAGATCAGTATGCACATATAGTACCTTCGTAGATCAGTACATATAGTACCATGGTAGATCAGTATGCACATAATAGTACCCTTGTGGATCAGTATGCACCTACAGTACCTTTCAGATCAGTATGCACATAATAGAACCCTTGTGGATTAGTATGCAAATACAGTGCCTTGGTAGAACAGTATGTACATATACCGGTAGAACCTTGATAGAAAAGTATGCACATAATAGTACCTTACTGACCTGATAATTACAGGTTAGTGTCAGTGTGCCATTGGTTGATGTCTCATGCATTAGATAACACTAGCACGTTAGAAGTTCCTAATTAATTATTAATTATTGAAATTGTCCTTCCTCCTCCTTCTCTGGATGAGAGCTCTTCCCACCTGAGTCTGCTGGCACAGAAGATGACCTTCCGTTCCATGAGGATGGCACCAAACACCTCTATGAGCAATGACACAGGTAGCTGCTCCAACAGCTGAGTAAAAGGCACCTGTGAGATGAAAAAGAAAGAACAATTAATCCAATACGACAATAGAAGACAATGGACAAGATCACAACAATGTTAAATAATAAGAAGTATTAAAAGTCACCAAGATAGTTAATTACGATACCAGCAATAAGGTCAGATAAGGTTTGGTAAAATACGGTCAGATAAGGCATAACAACGAATGTGACTGTTTCCATACCAACCGTATGATCATGACACAGTTATTGTAAGATATCAACAGCGTCCAATTACTGATAAGAAGATAACAGTAGTAGCAGAAAAACATGATCACTTGATATGTGATGACAGTGATAAGGTAGAACAATGCTAAGAGAAAAACAATGCTATGAGAAAAACAATGCTATGAGGAAAACAATGCTAAAACACTGACTGCACTATGCGCCGATTCTGACGCTCTCTTCAAGATGATGGTCTGTCTTCCTTGCTCTGGAATCTACAACAACAACAGTTAACGTCATCTAACTCAAGGTTTCCAAAGTGCAGTTGGTTGCGCATCATATGCTGTCCCGCATGTAACGGAAAGGAAACTCGTATATTTGGACTTACTTGCAGTATGGCAAACAATAAGATTCTCTAACTAGTCACATCTACTCAGCTTGATCTCCTCGGATTTTGGCCTGGTACCGGAACGGACCAATCAACACGGCTTTAGTGGACTTGATTTGATAGAGCGCTGGTGAATAAGGTGGTCTCCATGATGTGGCATGGCACTGAGAAAATTTGGAGATTCTGACTTGGCTTCTTGTATAGATTATGATTACTGATTGTGATTTCACGAAGTCACTAGATTAGATTAGATCAGATCATCACTCAGTGGCGTAACAAAGGGGGGCAGAGAGGGGCAACCGCCCCCAGGCGCAGCACAAGAGGGGCGCAAAATTAGCTTTCAGTGGTACACAGTACTATGACAAGAACGATTAAAAGTCAACAAGAAAATTTACAGGGGCGCAGTCATCAACTCTTCCCCTGGGCGCTGAAACCCTTCATTACGCCACTGTCATCACTTGCAACTGAAACCAAATTCCATTCTGATTTCAAGTTGCTATTCCTTCCATACAGCCATGATCACAATCGACGGTCACTAGCAACCAGAATGGGTGTGCCACGTGAAAGCCACATACAACAACGATCAAACAAACAAACATTCAATCAATCAATCAATCAATCAATCAATCAGTCAGTCAGCCAGCCAGCCAGCCAGCCAGCCAGCCAGCCAGCCAACCAACCAACCAATCAATCAATCAATCAATCAATCAAAGTTAATACAGCACCCTTCAAGACTCCTACTCACAGGCGCTCCAACCCAGTCAAGAAGGATAATCTAATAATTGCTGTGCATGTGTGATAATCATATTTCAAACTCTTGCTACACGTTGTTAGAAGTGCTTCTTGCTACATGTTTCTCAGAAGCGCTTCTTCAAACTCTCCTGACCTCCGTTCGAATGTAGACTTCTCGGTTCGGCCCTGGCATCGGTCTCGCATAAGCGACTTCAATCAGCTCCACTGCACAATCAATCGAGTGTGACCGGTACTCTTGCAGTGTTCTCAGCAGCTGTTCATACATTCCAAACTCACCAATCGGACTCACGATGCAAAGCGCCTCCGGGAAACGCGGCCCAACACCGAGTGGCTGCAACAGAGAAAAAATATCCCAACATTTTTACCTTACTAATAAATTTTTTCATTGGTTTAGATTAATTTGTTGATTTATGTCTTCTGTAATTTGTGTTTTTATTAATTGTTTAATCGTCATAACATGTACATGTACAGAGTGTGCGTTTGTCAGGCGCTTCATTAAAGAATAAATATTATTATTATTACTAAATAAGCAGAAACTAATGACAACTAATTCAGCACGTGCTTCTGATAATTAAAAATAATTCTGCATAAATTAAACATTGTTCTGCATAATTAAATATAGTTCTGCATAAACCACAACCTAGTACCAGTGCTTGTACACATACCAAGTATCTTTTGCACCAGCCATATCTTCGATCGCCAGTTTCACTTGTGAGGACAAACGAAAACAGCTCCCTAAAATAAAAGCCAAAAACCATTAGGAAGCTGTCGTCATACAGGTACAATACATAGAGGTAAATACAGGCGAAAGCAAGCCAATACAGGTAAACACAGCTCAACACAGTAACTTCATACCCAGAGTTTTATACAAAAATATATTCTGACATAACTATGATTAGAATCAATACCTCAACGTATCTCCAAACACACGAAGCCAACGATTAACTAGCTTCACACAAACCATTAACCTGACTGATCAATACAACAAGCTGCACTCCTGTCAGCTTTATCAAGTGAAAAACGAAAATTGATTGATTAATTGATTGATTGAATAAGAGTTAAATCTCACCCCTCATACTCGGTCGTCGGTTCCAACATATCAGCGTCCGGAAAACAGAAATTGCAAACAAAAGAATCGCTTGCCGGTATCTGAAATGTCAAAGTTCAGGAACAATAATTCTTTTCAATAACTCGTTTCAATAACTCTTTCAAACATAACTATTCAATAATAACTCATTTCAAATAACTCTTTTCAGTAACTCTTTTAAATAACTCATTTCAATAACAATTTTCAATAACTCATTTCAACAACTCATTTCAATAACTCATTTCAATAACTCTTTTCAATAACTATTTTCAATAACTCATTTCAATAACTCTTATCAATAATTCATTTCAATAACTCATTTCAATAACTAGTCATTCAATAACTCATTTCAATAACTCACTTCAATAACTCATTTCAATAACTCATTTCAATAACTCATTTCAATAACTCTTTTCAATAACTAATTCAATAACTCTTTCAATAACTATTTTCAATAACTCATTTCAAACGACATTTAATATTCAATAACTTCTTTTATTTTCAAAAACTCTTTTCAATAACTATTTTCAATAACATATTTCAAAAGAGTCATTTAATAACTCATTTCAATAACTCATTTCAAAAACTCTTTTCAATAACTCATTTCAATAAGTCATTTCAATGACTCTTATTTCAATAACTCTTTTCAAAAGACTCATTTCAATAACTCTTTTCAATAACTTATTTCAATAAGTCATTTCAATAACCCTTTTCAATAATAGTTTTCAAAAACTGTGATTCAATAACTCTTTTCAATAACTTATTTCAATCAATCTATTTCAATAACTCTTTTCAATAACTTGTTTCAATAACTCATTTCAAAATACTCATTTCAATAATGCTTTTCAATCAATCTATTTAATAGACTCTTTTCAATAACTTGTTTCAATAACTCATTTCAATAACTCTTTTCAATAACTCATTTCAATAACTCTTTTCAATAACTCACTTCAATAACTCTTTTCAATTACTCTTTTCAATAACTCATTTCAATAACTCATTACAAAGGACTCTTTTCAATAACTCATTTCAATAACTTTTTCAATAACAATTTTTCAATAACTTCAATAACTCTATTTCAACAACTCATTACAATAACTATTTTCAATAACCCATTTCAATAACTCTTCTTTCAATAATAATTATTCAATGGCACTCGTTTTCAATAGAGTCTTTTCAAAAGAGTTATTGAAATGAGTTTTTGAAAGGGGTTATTGAAATGAGTTGTTGAAAATAGTTATTGAAAAGAGCTTTTGAAAAGGAGTTATTGAAAGAGTTATTGAAAATAGTTGTTGAAATGAGTTATTGAAAAGAGTGAGCTGAAAAGAGTTATTGAAAATAGTCAGTGAAATGATGAGTTATTGAAAGACCAGATATTGAAAAAAGATGTTATTGAAAATAATTTATTGAAAAGATGTTATTGAAAAGAGTTATAGAAAGTTATGAAAGCAGTTATTGAAAGGATTATTAAGTTATTGAAAAGAGTTATTGAAAGGTTATTGAAAATAGTTATTGAAAAGTTAGTCATTGAAAATAGTTATTGAAAGGAGTCAGTTATGGAAAAATAGTTATAGAAAGGATGAAAGTCATTGAAAAGAGTTATTGAAAAGAAGTTATTGAAAGGAGTTATTGAAAAGGATGTGAGAAAAGAGTAATCGAAATGAATTATCGAAAAGAGTTATTGAAAATGAGTCACTGAAAGGAGTTATTGAAACGAGTTATTGAAAAGAGTTATTGAAAGAAGTTATTGAAATGAGTTAATGAAATGAATTATTGAAAGAGTTATTGAAGTGAGTTAATGAAATAAGTAATTGAAAGAGTTATTGAAAAATAGAACCAATGAAAAGAGTTATTGAAAGAATTATTGAAAGAGTTATTGAAAGAGTTATTGAAAGAGAGTTGATGAAAGAGTTATTGAAAGGAGTTATTGAAAGAAGTTATTGAAATGAGTAATTGAAAGGATTATTGAAAAGTGTGATTGAAAGAGTTATTGAAAAGTTATTGAAAAGAGTTATTGAAAAGTTATTGAAAAAAGTTATTGAAAAGAGTTATTGAAAAGAGTTATTGAAATGAGTTATTGAAATGAGTTATTGAAATGAGTAGTTATTGAAATGAGTTATTGAAATGAGTTATTCAAAAGAGTTATTGAAATGAGTTATTGAAAAGAGTTATTGAAATGAGTTATTGAAAAGAGTTATTGAAAAGAGTTATTGAAAAGAGTTATTGAAAAGAGTTATTGAAAAGAGTTATTGAAAAGAGTTATTGAAATGAGTTATTGAAATGAGTTATTGAAATGAGTTATTGAAATGAGTAATTGAAATGAGTTATTGAAAGAGTTATTGAAAGAGTTATTGAAAAGATTTATTGAAAAGAGTTATTGAAAGAGTTATTGAAAATAGTTATTGAAATGAGTTATTGAAAAGAGTTATTGAAATGACTCATTGAAATATGAGTTACTGAAATGAGTTATTTGAAATAGTTATTGAAAAGAGTTATTGGAAACGAGTTATTGAAAAGATTTATTGAATGAGTTATGAAATGAGTTATTGAAATGAGTTATTGAAAAAGAGGATTATTGAAAAGAGTTATTGAAAAAGAGTTATTCAAAAGAGTTATTGAAAATGAGTTATTGAAGGAGAGTTATTGAAAAGAATTGTTGAGTTATTGAAATGAGTTATTGAAATGAGTTATTGAAAATGAGTTATTGAAAGAGTCATTGAAAAGAGTTATTGAAAAAGAGTTATTGAAATGAGTTATTGAAATGAGTTATTGAAAGAGTTATTGAAAGGAGTTATTGAAAAGAGTTATTGAAAAGGAGTTATTGAAGAGTTATTGAAAAGAGTTTATTGAAAAGAGTTATTGAAAAGAGTTATTGAAAAGAGTTATTGAAAGAGTTATTGAAAAGAGTTATTGAAATGAGTTATTGAAGAGTTATTGAAAAGAGTTATTGAAAGAGTTATTGAAACAAGTTATTGAAAAGAGTTATTGAAAAGGGTTATTGAAATGAGTTACTGAAATGAGTTATTGAAAGGAGTTATTGAAACGAGTTATTGAAAAGAGTTATTGAAAAGAGAGTTATTGAAATGAGTTATTGAAATGAGTTATTGAAAGAGTTATTGAAAAGAGTTATTGAAACGAGTTATTGAAAAGAGTTATTGAAAAGAAGTTATTGAAAAAAATTATTGAAGAGTTATTGAAAAGAGTTATTGAAAGGAGTTATTGAAAAGAGTTATTAAAACAGTTATTGAAAAGAGTTATTGAAGAGTTATTGAAAAATAAAAGAGTTATTCAAAATAGTTATTGAAATGAGATTATTGAAGAGTTATTGAAAAGAGTTATTGAAATGAGCTATTGAAATGAGTTATTGAAAAGAGTTATTGAAAAGAGTTATTGAAATCAGTTATTGAAAAGAGTTATTGAAAAGAGTTATTGAAAAGAGTTATTGAAAAGAGTTATTGAAAAGAGTTGTTGAAAAGAGTTTTTGAAAAGAGTTATTGAAAGGAGTTATTGAAAAGAGATATTGAAAAGATTATTGAAAAAGAGTTATTGATATGAGTTATTGAAATGAGTTATTGAAATGAGTAATTGAAAGGATTTATTGAAAAGAGTTATTGAAAAGAGTTGTTGAAAAGATTTATTGAAAAAGGGTTATTGAAATGAATTATTGAAGAGTTATTGAAGAGTTATTGAAAAGAGTTATTGAAAAGAGTTATTGAAAAGAGTTATTGAAAATTGAAAAGAGTTTGAAAAGAGTTATTGAAAAGAGTTATTGAAAAGAGTTATTGAAAAGAGTTATTGAAAAGAGTTATTGAAAAGAGTTATTGAAAAGAGTTATTGAAAAGAGTTATTGAAAAGAGTTATTGAAAAGAGTTATTGAAAAGAGTTATTGAAAAGAGTTATTGAAAAGAGTTATTGAAAAGAGTTATTGAAAAGAGTTATTGAAAAGAGTTATTGAAAAGAGTTATTGAAAAGAGTTATTGAAAAGTTATTGAAAAGAGTTATTGAAAAGAGTTATTGAAAAGAGTTATTGAAAAGAGTTATTGAAAAGAGTTATTGAAAAGAGTTATTGAAAAGAGTTATTGAAAAGTTATTGAAAAGAGTTATTGAAAAGAGTTATTGAAAAGAGTTATTGAAAAGAGTTATTGAAAAGAGTTATTGAAAAGAGTTATTGAAAAGAGTTATTGAAAAGAGTTATTGAAAAGAGTTATTGAAAAGAGTTATTGAAAAGAGTTATTGAAAAGAGTTATTGAAAAGAGTTATTGAAAAGAGTTATTGAAAAGAGTTATTGAAAAGTTATTGAAAAGAGTTATTGAAAAGAGTTATTGAAAAGAGTTATTGAAAAGAGTTATTGAAAAGAGTTATTGAAAAGAGTTATTGAAAAGAGTTATTGAAAAGAGTTATTGAAAAGAGTTATTGAAAAGAGTTATTGAAAAGAGTTATTGAAAAGAGTTATTGAAAAGAGTTATTGAAAAGAGTTATTGAAAAGAGTTATTGAAAAGAGTTATTGAAAAGAGTTATTGAAAAGAGTTATTGAAAAAAGAGTTATTGAAAAGAGTTATTGAAAAGAGTTATTGAAAAGAGTTATTGAAAAGAGTTATTGAAAAGAGTTATTGAAAAGAGTTATTGAAAAGAGTTATTGAAAAGAGTTATTGAAAAGAGTTATTGAAAAGAGTTATTGAAAAGAGTTATTGAAAAGAGTTATTGAAAAGAGTTATTGAAAAGAGTTATTGAAAAGAGTTATTGAAAAGAGTTATTGAAAAGAGTTATTGAAAAGAGTTATTGAAAAGAGTTATTGAAAATTGAGTTATTGAAAAGAAAGAGTATTGAAAAGAGTTATTGAAAAAGAGTTATTGAAAAGAGTTATTGAAAAGAGTTATTGAAAAGAGTTATTGAAAAGAGTTATTGAAAAGAGTTATTGAAAAGAGTTATTGAAAAGAGTTATTGAAAAGAGTTATTGAAAAGAGTTATTGAAAAGAGTTATTGAAAAGAGTTATTGAAAAGAGTTATTGAAAAGAGTTATTGAAAAGAGTTATTGAAATTGAAAAGAGTTATTGAAAAGAGTTATTGAAAAGAGTTATTGAAAAGAGTTATTGAAAAGAGTTATTGAAAAGAGTTTTGAAAGAGTTATTGAAAAGTTATTGAAAAGAGTTATTGAAAAGTTATTGAAAAGAGTTATTGAAAGAGTTATTGAAAAGAGTTATTGAAAAGAGTTATTGAAAAGAGTTATTGAAAAGAGTTATTGAAAAGAGTTATTGAAAAGAGTTAGTTATTGAAAGAGTTATTGAAAAGAGTTATTGAAAATTGAGTTATTGAAAAGAGTTATTGAAAAGAGTTATTGAAAAGAGTTATTGAAAAGAGTTATTGAAAAGTTATTGAAAAGAGTTATTGAAAAGAGTTATTGAAAAGAGTTATTGAAAAGAGTTATTGAAAAGAGTTATTGAAAAGAGTTATTGAAAAAAAGAGTTATTGAAAAGAGTTATTGAAAAGAGTTATTGAAAAGAGTTATTGAAAAGAGTTATTGAAAAGAGTTATTGAAAAGAGTTATTGAAAAGAGTTATTGAAAGAGTTATTATTGAAAGAGTTATTGAAAAGAGTTATTGAAAAGAGTTATTGAAAAGAGTTATTGAAAAGAGTTATTGAAAAGAGTTATTGAAAAGAGTTATTGAAAAGAGTTATTGAAAGAGTTATTGAAAAGAGTTAAAAAGAGTTATTGAAAAGAGTTATTGAAAAGAGTTATTGAAAAGAGTTATTGAAAAGAGTTATTGAAAAGAGTTATTGAAAAGAGTTATTGAAAAGAGTTATTGAAAAGAGTTATTGAAAAGAGTTATTGAAAAGAGTTATTGAAAAGAGTTATTGAAAAGAGTTATTGAAAAGAAATTGAAAAGAGTTATTGAAAAGAGTTATTGAAAAAAGTTATTGATTGAAAAGAGTTATTGAAAAGAGTTATTGAAAAGAGTTATTGAAAAGAGTTATTGAAAAGAGTTATTGAAAAGAGTTATTGAAAAGAGTTATTGAAAAGAGTTATTGAAAAGAGTTATTGAAAAGAGTTATTGAAAAGAGTTATTGAAAAGAGTTATTGAAAAGAGTTATTGAAAAGAGTTATTGAAAAGAGTTATTGAAAGAGTTATTGAAAAGAGTTATTGAAAAGAGTTATTGAAAAGAGTTATTGAAAAGAGTTATTGAAAAGAGTTAAAAGAGTTATTGAAAAGAGTTATTGAAAAGAGTTATTGAAAAGAGTTATTGAAAAGAGTTATTGAAAGAGTTATTGAAAAGAGTTATTGAAAAGAGTTATTGAAAAGAGTTATTGAAAAGAGTTATTGAAAAGAGTTATTGAAAGAGTTATTGAAAAGAGTTATTGAAAAGAGTTATTGAAAAGAGTTATTGAAAAGAGTTATTGAAAAGAGTTATTGAAAAGAGTTATTGAAAAGAGTTATTGAAAAGAGTTATTGAAAAGTTATTGAAAAAGTTATTGAAAAGAGTTATTGAAAAGAGTTATTGAAAAGAGTTATTGAAAAGAGTTATTGAAAAGAGTTATTGAAAAGAGTTATTGAAAAGAGTTATTGAAAAGAGTTATTGAAAAGAGTTATTGAAAAGAGTTATTGAAAAAAGAGTTATTGAAAAGAGTTATTGAAAAGAGTTATTGAAAAGAGTTATTGAAAAGAGTTATTGAAAAGAGTTATTGAAAAGAGTTATTGAAAAGAGTTATTGAAAAGAGTTATTGAAAAGAGTATTGAAAAGAGTTATTGAAAAGAGTTATTGAAAAGAGTTATTGAAAAGAGTTATTGAAAAGAGTTATTGAAAAGAGTTATTGAAAAGAGTTATTGAAAAGAGTTATTGAAAAGAGTTATTGAAAGTTATTGAAAAGAGTTATTGAAAAGAGTTATTGAAAAGAGTTATTGAAAAGAGTTATTGAAAAGATTATTGAAAGTTATTGAAAAAAGAGTTATTGAAAAGAGTTATTGAAAAGAGTTATTGAAAAGAGTTATTGAAAAGAGTTATTGAAAAGAGTTATTGAAAAGAGTTATTGAAAGAGTTATTGAAAAGTTAGTTATTGAAAGTTATTATTGAAAAGAGTTATTGAAAAGAGTTATTGAAAAGAGTTATTGAAAAGAGTTATTGAAAAGAGTTATTGAAAAGAGTTATTGAAAAGTTATTGAAAAGAGTTATTGAAAAGAGTTATTGAAAAGAGTTATTGAAAAGAGTTATTGAAAAGAGTTATTGAAAAGAGTTATTGAAAGAGTTATTGAAAAGTTATTTAAAAAAAGAGTTATTGAAAAGAGTTATTGAAAAGAGTTATTGAAAAGAGTTATTGAAAAGAGTTATTGAAAAGAGTTATTGAAAAGAGTTATTGAAAAGTTATTGAAAAGAGTTATTGAAAAGAGTTATTGAAAAGTTATTGAAAAGAGTTATTGAAAAGTTATTGAAAAGAGTTATTGAAAAGAGAGTTATTGAAAAGAGTTATTGAAAAGAGTTATTGAAAAGAGTTATTGAAAAGAGTTATTGAAAAGAGTTATTGAAAAGAGTTATTGAAAAGAGTTATTGAAAAGAGAAAAAAAAGTTATTGAAAAGAGTTATTGAAAAGAGTTATTGAAAAGAGTTATTGAAAAGAGTTATTGAAAAGAGTTATTGAAAAGAGTTATTGAAAAGAGTTATTGAAAAGAGTTATTGAAAAGAGTTATTGAAAAGAGTTATTGAAAAGAGTTATTGAAAAGAGTTATTGAAAAGAGTTATTGAAAAGAGTTATTGAAAAGAGTTATTGAAAAGAGTTATTGAAAAGAGTTATTGAAAAGAGTTATTGAAAAGAGTTATTGAAAAGAGTTATTGAAAAGAGTTATTGAAAAGAGTTATTGAAAAGAGTTATTGAAAAGTTATTATTGAGAGTTATTGAAAAGAGTTATTGAAAAGAGTTATTGAAAAGAGTTATTGAAAAGAGTTATTGAAAAGAGTTATTGAAAAGTTATTGAAAAGAGTTATTGAAAAGAGTTATTGAAAAGAGTTATTGAAAAGAGTTATTGAAAAGAGTTATTGAAAAGAGTTATTGAAAAGAGTTATTGAAAAGAGTTATTGAAAAGAGTTATTGAAAAAGAGTTATTGAAAAGAGTTATTGAAAAGAGTTATTGAAAAGAGTTATTGAAAAGAGTTATTGAAAAGAGTTATTGAAAAGAGTTATTGAAAAGAGTTATTGAAAAGAGTTATTGAAAAGAGTTATTGAAAAGAGTTATTGAAAAGAGTTATTGAAAAGAGTTATTGAAAAGAGTTATTGAAAAGAGTTATTGAAAAGAGTTATTGAAAAGAGTTATTGAAAAGAGTTATTGAAAAGAGTTATTGAAAAGAGTTATTGAAAAGAGTTATTGAAAAGAGTTATTGAAAAGAGTTATTGAAAAGAGTTATTGAAAAGAGTTATTGAAAAGAGTTATTGAAAAGAGTTATTGAAAAGAGTTATTGAAAAGAGTTATTGAAAAGAGTTATTGAAAAGAGTTATTGAAAGAGTTATTGAAAAGAGTTATTGAAAAGAGTTATTGAAAAGAGTTATTGAAAAGAGTTATTGAAAAGAGTTATTGAAAAGAGTTATTGAAAAGAGTTATTGAAAAGTTATTGAAAAGAGTTATTGAAAAGTTATTGAAAAGAGTTATTGAAAAGAGTTATTGAAAAGAGTTATTGAAAAGAGTTATTGAAAAGAGTTATTGAAAAGAGTTATTGAAAAGTTATTGAAAAGAGTTATTGAAAAGAGTTATTGAAAAGAGTTATTGAAAAGAGTTATTGAAAAGAGTTATTGAAAAGAGTTATTGAAAAGAGTTATTGAAAAGAGTTATTGAAAAAAGAGTTATTGAAAAGAGTTATTGAAAAGAGTTATTGAAAAGAGTTAAGAGTTATTGAAAAGAGTTATTGAAAAGAGTTATTGAAAAGAGTTATTGAAAAGAGTTATTGAAAAGAGTTATTGAAAAGAGTTATTGAAAAGAGTTATTGAAAAGAGTTATTGAAAAGAGTTATTGAAAAGAGTTATTGAAAAGTTATTAAAAGAGTTATTGAAAAGAGTTATTGAAAAGAGTTATTGAAAAGAGTTATTGAAAAGAGTTATTGAAAAGAGTTATTGAAAAGAGTTATTGAAAAGTTATTGAAAAGAGTTATTGAAAGTTATATTGAAAAGTTATTGAAAAGAGTTATTGAAAAGAGTTATTGAAAAAAAGTTATTGAAAAGAGTTATTGAAAAGAGTTATTGAAAAGAGTTATTGAAAAGAGTTATTGAAAAGAGTTATTGAAAAGAGTTATTGAAAAGAGTTATTGAAAAGAGTTATTGAAAAGAGTTATTGAAAAGATTGAAAAGAGTTATTGAAAAGAGTTATTGAAAAGAGTTATTGAAAAGAGTTATTGAAAAGAGTTATTGAAAAGAGTTATTGAAAAGAGTTATTGAAAAGAGTTATTGAAAAGAGTTATTGAAAAGAGTTATTGAAAAGAGTTATTGAAAAGTTATTGAAAAGAGTTATTGAAAAGAGTTATTGAAAAGAGTTATTGAAAAGAGTTATTGAAAAGAGTTATTGAAAAGAGTTATTGAAAAGAGTTATTGAAAAGAGTTATTGAAAAGAGTTATTGAAAAGAGTTATTGAAAAGAGTTATTGAAAAGAGTTATTGAAAAGAGTTATTGAAAAGAGTTATTGAAAAGAGTTATTGAAAAGAGTTATTGAAAAGAGTTATTGAAAAGAGTTATTGAAAAGTTATTGAAAAGAGTTATTGAAAAGAGTTATTGAAAAGAGTTGAAAAAAAGAGTTATTGAAAAGAGTTATTGAAAAGAGTTATTGAAAAGAGTTATTGAAAAGAGTTATTGAAAAGAGTTATTGAAAAGAGTTATTGAAAAGAGTTATTGAAAAGAGTTATTGAAAAGAGTTATTGAAAAGAGTTATTGAAAAAAGAGTTATTGAAAAGAGTTATTGAAAAGAGTTATTATTGAAAAGAGTTATTGAAAAGAGTTATTGAAAAGAGTTATTGAAAAGAGTTATTGAGTTATTGAAAAGTTATTGAAAAGAGTTATTGAAAAGAGTTATTGAAAAGAGTTATTGAAAAGAGTTATTGAAAAGAGTTATTGAAAAGAGTTATTGAAAAGAGTTATTGAAAAGAGTTATTGAAAAGAGTTATTGAAAAGAGTTATTGAAAAGAGTTATTGAAAAGAGTTATTGAAAAGAGTTATTGAAAAGAGTTATTGAAAAGAGTTATTGAAAAGAGTTATTGAAAAGAGTTATTGAAAAGAGTTATTGAAAAGAGTTATTGAAAAGAGTTATTGAAAAGAGTTATTGAAAAGAGTTATTGAAAAGAGTTATTGAAAAGAGTTATTGAAAAGAGTTATTGAAAAGAGTTATTGAAAAGAGTTATTGAAAAGAGTTATTGAAAAGAGTTAAAAGAGTTATTGAAAAGAGTTATTGAAAAGAGTTATTGAAAAGAGTTATTGAAAAGAGTTATTGAAAAGAGTTATTGAAAAGAGTTATTGAAAAGAGTTATTGAAAAGAGTTATTGAAAAGTTATTGAAAAGAGTTATTGAAAAGAGTTATTGAAAAGAGTTATTGAAAAGAGTTATTGAAAAGAGTTATTGAAAAGAGTTATTGAAAAGAGTTATTGAAAAGAGTTATTGAAAAGAGTTATTGAAAAGAGTTATTGAAAAGAGTTATTGAAAAGAGTTATTGAAAAGAGTTATTGAAAAGAGTTATTGAAAAGAGTTATTGAAAAGAGTTATTGAAAAGAGTTATTGAAAAGAGTTATTGAAAGAGTTATTGAAAAAAGAGTTATTGAAAAGAGTTATTGAAAAGAGTTATTGAAAAGAGTTATTGAAAAGAGTTATTGAAAAGAGTTATTGAAAAGAGTTATTGAAAAGAGTTATTGAAAAGAGTTATTGAAAAGAGTTATTGAAAAGAGTTATTGAAAAGAGTTATTGAAAAGAGTTATTGAAAAGAGTTATTGATTGAAAAGAGTTATTGAAAAGAGTTATTGAAAAGAGTTATTGAAAAGAGTTATTGAAAAGAGTTATTGAAAAGAGTTATTGAAAAGAGTTATTGAAAAGAGTTATTGAAAAGAGTTATTGAAAAGAGTTATTGAAAAGAGTTATTGAAAAGAGTTATTGAAAAGAGTTATTGAAAAGAGTTATTGAAAAGAGTTATTGAAAAGTAGTTATTGAAAAGAGTTATTGAAAAGAGTTATTGAAAAGAGTTATTGAAAAGAGTTATTGAAAAGAGTTATTGAAAAGAGTTATTGAAAAGTTATTATTGAAAAGAGTTATTATTGAAAAGTTATTGAAAAGAGTTATTGAAAAGAGTTATTGAAAAGAGTTATTGAAAAGAGTTATTGAAAAGAGTTATTGAAAAGAGTTATTGAAAAGAGTTATTGAAAAGAGTTATTGAAAAGAGTTATTGAAAAGAGTTATTGAAAAGAGTTATTGAAAAGAGTTATTGAAAAGAGTTATTGAAAAGAGTTATTGAAAAGAGTTATTGAAAAGAGTTATTGAAAAGAGTTATTGAAAAGAGTTATTGAAAAGAGTTATTGAAAAGAGTTATTGAAAAGAGTTATTGAAAAGAGTTATTGAAAAGAGTTATTGAAAAAAGAGTTATTGAAAAGAGTTATTGAAAAGAGTTATTGAAAAGAGTTATTGAAAAGAGTTATTGAAAAGAGTTATTGAAAAGAGTTATTGAAAAGAGTTATTGAAAAGAGTTATTGAAAAGAGTTATTGAAAAGAGTTATTGAAAGAGATTGAAAAAGAGTTATTGAAAAGAGTTATTGAAAAGAGTTATTGAAAAGAGTTATTGAAAAGAGTTATTGAAAAGAGTTATTAAAAAAGTTTTGAAAAGTTATTGAAAAGAGTTATTGAAAAGAGTTATTGAAAAGAGTTATTGAAAAGAGTTATTGAAAAGAGTTATTGAAAAGAGTTATTGAAAAGAGTTATTGAAAAGAGTTATTGAAAAGAGTTATTGAAAAGAGTTATTGAAAATTGAGTTATTGAAAAAAGAGTTATTGAAAAGTTATTGAAAAGATTGAAAAGAGTTATGAAAAGAGTTATTGAAAAGAGTTATTGAAAAGAGTTATTGAAAAGAGTTATTGAAAAGAGTTATTGAAAAGAGTTATTGAAAAGAGTTATTGAAAAGAGTTATTGAAAAGAGTTATTGAAAAGAGTTATTGAAAAGAGTTATTGAAAAGAGTTATTGAAAAGAGTTATTGAAAAGAGTTATTGAAAAGAGTTATTGAAAAGAGTTATTGAAAAGAGTTATTGAAAAGAGTTATTGAAAAGAGTTATTGAAAAGAGTTATTGAAAAGAGTTATTGAAAAGAGTTATTTAAAAGAAAATTGAAAAGAGTTGAAAAAAGAGTTATTGAAAAGAGTTATTGAAAAGAGTTATTGAAAAGAGTTATTGAAAAGAGTTATTGAAAAGAGTTATTGAAAAGAGTTATTGAAAAGAGTTATTGAAAAGAGTTATTGAAAAGAGTTATTGAAAAGAGTTATTGAAAAAAGAGTTATTGAAAAGAGTTATTGAAAAGAGTTATTGAAAAGAGTTATTGAAAAGAGTTATTGAAAAGAGTTATTGAAAAGAGTTATTGAAAAGAGTTATTGAAAAGAGTTATTGAAAAGAGTTATTGAAAAGAGTTATTGAAAAGAGTTATTGAAAAGAGTTATTGAAAAGAGTTATTGAAAAGAGTTATTGAAAAGAGTTATTGAAAAGAGTTATTGAAAAGAGTTATTGAAAAGAGTTATTGAAAAGAGTTATTGAAAAGTTATTGAAAAGAGTTATTGAAAAGAGTTATTGAAAAGAGTTATTGAAAAGAGTTATTGAAAAGAGTTATTGAAAAGAGTTATTGAAAAGAGTTATTGAAAAGAGTTATTGAAAAGAGTTATTGAAAAGAGTTATTGAAAAGTTATTGAAAAAAGTTATTGAAAAGAGTTATTGAAAAGAGTTATTGAAAAGAGTTATTGAAAAGAGTTATTGAAAAGAGTTATTGAAAAGTTATTGAAAAGAGTTATTGAAAAGAGTTATTGAAAAGAGTTATTGAAAAGAGTTATTGAAAAGAGTTATTGAAAGAGTTATTGAAAAGAGTTATTGAAAAGAGTTATTGAAAAGAGTTATTGAAAAGAGTTATTGAAAAGAGTTATTGAAAAGAGTTATTGAAAAGAGTTATTGAAAAGAGTTATTGAAAAGAGTTATTGAAAAGAGTTATTGAAAAGAGTTATTGAAAAGAGTTATTGAAAAGTTATTGAAAAGAGAAAAAGTTATTGAAAAGAGTTATTGAAAAGAGTTTTGAAGAGTTATTGAAATTTATTGAAAAGTTATTGAAAAGAGTTATTGAAAAGAGTTATTGAAAAGAGTTATTGAAAAGAGTTATTGAAAAGAGTTATTGAAAAGAGTTATTGAAAAGAGTTATTGAAAAGAGTTATTGAAAAAGAGTTATTGAAAAGAGTTATTGAAAAGAGTTATTGAAAAGAGTTATTGAAAAGAGTTATTGAAAAGAGTTATTGAAAAGAGTTATTGAAAAGAGTTATTGAAAAGAGTTATTGAAAAGAGTTATTGAAAAGAGTTATTGAAAAGAGTTATTGAAAAGAGTTATTGAAAAGAGTTATTGAAAAGAGTTATTGAAAAGAGTTATTGAAAAGAGTTATTGAAAAGAGTTATTGAAAAGAGTTATTGAAAAGAGTTATTGAAAAGAGTTATTGAAAAGAGTTATTGAAAAGAGTTATTGAAAAGAGTTATTGAAAAGAGTTATTGAAAAGAGTTATTGAAAAGAGTTATTGAAAAGAGTTATTGAAAAGAGTTATTGAAAAGAGTTATTGAAAAGAGTTATTGAAAAGAGAAAAGATTTGAAAAGAGTTATTGAAAAGAGTTATTGAAAAGAGTTATTGAAAAAAGTTATTGAAAAGAGTTATTGAAAAGAGTTATTGAAAAGAGTTATTGAAAAGAGTTATTGAAAAGAGTTATTGAAAAGAGTTATTGAAAAGAGTTATTGAAAAGAGTTATTGAAAAGAGTTATTGAAAAGAGTTATTGAAAAGAGTTATTGAAAAGAGTTATTGAAAAGAGTTATTGAAAAGAGTTATTGAAAAGAGTTATTGAAAAGAGTTATTGAAAAGAGTTATTGAAAAGAGTTATTGAAAAGAGTTATTGAAAAGAGTTATTGAAAAGAGTTATTGAAAAGAGTTATTGAAAAGAGTTATTGAAAAGAGTTATTGAAAAGAGTTATTGAAAAGAGTTATTGAAAAGAGTTATTGAAAAGAGTTATTGAAAAGAGTTATTGAAAAGAGTTATTGAAAAGAGTTATTGAAAAGAGTTATTGAAAAGAGTTATTGAAAAGAGTTATTGAAAAGAGTTATTGAAAAGAGTTATTGAAAAGAGTTATTGAAAAGAGTTATTGAAAAGAGTTATTGAAAAGAGTTATTGAAAAGAGTTATTGAAAAGAGTTATTTGAAAGAGTTATTGAAAAGAGTTATTGAAAAGAGTTATTGAAAAGAGTTATTGAAAAGAGTTATTGAAAAGAGTTATTGAAAAAAGAGTTATTGAAAAGAGTTATTGAAAAGAGTTATTGAAAAGTTATTGAAAAGAGTTATTGAAAAGAGTTATTGAAAAGAGTTATTGAAAAGAGTTATTGAAAAGAGTTATTGAAAAGAGTTATTGAAAAGAGTTATTGAAAAGAGTTATTGAAAAGAGTTATTGAAAAGATTGAAAAGAGTTATTGAAAAGAGTTATTGAAAAGAGTTATTGAAAAGAGTTATTGAAAAGAGTTATTGAAAAGAGTTATTGAAAAGAGTTATTGAAAAGAGTTAGTTATTGAAAAGAGTTATTGAAAAGAGTTATTGAAAAGAGTTATTGAAAAGAGTTATTGAAAAGAGTTATTGAAAAGAGTTATTGAAAAGAGTTATTGAAAAGAGTTATTGAAAAGAGTTATTGAAAAGAGTTATTGAAAAGAGTTATTGAAAAGAGTTATTGAAAAGAGTTATTGAAAAGAGTTATTGAAAAGAGTTATTGAAAAGAGTTATTGAAATTGAGTTATTGAAAAGAGTTATTGAAAAGAGTTATTGAAAAGAGTTATTGAAAAGAGTTATTGAAAAGAGTTATTGAAAAGAGTTATTGAAAAGAGTTATTGAAAAGAGTTATTGAAAAGAGTTATTGAAGAGTTATTGAAAAGAGTTATTGAAAAGAGTTATTGAAAAGAGTTATTGAAAAGAGTTATTGAAAAGAGTTATTGAAAAGAGTTATTGAAAAGAGTTATTGAAAAGAGTTATTGAAAAGAGTTATTGAAAAGAGTTATTGAAAAGAGTTATTGAAAAGAGTTATTGAAAAGAGTTATTGAAAAGAGTTATTGAAAAGAGTTATTGAAAAGAGTTATTGAAAAGAGTTATTGAAAAGTTATTGAAAAGAGTTATTGAAAAGAGTTATTGAAAAGAGTTATTGAAAAGAGTTATTGAAAAGAGTTATTGAAAAGAGTTATTGAAAAGAGTTATTGAAAAGAGTTATTGAAAAGAGTTATTGAAAAGAGTTATTGAAAAGAGTTATTGAAAAGAGTTATTGAAAAGAGTTATTGAAAAGGTTATTGAAAAGTTATTGAAAAGAGTTATTGAAAAGAGTTATTGAAAAGAGTTATTGAAAAGAGTTATTGAAAAGAGTTATTGAAAAGAGTTATTGAAAAGAGTTATTGAAAAGAGTTATTGAAAAGAGTTATTGAAAAGAGTTATTGAAAAGAGTTATTGAAAAGAGTTATTGAAAAGAGTTATTGAAAAGAGTTATTGAAAAGAGTTATTGAAAAGAGTTATTGAAAAGTTATTGAAAAGAGTTATTGAAAAGAGTTATTGAAAAGAGTTATTGAAAAGAGTTATTGAAAAGAGTTATTGAAAAGAGTTATTGAAAGAGTTATTGAAAAGAGTTATTGAAAAGTTATTGAAAAGAGTTATTGAAAAGAGTTATTGAAAAGAGTTATTGAAAAGAGTTATTGAAAAGAGTTATTGAAAAGAGTTATTGAAAGAGTTATTGAAAAGAGTTATTGAAAAGAGTTTGAAAAAAGAGTTATTGAAAAGTTATTGAAAAGAGTTATTGAAAAGAGTTATTGAAAAGAGTTATTGAAAAGAGTTATTGAAAAGAGTTATTGAAAAGAGTTATTGAAAAGAGTTATTGAAAAGAGTTATTGAAAAGAGTTATTGAAAAGAGTTATTGAAAAGAGTTATTGAAAAGAGTTATTGAGTTATTGAAAAGAGTTATTGAAAAGAGTTATTGAAAAGAGTTATTGAAAAGAGTTATTGAAAAGAGTTATTGAAAAGAGTTATTGAAAAGAGTTATTGAAAAGAGTTATTGAAAAGAGTTATTGAAAAGAGTTATTGAAAAGAGTTATTGAAAAGAGTTATTGAAAAGAGTTATTGAAAAGAGTTATTGAAAAGAGTTATTGAAAAGAGTTATTATTGAAAAGAGTTATTGAAAGAGTTATTGAAAAGAGTTATTGAAAAGAGTTATTGAAAAGAGTTATTGAAAAGAGTTATTGAAAGAGTTATTGAAAAGAGTTATTGAAAAGAGTTATTGAAAAGAGTTATTGAAAAGAGTTATTGAAAGAGTTATTGAAAGAGTTATTGAAAAGAGTTATTGAAAAGAGTTATTGAAAATGGTTATAGGAAGAGTTATTGAAAAGAGGTTATTGAAAAGTTATTATTGAAAACAGTTATTGAAAAGTGTTATTGAAAACAGTTATTGAAAAGAGTTATTGAAAAGAGTTAGCGAAAAAGAGTTATTGAAAACAGTTATTGAAAACAGTTATTGAAAACAGTTATTGAAAAGAGTTATTGAAAAGAGTCATTGAAAAGAGTTATTGAAAAGAGTTATTGTAAAGAGTTATTGAAAAGAGTTATTGAAAAGAGCTATATTGAAAAGAGTTTTTGAAGAGAGTTATTGAAAAGAGTTATTTGTAAAAGAGTTATTGAAAAGAGTTTTTGAAAAGAGTTATTGACAAGAGTTATTGAAAAGAGTTATTTAAAAAGTGTTATTGAAAAGAGTTATTGAAAAGAGCTATTGAAAAACGAGTTATTGAAAAGAGTTATTGAAAGGAAGTTATTGAAAAGAGTTATTGAAAGATAGTTATTGAAAAGAGTTATTGCAAAGATTTATTGAAAACAGTTTTTGAAAGTGTTATTGAAAAGAGTTATTGAAAAGAGTTATTGAAAAGAGTTATTGAAAACAGTTATTGAAAAGAGTTATTGCAAAGAGTTAGTTGTTGAAAAGAGTCATTGAAAAAAGTTATTGAAAAGAGTTATTGAAGAGGGTTATTGAAAGGATTGAAAGAGTTATTGAAAACAGTTATTGAAAACAGTTGTTGAAAACAGTTATTGAAAACAGTTATTGAAAAGAGTTATTGAAAAGAGTTACTGAAAAGAGTTATTGAAAAGAGTTATTGAAAAGAGTTATTGAAAAGAGTTATTGAAAAGAGTTATTGAAAGAGTTATTGAAAACAGTTATTGAAAACAGTTATTGGCTATTGAAAACAGTTATTGAAAGAGTTAGCTGGTGAGCGGCTGGTGCGAGTTACTGAAAGGAGTTATTGAAAAAGTTATTGAAAAGAGTTATTGAAAAGAGTTATTGAAAAGAGTTTATTGAAAAGAGTTATTGAAAGAAAGCTATTGAAAAGAGTTATTGAAAAGAGTTATTGAAAAGAGTTATTGAAAGAGTTATTGAAAAGAGAGTTATTGAAAAGAGTTATTGTAAAGAGTCATTGAAAAGAGTTATTGAAAAGAGTTATTGAAAGGAGTTATTGAAAACAGTTTGTTGAAAAAAGTTGTTGAAAACAGTTACTGAAAATAGTTATTGAAAAGAGTTATTGAAAAGAGTTATTGAAAGAAGGTATTGAAAACAGTTATTGAAAATAGTTATTGAAAACAGTTATTTAAAAGAGTTATTTATTGAAAGGGTTATTGAAAAGAGTTATTGAAAACTGTTATTGAAAGGAGTTATTGAAAAGAGTTATTGAAAACATATTGAAAAGATATTGAACAGTTATTGAAATAAGTGAATCGAAAAGAGAAGTTGAAAAGAGTTAATAAAAAAAGTTATTTGAAAAAAGCGGTTGAAAAGAGTTATTGAGTTATTGAAAGTTATTGAAAAGAGTTATTGAAAAGAGTTATTGAAAAGAGTTATTGAAAAGAGTTATTGAAAAGAGTTATTGAAAAGAGTTATTGAAAAGAGTTATTGAAAAGAGTTATTGAAAAGAGTTATTGAAAAGAGTTATTGAAAAGAGTTATTGAAAAGAGTTATTGAAAAGAGTTATTGAAAAGAGTTATTGAAAAGAGTTATTGAAAAGAGTTATTGAAAAGAGTTATTGAAAAGAGTTATTGAAAAGAGTTATTGAAAAGAGTTATTGAAAAGAGTTATTGAAAAGAGTTATTGAAAAGAGTTATTGAAAAGAGTTATTGAAAAGAGTTATTGAAAAGAGTTATTGAAAAGAGTTATTGAAAAGAGTTATTGAAAAGAGTTATTGAAAAGAGTTATTGAAAAGAGTTATTATTGAAAAGAGTTATTGAAAAGAGTTATTGAAAAGAGTTATTGAAAAGAGTTATTGAAAAGAGTTATTGAAAAGAGTTATTGAAAAGAGTTATTGAAAAGAGTTATTGAAAAGAGTTATTGAAAAGAGTTATTGAAAAGAGTTATTGAAAAGAGTTATTGAAAAGAGTTATTGAAAAGTTATTGAAAAGAGTTATTGAAAAGAGTTATTGAAAAGAGTTATTGAAAAGAGTTATTGAAAAGAGTTATTGAAAAGAGTTATTGAAAAGAGTTATTGAAAAGAGTTATTGAAAAGTTATTGAAAAGAGTTATTGAAAAGAGTCATTGAAGAGTTATTGAAAGAGTTATTGAAAAAGAGTTATTGAAATGAGTTATTGAAAAGTGTTGTTTTAAAATGAGTTATTGAAAAGAGTTATTGAACGAAGTTATTGAAAAGAGTCACTGAAAAGAGTAATTGAAAAACAGTTATTGAAAAGGGTTATTGAAATGAGTTATTGTAAGAGTTATTGAAAAGAGAGTTATTCAAAAAGGGTTATTGAAAATGAGTTAAGTTGCTGAAGGGTTATTGAAATGAGTTATTGAGCAGTTATTGAAAAGCCGAGTTATTGAAAAGAGCTTATTGAAAAGGGTTATTGAAACGAGTTATTGTTTATTTCAGCAGAGTTATTTTGGAAAAGGGAGTTTGAAAGGAAGTCTGAAATTATTGAAGAGTTATTGAAAAGAATTACATTAAAGGGGCTGTCATGTTTGAGTCACAAATATGGAATGGAGTTATGAAAAAGAATTATTGAAAGTTATTTTCAGAAATGAGTCATTTGTGTTAGCTATTGAAAAGAGTTATTGAAAAGAGTTATTGAAAAAATAGTTATTGAAAATTATTATTGAAAAGAGTTGTTGAAAAGAGTCATTGAAAATATGTTACTGAAATGTCACATTGAAAAGAATGCTTGAAAAAAGCATTTAAACAAAGTTACTCATTGAAATATGTTACTGGAAATGAGAGTTATTGAAGATTTAATAGAAAATAAAAGCAAAATAATGAAGAGTAGAGTTATTTTCTGAAAAGAGAGTCATTGAAATGAGTTATTTGTTAAAGAGTTATTTAAAATAGTTATTTGAAAATAGTTATTGAAAAATAGCGTTATTGAAATGGGTTATCGAAAAGAGCTATTGAAAATATGTTACTGAAATGAGTTATTGAAAATAGTAATTGAAAAGGGTAATTGAAAAGAAAGGATATTGAAAAGGATTATTGAAATAAGTTAATGAAAAAAGAGTTGATGGAAAATATTAAAAGTTAAGAGTTATTGAAAAGGATCATTGAAAAAGAGTTATTGAAAAGAGTTGTTGAAAATAGATATATTGAATAGAAGTTATTGAAAAGAGTCATTGAAAAGAGTTATTGAAAATGACTCATTGAAATATGTTACTGAATAGGGCTATTATTGAAAAAGAGTCATTGAAAAGAGTAATTGAAATGACTCATTGAAATATGTTAATATGGAAATGAGTTATAGAAAAGAGTCATTGAAAAGAGTAATTGAAAAAGAGTTATTGAAATGGATTATAGAAAGAGTTATTGAAAAGAGTTATTGAAAATAGTTATAGAAGAAAGTTATTGAAAAGAGTCATTGAAAATAGTTATAGAAAAAGAGTTATTGAAAAGAGTCATTGAAAAGAGTTATTGAAAAGTGTTATTGAAAAGAGTTATTGAAAAGAGTTATTGAAAAGCGTTATTGAAAAGAGTTACTGAAATGAGTTAATGAAGTGGTGTAGTGGCATGTTCAGTGCCGTGATAAAACCGGAGGGCTAAAAGTCTGAATTCACCTCAAACCACTATGTTGCGACCTCCTGACAAGTTGCTTGCTCACCGACAATTGTGAGGAAGGGAACGGGAAATCACCAAGCCTATCTCATTCTCGGTGGAGTAAATGTATTCATCTCCAGCATGGTGGGGTTTGGCAAACGAAGCTTGTACGACTGGGGTTTTTGCCAACTACTACCCCTACTTTTGACATGTTGTGTTCTAAGGCAGATGAAACCCTCTTTGCTGCTATCCTCAATGACTCCAGACATGTCCTCCATCATCTACCGCCGCAAGAAAGGATAACCGGATACTCCCTTAGGCCTCGCTCACATAATCTTGAGATATTGTGCTTTGATTCGCTGACTGGAAAAGGATTTATCATTAGGATGTTGTATAGGTGACCTTTTGACACTAATATTTCAGTCATTTTACTCAACTTTTCATTTAATTTACATCTTTAATTACTAATTACTACTTTGATGTATTATAACAATGTTCTATGCTGTATGTCCCATTGTGCATTTGCAAGTGGAGTAATAAGGAATATACTCACTTACTTATCATCAATATGAGGCACATAAGGGCAGGTGGCCAGTCCTCTCCCTTGCCATCTCACCTTCCCACCGATAGTGTACAGTCAGTGTACTCATTACAGCTGACGTAGCCAGGGACGCAGATGGAGCAAACATTTGTGTCCTGGCAGGAATTTGAACCTCTGACCCAGCTGTTGACTGCTTAGTATGAATCTAAAAACTGGATATAAGGAAACCGTTGACCCCAACTGACCTGCGGAGGTAAGCAGAATGTGACTTTTGGCTTCGAGTCCTCCAGGCCAATGATCATGCCGTACTGGAAAAGTCGAACGGCCGACTTGAGCTTCACCTGCTCATACTTGGCTATTGCAGCACTCTGTTCATAGACACATTAATTATTCATTAGCTATGAATAAATTAATTAATTCATTCACGTCAAACATTTATACAGTGCCGCTTTAAAAAACTACTCAGTGGCGGGCTCCCGACTCCAGCACGGCCAAAAAGAACAGTGTTAACCGTTTAACGACGAGCTGCCTATGGTTTCCCTTACATTTTAGTACACGCTCGTCGTTAAAGGGTTAAGGTGAGAAAAGAACATAGGAGAAAACAGGCGAAGCTCCAGATGGAGGCCATTCCAGGTCGAAGGACCCACCACAGATAATATGCAAATAACTTCATTACCCATAAGAAATATGCAAGAAAATTCATTATCTAAAAGCCTGACCTCTGGTGGTGATCTTAAGTTTTTAACCATCGTCTATGAGTTGACCAATACTGTTAGAACATTGTGTACAACCCCAATATGTGTATAAAAAAGCAGATGCGTGTAAATTCGTACCGTATACTGTCGTACGCTTTTAACGTAGAGCAAATGCTTTTCGTGTTCTTCGTCATTGTCAGCATCTAAATATAACAAAATTTGAACTGGTCAGTTAGAAGGAAACAAAGAAAATATTGGATCTGTGGGTAGATATGCGAGTGATCGGGCGGAAGGGTGGGTTAGTGAATGGGGAAGATTGGGCAGGTCATCGAGTGGGTGGATTGGTTAGTCGGGGCATGGATGATTGGGTGGGTGATTTGGTTGGAAGTGTTTTGGTGGGTGATTAGGTGGGAAGGTGATCTTGGGAGAAAGGATTGTTGATTAAGTTGGTGATTGAGATAGTGGGTGGGCAATCGCACCAAGTCATGGCAATTGGGTGGGAGATAGGGTAGGTGACCCATTTGGTTTTAGTTGAGTTGACTGGTGCATGATCACATCCATGAGCGAATGAGCAAACCGAACAAGCGAGGGAGCAATGACAGTGCAAATATGAAAGCAAGTGATCGTGAGTAGTCTAATTAGATGACATAAATTAACAGACATGCAGACACACATGCACACATACGCACACACAACTACACACAGTGTCACACACCTACACAAAAACACACACACATGCCATTGGTTGATGCCTTGTGCATTAGACACTGTTGCGATATAGAAAATCCACATGAAATGAAGTAGGCATACACTTGCTGTGCTAGAAATAAAAGCTGGCAAAATTGCAACAGGAAATTATATAGCACCAGCTCAAGAAAACACCTCATAAGCACTTCAAATCAATGACTGATTAGATTAACTTGGATTAGATCAGACCCCTGTGATGACTGCGTACCTTCTATCTGAGTCGTATCCCCTGTTTCGTTTGGCAATCTCAAGATGTTGTAAGCGTGGCTAACCTTTGACCTTGCCTGGAAACATAGTTTGAAAGAGATCAAATAAGATCGTTTAAAAGATCAAACAATATTCTTTACAACAGATCAAACAGCATTGTTTAAAACAGAACAGTTTTTAGCAAGAAAAGAGGAAGCCAAAAGTTGCTACAGCATTTTCTGTAGGATTTTCCCATTTGCTCTTTAGCAATCAGCTCTGTAGCAGGAAAGGTTTTCCCACATAGCAGAACTTAATCTTTTTCTGTAGGATTTTCCCATCTGCTTTTTAGGCTTTTAGCAATCAGCTCTATAGCAGGAAAGGTTTTCTCACAAAGCAGAATTTAACCTAAATAGGTGCTAAGTGTTAAAATGCCGAAAATGATGTATTGCTGTTTATATTGGGCAGATGGACCTCCAATTCCTCTCTCAGCTGATGATGGATTTATGGCATTTCAACAATGCATCCACAATGCATCACTAACTTCCTTAACACTACATAAGTATCACTTAACTGCTTGCTAGCAAAGAATACGGGCATTTGTAAAGAGAATAGTCATTACCGTATATTTTCGCGTACAAGTCGATGTCGCGTATAAGTCGACCCCTAAAATTTGACCTTGTATTGGGGAAAAGTCTATGACCCGCGTATAAGTCGATGCGTGTTTTATGTCTACCCGGGTAAATATTGACATCTTGTAGCCCTTCCAACCACCAAGTTACGGCCGATTGTATATAAATAAAATCAATTTTTCGCCGATTCCCGATTAGACCACTGGACAGTAAGCACGTGCGTCATGCAAAATTGAATGTTATCCAACAAATTATCTACCAGTAATTCAACATTTCTACTCAAAATACCCTTAAAATTGCCAGTTTGTAATTTACAAGTTACGGCTGACGTTATATAATAAGAACAACTTTCGTCGATTCCCGCTGTTTTTCAAGATTTTGCCGACCCATTGTTTTCGTTTTGCGGCAGTTACGGTCATCGCGACAAGGAATCCGGAATATAGATGAAGTCAGGTAAAATAGTGGCAGTTATTACACGTTGCCAGACGCGAATTTACGGTCATCGCTGCAAAATACGCTATAAAATATCTTACATAGAAAGAAACCGCTTCCCGCCAAAACGAATAATAAATCAGAAGTGGTGTTGACGTTATTTGCCGTCGTGGTTTAAATTTAACACAATATTATGTATTCTATCAGATATATGTCTGCATTTTGCTAAAAATTTATTATCTATTGTTTATAACATTATATTATTTCCTTTATGGATGTGTCATGCGATATCCGACGGGTATGTCGTTATCCGACGGGTACGTTGTTGGCCTCCGTTTCACGTTTCGTGCGATCTCTGATGAATAAATCTTGTGACATTAGCTTGCCCCGCGTATAAGTCGACCCCCCCTCCCAACTTTGGACTTTCAAAATTGTCCAAAAAAACTCGACTTATACGCGAGTATATACGGTAGTCAACATACACACACAAACACGCACACGCATATACAGACACACATCACATGACAGTATTTTCAGCCCAGTAATTGTCAGAAACGTTACAGGACAGACAACACTGTCACAGGCTGCGTGTGTCGTTGGTATTGACCGTGTATCAATGCAATACCAGTTGCATAATGTTACTCTGTTAGATTACATCCAATTAGTTTGACAAAACCAAAAACAACAACAGCAGGTGTGACAAAGGCAGCGCGCAGTGGCAGACTCCAAGAAAGAAAATGAAAACAGTTGAAAGCGATGTTTTCCATTGTCGAAGGCTGTACTGGAAAGTAATACAAGTAATACAAGGTAAAGCAATTAAAACATACTGTGTACTATGTACTATACTGTTTGCATTACTGTATGAAACTTGATGTTGCACTGTTTGTCAAGGATTTAGCTATCACTAATTCAAATTTCTGAAATGTTGTTTTAGGTGCCCCTAGTTAGCGGGACCTTGATCCCTTTTGGGACTCCTCTTGCGGCTGTCCTGATATTTTATGTTAAATGTTATGTGATTTTTATTTGACATGGCTTCAATAAAAGAGTTTTGATTGATTGATTGATTGATAAGGTAAGAAAAGATTACACAGTAACCATCTCAGTAAGTAAGTTATTCTTTATTAATCCAACTGCATTTTCACACGTTGGTGCACATAACATTAGACAGTAGGTATCTTATGGATTGATGATCAATCCCGTAATCCGGTACATTGGCTAGAGCGCTCGCCTTGTAATGCGGAGAGTATCGGATCGAGCATTCCCTAAGAATGGCTACTGTGTAGGGACCTTGATCAAGTCCTTAACCCACAATTGGTCAGCACCATCTACTGAAGTGCAACTGTGAGTGAAGGACTTGCTTAAGATTCCTACACAGTAACCGTCTCAGAAGAGGCGAATGCTGTAACCAATTGGTTACCGTATCCCACGACAACGTACTTAATGAATTATATCTAAGCAAAATGTGCATTTGCACGTAAACAGACCTTGGATTGTTTCTTGGCGGCTTGATTCTCGATGTCAGGAATGGCATACCCCGCTTCATCGAAGGAAACAGAATCGCAAACGGAATCACAATCTTGGGACTCGGTAGTAACCATGCCCGTCACCATGTACGGAACATCGTAGATGAGTTCCTTCGCTGGCGTAGTCTTCCATCGATCCAGTGCATTGTCGCTCGAGTGTCTCGCCAGGGGCCGCTCCGTGTCGGAGTCCGTCAAAAGTCCGTAATTCGGATTATCGAGTTTGAGCGTTTTGCTGTGGCCGGAGTTTTTCTTCACATGCGATCGGAAGAACTTTGATCCCCAACCGGGTTCCTTCTTTCCTTTTTCACATTTCTTCACCTCAGCTGGAGCTGGAATGACATTCTCCAGTTCTTCATACTCGGACGTCACCTTCGCTTCAGGGTTGTTCCATATATGTGGGGTCATGAACTCACCAACAGGCTGCATTTCTGGAATGACTGCAGGCAAAACAACTGAAACTGTGTTTGTAAGACGATCGTACCTGTTCCCGTTATTATCAACATCTGTGTCTGCAAAACTGTTATGACCTCCTTCATCCAACGGCGAGCTCATTTCGCTCAGGCTTCTTGGAGGCTTTGGGGGTGGTATAGGCAGCGAAGTAATATCTGGGCGTAAAGGTAAACTAGGCTTTTGTGGTTGGTTAGGTTCAGATTCCAAAACTTTCAGATCAGGGCTGTCCAGTTTCTTTTCAACGTCTTTTGTGTTCACAAGAAAGACGTCGCTGTCATCGGGAGAGGAAGGAAACTGCTGAGACTCCGCCGAGCTGTCTGTGTGTCTTGGAAAACCGGAACTTAGAAGCCTTTTCGGCTTGGGCTGTACCTGTGGCTTCTCACGACGCGACAGAGTACTTTCTCGGACACTGCCATTGGTTTCTGATGGAGTCACAGAACATGACATCGTTAATTTTGGCTTTTGAAATGAGACCCCACCAAAGTCTTTCTTTGTTGTGAGTTTTGTCCCAGAAGGCAAATTAACCACGTTTTCTGAACTTCTCAGCGTCTCTTGAGCTTTTGCTGCACCTCCCTGACTTGACGCTAGTTCAATACTACTGTCACTTTTAACCTGGCGACCACGAGATGCCTTCTCGTCGACTACCGACAGTCTTTTCATTGCCGCTGAAAGTTCATCTTTGCTAATCTGCTCAAAAGCCTCCTTTCTCATCTTAACCACGTTCGGTTTGATAACATGCTTCAGGCTGGGGCTAGCACACAGTGACAATTCTGGCAACCTTGATGAGATGTCATGAAAATGGCACAGGTTCTGCTCATTCCGAGGTCCAATCTCTGAAATGCAACGGTTGGGCAACCTCTTTGCCATATTAAGAGATAAAACCAAACAACCTCTCCACGAACATCCTATCAAGTAATGCGTTTTGGTCCTCGAATGAGTTCCCACACCGAATCCTTACTTTAAGAATCACTCATACCCTTATAACCCGAATTGTCGCAGTTAAAACACCATCCAATGATCCACTACAACTCGTATATAAACGCGTCGTCTGGTCAGTAAAACGATCTTAAATCAGTGGTCAATTTCGATGTAAAACAATCGTGAAATTAAGTTAAATTTCGTCATCCACTAATTCTGAAAATTACATTCCCGCAGAGGAAAACTTTTTCAGTTCATCTCCATATATGAGGGAGGAGTTGTCTCAGTAATTATTGCAAATCCGCCTTCAGTAATAATTGCGTTCTATCATCCGTCAAACGACAATAAAAGACCTATAAAATAAGCCACACGACAGAAAGGTTTGTGCACGATCAAACAATTCGCGAAACGAAATACTTTGGGCAACTTTTTAATGTGTTTTAACGACTTTAGTACGAGTAATTGAAGTTTATAAACATAACGCTTACTTCACGTTCTGTGTCATATGTTTACCTAAATGCCATTGGTCAGTTAATGTGAAACTCTTCTCTCATTGGTCAGTTAATGTCACACTCTTTTCTCATTGGTCAATAAAAGTTCAAGTCGCATCCTAATAGCTATCACGATACCCAGTGTAACTTTATTCTCTTTTTTATAGTCAATTAATTATTACGCACCTTGCGTTTTCTGTTTTGACTATAATTAATTAGTTCCTGATTGCTTAAGGGCCTGATTTTGTTGCGCACTGGCTGCGAAATTCACCGAAGTCGTACTTCGATAAGTAGTCATGCAGTAGGCCTACTCTAAAAGTTTCTTTAGCTTTGATATGCTCTTTAAAATAGCATAATATCACAGAATAGATATGCACCATTAGGCTATAGGCCTAGGCCTATGCTGCCTCGATCTCATACAATGACAAATGACTGTCAATTGGCATACAATGAATGTCTTGACCCCAGCTGATTAGTCCTACGGCTTGTTTTTGGTGTGCCATCTGTTAGGCTATTATAATTATATTCGGTTTTTTTTAAGGAAAGCAATCTGACAAAAACGCAGAAATGCTATGATGAGAGATGAGAATTGAAAGAACAAATATTAAAATATTGAAAGTTGTTAGTTGATTAGGTCTAATGACTCCAATGCCTTACAGTAACTATATATAGCCTAATCACCGGCGCAATAGAAGTTACTAATTATAGGCCTATACAGTTCACAATATGCTGCATCAGTAGCTATAGCCTAGGCCCTATGCTAACTGCATGATACACAGTCTTGTTTACATAATTATGATCCTGTTGTACTTTATAATAATTATATAGTTTGCTGCTTGAATTTCTAGCGTTTGTGTGTGTGCATGCATGTGGTTTTTGTAGTATTACATCTGCTCAACAGCGTTGGGACTATAGGCTATAGCCTCATTTTTAAAAGTTCCCACTGGATATATATATATATATTATATATATATATATATATATATATATATATATATATATATATATATATATATATATATATAGCTTATGCACAAACAATATAGATTTGTTATTACTATATTCATATATACACACACATATTTTGTTTTGATACATTATATCGTTTCCGTCACGCATGAAAGCTCAAGGTGTAAGAATAAATGATGAGAATGTTTACAAATTTCAACTATTAAAAGTAGACGCAACTACCGAAAATGTAGGTAAGTAAGTATAGCCTTCATAATTTGCACCGCCATAATGAAAATGGTCAAAACATGATAAAGTAAAGAAAACACTTATTATCCTTTTCCTTAAATAGTATTCCTGAACTGAAGTGGACAGAATAATAGGCCTAATTGAATCGAACTGCATGGCCATGGTCATCATTTACGTTTACATTAGATAATAAGCGATCATGATAGCAAGCATATATATTAATCATCTAAGCCAACGATAAATTTAATACTAAACACTTTTAACACTTTAGTTAATCCTGGGACTATTGTTAATCTCTCTTTTATTTTATTTTCATATCTAACTAAGCTACGATGCGGGTTGTCATCTGCTGAGTCAATATTAAAAACGAATAATTTATCAACATCATCGTCAATGAGTCTAACGACAAGAAAATTATATCACAGAATAGATAAAGCATAAATGCAAAAAATCGAGATATTGCACTGTATAATGATCAAGGCAAAGAACGTAAATCTAAGAAGAAAAAGAAAATGGCTGCTGCTGATGCCATGCGTTACTGAAACGATTGTTCGCTGATAATTAAATGCAGCTAAACGACTGAATTTGTTTCGCTGTGTGCATAAAAGAATAATAATAGTTTGTTATAACTTCGCACGTTTGTATACAGCGCACATCTGTGATTGAAAGACAAGTGTTTGCTTTAGCTGCGACCCGACTTAATGCTATTCTGTGCCTACCGCGCTTTACCACTTTCTGTGTAGCAGAAGAAATATCGGTTCCATCCGTAGATATTATAAATTTACTGGTAAAATTTCAACGTGCAGGTACAGATGGCAAATTTAGCGAGCCTTTTTGCGATGCCACTGGCATTGGTTGCTGAGGACGTCAAAGAAAATCAGAAGAAACTAGCTCAGACAGAAGCTAACCAGAAAGAGTCAAATACAGGTTTGAGACAAAAATTGATACTGGTTACCGTCAAATGGGTGACATTGATCGTGACAGTGACTTTGATCAGTTTTGCTATTTTAACGTAAAATATATTAATTCTGTAATTTGCGTTATACAATGAATGTATTTTATAGTTTAAGTATGGGAAATGTAAATTTGATACAGCTATGGCTACTTCAGTTGATGCTTGTGCAGTAATATACAACTGAAAATCACAAAGATATATGCAAAGTGTCAAAATTGATCAAAGTCATCCAGTTTGACTATATCCTTTTAGATCTAGTATCAGTACTGGTATACATTTCGGGGATCCGTTGGAAATTCAATTTGGGATTTGGATTTCAATGATTCACTACACACCCTTCAAAACCACGCCCTACATGCTGCACTTCAAACTCTCGATCAACCACATTGTCACATGTTGAAATTATATTTAGCATCATGTTGGCTGGCACAATTTGTGTTTTCTTTTAATGGTACTGTATGAATTTTTAATTCCGTTACAATTACAATACCATTGTTTGTGTTTGACAGAGAATGGTAGTACGAAACCTGCGGAAGTAGAAGTGCCGTCTGCAACAGGTGAGATAAAACTGACTAATGATCATCGTGAGGTCGCAGGTAATAAAACTTCACCAAAGAAGAAAAAGAAGAAGAAACAAAATAAACGGATACAGGTTAGACGTTGCTTCGAGGTCATTTCGATTAACGTTTCTCCTTGATTTTCTTTCATGCACGACTTCTTTGTGTGCTCGAATAATGCGATGTTTTGTAACTAGACATTTATATATGCGCGGTTAGTACTAAGGCTTGTAAAGTGAAATGAAAAGAGTGAGGATTGCACACATCATTATAGTGGAGTTTAGGGAAGGAGCTTATTTATTTCCCACTATTTGGACCTTCAAGTGGAAACGGTCATATGCCCATTGCACGTCCAAGGTCGTGGACATGAGCCAGCCAGACTTGCAATTTACTTGCAACAATACCTAGTTATGCTGCTTGATAACCGAGGCATGTATGTATAGATAACTTCCCAAAAATCTTTACGCTGAGTGGCTGAAGGTGCTCAATAAATCTCTAGAGAATCCAATTAATTTAAAGTGACTCCAGGATTAAAGATTTTGCTGTGCAAGTCTTTTTGGAACATATAATATGTATCCTGGGTTCAAATCTTGTTTAAACGGCACTTATCAGTAATACATTATGTTACATTAATCAGAGTTTAAACACGCATTTCGTAGTTTTTTGGCTGTTAAGTGTTATAAATCATTCTTCAAGATATGGCTTGAAGTGAAATTTTAATTTTCAAATGTATACATATATAAGTTTTGTGACTCCAGATCATCTCTAAACACTCGGCAATCTGACATTTCATTTTCTTCCAAGAGACCCTTAACACTTTGACCGCCGGACCATTTATTAGCAGTACGCCACAGCCCTATAGAACCGCACTCACTGTTACAGAGATGTCTCCTCCACCCAATAAAATACACCTGCGGGCAAAGTGGGTACCGTTCAGTTTGACTGCCGGGCAACATGAAACATGGCAGCCCTATCGTAAATTTGACACGAGGCATCCCTAGCGTAAATTTGACACGCATCAGCCCTGTCGAAAAGCATCGACAAGCCAGGGCCAGACTCGGAATCTGAGCTATCATTACCAGAGGCAGCCTTTATTGCCAGCACGCCTATATCCTCTGTATATTTGAAGTACGAGTTAACTCGTACCTGGCGTCTCGGCAATACCATTCAAGTACGAGTTAACTCGTACCTGGCGGTCAATGTTTAAATTAACGTTGTAAAAAACGTTTTTTTCGTTTTTTATTTTTCCCAAAAACGTCGTTTTTTTTGTTTTTTATTTCTCGTCTCGTTTTTTTCCGTTTTTTATTTTTTATGTAACTTTATTTATTTATTAACTGTCTGTTACTATTTTGTTTGGATTTTATTTTTGTCTGATATCCTTTAAGAAGTTCACGTTGTCTCCGTCCGTGCAAGGATTCACATAATTTACATCACTATTTAGTGCCATCAGTTGAAATAAACAGCTACAGGAAATAAAATTTATAAAAGTTATTTGAATTTCTATGTTATCCAAAATGCGAAATGTTGTCTTTGTACTCAGTAATCTCTGATTGACTGATAAACTGACGGATATTACTCCATTATCAAGTTCTTATATAAGTCAGAATTGTAAGTACACCTACTTTTTAAATAAGTACACTTTATACTTGCAAAGTTTAGTTTTTAGTTGCTTATGTCTGCATGGATTGATGAGGACTTATGTTTACAATTTTAATTTACACAATGTAATTGAAAAGATTTCAATATTTTTAATTTCTCGAATTCTTTTTAAACCAAACTAAATCTTATGAAAAAGAAAATAATTGTTATAGATTACTGTTACTTGGTGTTTACTAATAAAGTTATGTTATTTGCTAATTAAAATTAAATTGTAAACAAGGTTTTAATTTTAAAATACAGTAAAAGGTGTAGAAAAGTCAAATTATTTTCTTTTTGTTTTTTTCTCGTTTTTCCGTTTTTAATTTTTTTCAATAAAACGACGTTTTTTTCCGTTTTTTATTTTGATTTGATCGTTTTTAACAACTATGGTTAAAAGCATTTTAGGAATTGCTGCGTGACATTATGCGACACCATAGCCTGCTCATAAGATGCTTCTTTACGGCTTGATTTCTGATTGGCGGAAATTGAAACTGCATGTCAGTGAATGAATAGTTGCATGAAAGTTAGTTGAAACAGCTTGAGCGATAATGACATGGGAGCTGTTGGATACTATTGCTTTTGGTTGATACCAGATGAATGGATATTGGCTAGCATGGAAAGTTGTTCTAGTGAGACTCCACTTTATCAAGTCCACCTTACAACATGTGATGCTAAGATATTTTGTTATGCAATATTTATTGTTACGTTATATTGTCATGATTCTAAGGCCGTCATATATCCAGCATGTACAGGCGATCCCAAAGTTAACTCGGTGTTTTAAATGGGACCTCATTATTGTACAGATTTCCTTAAAAAATCTAACCTTAATAGAGGTCCAGTGTATGTATGTATATATGTTTGTATATGTGTATGTACCGGTATATGCATATATGTATGTATTTATGCATATGTGTGCAACTGTGCCTACACACTGACACACATTCATGATGTTACTGTGGCACTTTTTAGCGTGAATGAACAGATGCACTGATATTTATATTATTCATTGACTGCAGTTATATAATATTCATGATGTCACTATGCCATGTTTTGGTGTTGATTGACAGATACACGAATACATCGACTACGACAAAAAGACGGCTGAAGAAGCCCACCTGTTGGACTCGTCTCAGTGGATGTGGAATGATGCTTCTACCTCAGCAGCCAGGAACCATGAATCTGAACCAACATCTTCATCCCAACGAGAAGTCGTCTGTTATGACGAACTTATGAATCCAAGGATATTCCGAAAAAATGCGCGGTGGAGGGGAAGACCAGACCCGAGTCAGGAGAGGCCAAACAATGGAAGTGCCTCGACCTCCTTGAATGGACTACAATCTGTGGCACATTCGAATGAAGCTCCAAGGTTGGCCATTGATCTGATTAATTTTTTATTTTAGATTAATTTTAAATTAACAATGAATTAATTTCATTAAATTTTTTATCTAATTTTAAAATTAAAAATTTTTTTTAAGATTAATATTGAATTAACTATGAATTAACATTTCATTAGATTTTTGATCTCATTATTTTTTTGTATAAATTTTATATTACTTTTGTATTAACTATGAATTAACATTTAATTACATTTTGTATCTAATTATTTTGTTAAAATAAATTTTAGATTAATTTTGAATTAACTATGAATTAACATTTCATTAAATTTGTGCCTCAATTTACAAGACGATGAAAACAAAGAATATTTGTTTTCATTTGTTTAGTCCGAATAATATTGAAAGCGTAACGAGAATGGAGACTGTGCCGGTCGGCGTTGAATCAAGTAATCTATCATCTGCTGGTTCTGAGAAAAAGGTATCTTTGCATAACAAAAGCCGTCTGTCTGTCTGTCTGTCCATATGTCTGTCTGTATCAGTTTATACCGAAATCACATTGTACTGCGTGCGATCTTTGGTGGCAATATCAAGCACTATATTGTAACAATTTTGTGTTGTAATAAGACCCCATCCTAAAGAAATATTGAACTTTTATATTGTGCCTTTATAGGGTTCTTAAAAGTGATATATAAATGTTCACTTACATTTATGCATCAATGCCTGGAGTCCATGTTCTCAATTATAGGATATTATTATTTTATGATGCACTTGTTAAGTGCCACTATCTAATGACCAGCATCAATTGATGGTGCTGAGCAATTGTGGGTGAAGAACTTGCTCAAGGTCCCTACACAGGGACCGTCTCCGGGAGGCTCAACCCGTACTTTCCGCATTACAGGGCGAGCGCTCTAACCAGTCGGGCAGTGTGTCCCATATATATAATCAGACTTCACATTTTAACAATGCATTTTACAGTTTCTGACGTTGCAGGCTTATTCTCGGCATCCTGTCTTTGCTGGCTGAGTGACTTGTTTGCTACTCAATTCTGGTATCTTTAGGTAAGTTTTCTTAATCACCATAAGCCACGTTTAATCTGAATGATGAAATCTCTGAGGTTGCCATCAGTTGAGAGGATTCCTCATGTACTTGTAGTTATACAGACTTTTCAAACAACTTTTCACCCAAACTTTGAGCTACAGAAGCCCTGACCAAAATTTCAGAGGTCCCTGCCTGTAAGCATTGTTTCATCTGCATTAGGAGTTGTGTACATCTCTAAGTGTCGGGGATGACTTAATTAACAGGTGCACGAATATGTTGATTACGACAAGAAGCTGGTAGACGATGCCGAGATGCACGACCCATTTGCACGAGGGTGGACTGATCTGGCTGCATCAGCAGCGAGTAACCTTGTCAACGGTGCCAAAGTCTCGACTCATCAGAGGGAGATCATCTCATATGAAGAGCTGTTTCGTTCAAGAAATTCCAACAATCGATCTCGTGGTGGCAGAGGGAGAGGTCAGAACTATCACATGGTCCCGCACAATCTGAACAACGGTGGACCGGGAGGGGCGTTCAAGAGACCGTCTAATTACAATGGACCACCAAACAAAATTCCAAGGTATGTTTGTAATTTCTTGAAGAAAATATGAGAATTTGTTAAAGCATTAGTCCGAAGTTCATTTCTCTTAAACGGTTTTATAGAGTAAAAATGGATTATCTCTTTAGTGCATGTTTTGGAATATGCGTAGTGAATTCTAACTTTTCTGCAGTTTTTAACAATTAGAGGCAGTGCTGCACATGTTTGGAAGGTTATCCTCTGGGGTCATTCTGGTAACCATTTGTTCCCAAAATCATTCTTTGATAAGGGCAGTCCCTTTATTGTTTAAAAAAATTGTTCACAATTTATTAGATCATTTGCTTTCCTCAACTGCTTCAGTGTTATAGCTTCCTTTTTGTCAGGGATGCGCTGGATAATGGCTTGTCCACAATTTGGCCACACACATGATGCTTCTTATATGTTTTCTGAACTTCTAGGTCAGGTTTGGTGTAGGAAAACTTAAGATTTCTAGTTGTCGATGATGTTGTACGCCACTGGCATGAACGATGGAAGTGGCACATTTAGAAATTGGTGATATAGAACGTTTGTATACTGAAGTAAGCTGAAAAGTATTCATTTCGTAGGTTGAATGGCGGTGAACTAATTGCAAGGAACAACATCCCAACGCTAATGCCAATGATGCCCTGTGGTTTCATCGATCCAAATGTTGCTGCCACAGAAAAAGAGGTATTTATCGGACGTTTTCCTTCCTGTTAACAAGCAAAGATGGTTCTTGCACCTGCTTGCCTTGTCTTGTTTCATTTGCTCGCTCAGCAGTAGTGTCAGTAATGTATTTATACATTTTAGCTTTATTGTCTTTCGTATTGGCGTTGCATACTTGTTTGTTTTTCGTCACATGGGGATCAGTATAAAATATTTTAACTTCACCTTTTGTTGTAAATGATGGCCAGTTGATTATGTATAAAAATTTAATAAATTTAATAAACATTTAAAGTTAAATTTTAAGAGCCTGCAAACAACTCCACTGATTCTGACAAACTGGTTAAGGGTGCCATATAGATTTATAATTACATTACCTGCAGATATTTAGGAGGTAGTTGATTGCACAATTGCTACCTAGCTTTTGTTTGATACACATGGATGAATTATTATTGTTCGTAGGAAATATTTGAGAAACTGCAGCCAGTCAACGTCAACCCAAATGCGCGAAAACCGCTGAGCAACAAACAGAGAAAGAAAATCGAGAAGGCGAAATTTTACAAGGAGAAGCTACGACAGCAACTGGAGAAGGAAAAGGATCGGGTTTCCGTTCAGAAGAAGCTTCAATGTCGCTTCTTCTCTTATGGAAATTGCACCAAGGTCGGCCTTGCTAATCTAATCTCGTTTGAAAACCTCCACAGTACACAATGCTGCAGTTGACGGCTGTTGAATTAAAACTGGAATCTGATGACATTGCACAAGAATTTCTCTTGTAACATTGTGTGTTATGAGGAGGACACAGTAGTAGTTTCTTTACTGTACAGTTAATTAATGTTACTACTACTACAGTAAAGAACAGTAAAGAAACTACTACTGTGCCTCTTATATGTTAACTTGACATGTTCTGTTTTATTATTGATTTAATTAATGCACTTCCTCTTATCACTATGCTATGTTCCATGGTAATCAATAAAACAGTTTGATTGATTGATTGATTGAAACGCTGTGTGATTTCTAGGGTGACGAATGTCCGTTCAGTCACGACTTTGTGCCGCAAAAGAAGCCGGAGCTGTGCAAATTCTACATCATGAGCGTCTGTGAGAAAGGACCAAGCTGCATCTACTATCACAACGATTGGCCCTGTAAATTCTTCCACGTCTTTCGTTCGTGCACGCAAGGCGATGCATGCCGATTTTCCCACCAGCCGCTGACAGACGAAACGAGACCACTGCTTGAGAAGGTGAGTTTTTTCTGTCTATTCTGATATGAGGGAAACTTCTACCATTATCGTTGTTCACAAGGCTTCAATTGATAGTCACTTCTAAACAAATCCTTGGGGGCCGATATCGCATTGGATAACACACTGGCATAGAGAGCAAGGTACCGAGTTCGAGGTCCGTAGGGCAGATCTTTGTAGGCTTCTAAAGTAGTTGAGATTTATGTCTTCTGTCATTTGTGTTCTTGTGAATTGTTTCAATTGCATAACTTCACATTTGTCAAATAAAGAATATTATTATTATTATTACATTCAAATTTACTATAATAAGGTAATCCATCCATAAATATTTGTCCTTGAAGATGAGACCTGCAAGTTAGATCTTTGTGGTGACACTATCTACCATCTGACAGGTACTGAGGTATTTGATAAAGTCCAGATGAGGTTTCCAAGTAGAGGGACCAGAGTCTTCATGATGACAAGTGAATTCCAGACTACAAGAATCTAGTCTAGGCCAGCTGTAACTGCTGGCCAACTATTGTGGATCTGTGTTTAAATCTTTGAACTTTAAAAAGCTGCAAAAACACTGCAATGTTCGTGACTCAACAAAGTTCAAATACCAATCTTAGTAATCCTGCATGTGGGCCCTAATTTTGTTGTGCTATTTTAAGGATTTTTGAATTGTTGTTTTTTTTTCATTTCAATTTTATGTAACTTGAAAGGTGCACATTTGCAGATTTCTGTTTCTTGATTTCAGTCGCTGAATGATGGAATTCCAAACTGCGGTTCATCTTCGACTCCTTCAGACCTCAGCCAACCGATGAATGGTCCAAATCTTCCACCAGTAACAACGATTAATGAAACTCCAAGGTACTTTCACATTTCATTTTTCAGATTTCCACATTTAACTTTTTGCATGTCTCACACAGCTTAACACATGTACTATGTCTGACCTCCTTGGTAGGTCTACATATCAATTATAAATAGTTTACAATTAAAACATTAAGATCCTGAATACAGTGTGAAGGGAGTATGGGAAAGAAAGCAAACATGGAGTATACATTAAAAATGTTGGTAAACAATAAACAATGTGGTTAACGGTAAACAATGGGATGAACATTAAACAATGGGATAAACACGAAAGAGCGGGGCAAGCAGTAAACAACTGGGTATACAGTAAAGAGTGCAGTAAATAACATGTCCTGTACATTGTTGTAATTCAAACTGTTATGTACATTGGAGTCACATTGGGTATGTGCTAGTCATTGCTAAATTCACACAATACCAGAATGAGCAACAGTAACACCTTGCCATGTTAGTTTAGTTAATTATGATTGTATTGTTGCAGGATTTTGGGAGAAAATGGACCGGCACCGATTCCATTCTACGGTGCAGAAAATTTGAGGCATACCCAGACTATTCCTGGACAAATGCCACTGGCCAACAACGATCTTGGATTTGACCCAATCCACCAAGAGCCATGGAATAAAACACTTGAACCAATTGACCTTGATGAAAGTCACTGTCCACATCTGCCACCTGGTGTTGAATCCAGCAATCCAACGTTTTTGCAAGATCCGCGCATGGAGCGATACCGCACAACGGGTAAACTCTCGGAAAGATCGGTTATCCGTGGCAATGCGCTGGATATAAGCACATCCGTTGTAAACGGATTTGATCGTGACAGTCGCAGCGATGACTCAAAATTCTTTGCTTCTTCTTCCGAACAGAAATCGACCCGTGATAGTTTTGTCTGTGACAGTATTAAAACCTTTTCCAGCAGCGAGGGCGTGTTCTCTGCGTCTCGCGGTACTTTCGCCGATTCTATGGCAAAATCTAAGGAGCTGTTCTCGTCATCATGTTCATCATCTTCGTCATTGCTGTCAACATCTGGATTGGGTAACGGTCGATCTGATGAACTCAAATTGCAAACGGCAAGGCATTTTTCTCTGCCTCTTACTCGTCATGCCACTCGAGGTATTGGAGATGGGAGACTCGCTCGAAATAGAGCAACAGGGATGGCTGCTACTTCGTCGACCGGTCCCACAGACCCGGCTCTACGACAATCACCGTCGTTTAATTAGTGACTGAAAATTCCTATCAGTGTTGAAATTAATTGTCTCTGATTATGGGTGGAAATAATGTGATAACATTTTTTTTGTGTTTAAAAGTAACAATCTGCTAGTGGAATTGGAAAAAGTATTGGACAGAACTCTCTGGTTTTAATTCACACCGTTGAGGTTTACGTTTTGATGCAAAATTATTGATAACATAGATGGCTTTGGTTTTGCTGTTGAGAAAGGAAATTAGTTTTTTCTCCGATATTGGCTGTCAGTAATTTTTTTATGTTTCCTGTTGAGCAGCTAATTTGCTTGTTCTTTAATTTTGATATAATAATTATGTGGTTACAACTCCAACCAGCAGTATTATTCAATATGTTGAAGACTTGGTGATTTTAGGACAATATTCCATATGAGGCTCATATGGGCCATTACGAGTCAACATTTGCGGGTCATAATGGAGCCCTGTCTTCACAGTAAGCTTTTCTTTGTGAATTATGTATGTTAATTTTACATGGCCAGTTTGTGGAGCACAATGAAGCACAATACATGTATATGTGTTATTATTACTATCATTTGGCATTTACTACCTGCTAAGGATCATTGAATCTGACCTAAAAGCAGTTTGAGTTAAAGACTTACTTACACAGTTAAACTGTTTCAGGGGAACCTGTACTCTCCATGTTAGAAGCCAAGTGCACTAACCAGTCGGCTACTGTGCCTCACGTATATTGCAGCGGTATGCTGTATAATGTTTGTATGTATCTGAAATTTATGTAGCTCCTGTTGAAGGCACAACATGGTACAACTACAGCATTCTTTTGCAACCACATCTAATTTTGGTTTGCCATCATTGCGTCTAGTTATCTGCACTAAGGTCATGATTGCCATGTTTTCTTCTGTGAGAAATTGGTGTCTTGTCAGCTTTTGTAGTAACAAAATGTGTCAACTCTTTGAATGCTATTGTTTCGTTACCTGTGTGTGATAATCCTATCTAATGACCTTAATTAAGAGATGACCCCAAAAATGTTAAGCCATCAAGTTTGGAATTGGTGGCGGTTATGTTCATTTCGGCCAATTGATAAACACAATTATATATATATATATATATATATATATATATATATATATATATATATATATATATAATATATATACATATATATATATATTCGGTATATACTTTATGTCGGTATAAATCGGCGAAGAGATATTTTTAGCACAAAGTATCATTTAAGACGTAAAACGTAACAGTAGAATTGGCTGTTTTCCGAATTTAATTAAAAACATTAATTTTGTATGGAGGTTATTTATGACATTTCCTTAGAGTCGCTTTTTCTATTAACAGTGTATAAGCTTTCGTGTTGTGCACGACATTATTGAGCGTGTAAGTAAGTATAGTATAGTTTTATTACTCCATTAGGAAACGCACTGTGTAGATCGTACACAGGCGTGACAAATTGTAATAAATTTCGTTGACGATGGCGTCTCGTTTCTTCGGATTGCATTGAGATTGGATTTTGAAACCATTTGCAGATGGCTTCTCTCCGTAAACGGAAGCCATTGGTTGGCGGCTGCAGTCGTCGCCCTAGATATACCAACAGCGCACCGAAGACATTTGGCTTCAGTCGCAGGTGCAAAGGCTCCTGGGTATCTAAAAATAAGATGGCTGTGGTTGATGTCGAAATTTCGTCTAGAATGTTCTAGACGGCTTAGATGAAGCAGGAAATCGATCCGGTGAGAGATAGTTGCCTAGTGGAAGTTGAGAGACAGAACAGGAAATGTGGATTTAGCAGAGGGTTATGTGCATGAAACAACGGTGCACTGAACAAGAAGACGTTTAGGACTGGAAATTTCGTGGCACTTACGAAATTTCGATCGCAGATGGACGCTATCACCGACGTAATCTAACGTCATCTGTTCCACGCTAAGCCCGGTACATAAGTCCGTTGATTCAAAATGAGCTGATCCACCTGTGTGGCCAGTAAGTTCGAGAAATAGTCTAGGCGCGCAGAGCTGAAAAGTCGTCAAAAAAGTGATGTAAGCGGCAAGTCATGTTCATTTTTGGCAACATACTTTTTTACACTAATTCGACCCTGCTGATTACGAAAATCGCTGTTGCCAAGCTGGATTTTTGACCTGAAGGTCATTTCAAGGTCATAAAATATAAAATCTGGCAAAATTCAGAGATAAATGGCCATATCTCAGCCAATAATGGTTGAATTCCACTAATTCTTTCCTCCTTTTTCTCGACTTTATAAGGACTACCTGTGGTAAGAAACAAGGTTACTAAATGAAAGACGATCCAAGGTTATTTCAATGTCAAAAAGGGCAATTTCAGGTCAAAATCTGGGGAAATAGCCATAACTCAGTCAAATATTGTTCTATTTGCGTGATTCTTTCATCTTTTTGCTCGGGCCGATAAGGGCTACATTTGCATAGTACTTAAAGGCTAACATGATCCAAGGTCAATTCAAGGTCAAAATCAAGGGAAAAGGTCATAACTCAGTCAAATATTGTTCTATTTGGGTGATTCTTTCATCTTTTTGCTCGGGACGATAAGGGCTACATTTACATAGTTCTTAAAGGCTAACATGACTCAAGGTCAATTCAAGGTCAAAATCAAGGGGAAAAGGCCATTACTCAGCCAAATATTGTTCTATTTGGGAGATTCTTTTACCTGTTTGCTCAGACCGATAAAATTAATGATTCCGCACGAGGCCCAGGATAGGCGATATAATAGCTCAGCTATCATAATGATGCACTTTTAATTATGCAAAATATTTAATGTTAGGAGCAACATTAACATTATTTTTTACAATTGTAAAGTACAATGAATAAACTGATAAATGATAATTATTGATCACTACATGTCTGTGCAGGCACCATGAACTTGGCACCCACACAGAGAACAACACCTTAAGTCTGATTTCCTACACTGGCACACACGAGGTTTGCATAGGCTTAGTTCTTTTTTGCAGTTGCAAGAAACAATGTCCAAGCATTCTTTGGGGACGCATTCTATTGTCATTAGTACTGGTATCGACTTAGACGAATCACAGGCGTCCTTCTGCCAACCATACGTTGCTGCATCTAGAAGATCAGGCGTGCTGCTACCCGCCTGTTCCCACACTGTCGCTTGATAGTGGGATCGCTTGATATGTTGCTGCAGTGCATCACTTGTCGGTGGAAGACATTCAGGTTGGCTGGTTTTTGAGAAGAGCAGTCTTCGGGCATCGTCAACAGAATCAGCATTAACTTTGTACACATGGCAGAAGAACCTTTCTGCATCATTGCTAGTTTCTTGAGTAAGTGGACCTCTTCCTAGATTTCGTAACAGTTTTGTGCTTTCAATAAAGGTATTCCTTAGTCGCTTAGTCTGACCACGAATGTACGACGTCGTGTCACACCCAGAAATTGCGTGAAATGCCAATAGTGATGACAGAACTTCAGGTAGCAATTTGCAATGGATGTCGTGAATTGGTATGAATCTCCGCTTCTTGGATGTTCCGGCCATCATCCATAGTTGCTTGCATCGCACCTGGTTAGGGTGGGATAACAACATGATGAAAACGTCTGTATCCCTGTCTGACACAACTACTGTATCACAGGAACTGTTAGCAGCATGCAACAAAATTCTAGTGTCGGCTTCTTCATGTGCTACTTTTAGCATTGATACGTCAGTCAGTACATTAGTCGACTGGACCTCCGTTCCGTCGTCAAATGCTCCTGCTACACATGTACTTCAGTGTACAAATTGCCTTGCCTGATGATCTCCTGCGATAGGAACCGTGCCAAGTCCGACTTGTTCTCAGACATGCATAAAAAATTGTTCCAGTTTTTTGGGAGAGGCCCATGACATCCTTTGATGGCTCGTCGTATTGGACAAGTACCACTGCGACGTTTCCGAGTTGCACCTTTCACCGATCCAGGGATGTATCGATCAAAGGTAACAATGATGCGGTGGTACATCTTGCTGTGATTTGTCAAGGACTTGATGAAGTTGTCGGCAAGGTCACCGATACTCCACAATAAGTCTTTGCATGACATGGCGATCCATCTTTGCTACCTTCTTTCTAACATCCCAACCTTGTCTGCCTTGTACCATGCTTGGAATGTTTGCGGTTTGTTCTTTTTCATTGGATCATGAAACTTGACCTTAGTTTTGCCGCTTGCTGTTGAAGTCAACCTGCTGTCTACGAAATCGGCGATTTGAGATAAACCAAGCAATATCGCGTTCAGTAAAGATTCTTGGATACTCCATGTTGCAACGTCTTTCCACTAATTCGATCCTGCTGATTACGAAAAAATGAAATCTAGCAAAAATCAAAGACAAATAAATTTAAGATCCGCCAAAAGGCAAAGTTTACGTCAGTGTGTTACTGTAACGTGACAAAATTGACAAGCTTAGGCTTTTTGGAATCATCAGATGCGACCAGTTGATTTTTTTCCTTGACCTTTGATCTTGAAATGACCTTGAGTTAACTTTATCGGTCTGAGCAAACAGGTAAAAGATTCACCCAAATGGAACAATATTTAGTTGAGTAATGGCCTTTTCCCTTGATTTTGACCTTCAATTGACCTTTATCGGTCTGAGCAAACAGGTAAAAGATTCACCCAAATGGAACAATATTTAGTTGAGTAATGGCCTTTTCCCTTGATTTTGACCTTGAATTGATCTTGGGTCATGTTAGCCTTTAAGAACTATGTAAATGTAGCCCTTATCGTCCCGAGCAAAAAGATGAAAGAATCACCCAAATAGAACAATATTTGACTGAGTTATGACCTTTTCCCTTGATTTTGACCTTGAATTGACCTTGGATCATGTTAGCCTTTAAGTACTATGCAAATGTAGCCCTTATCGTCCCGAGCAAAAGATGAAAGAATCGCCAAAATAGAACAATATTTGACTGAGTTATGGCCTTTTCGCCTTAATTTTGACCTTGAATTGACCTTGGATCATGTTAGCCTTTAAGTAGGAACTATGCAAATGTAGCCCTTATCGTCCGGAGCAAAAAGATGAAAGAATCACCCAAATAGAACAATATTTGACTGAGTTATGGCTATTTCCCCAGATTTTGACCTGAAATTGCCCTTTTTGACCTTGAAATAACCTTGGATCGTCTTTCATTTAGTAACCTTGTTTCTTACCACAGGTAGTCCTTATAAAGTCGAGAAAAAGCAGGAAAGAATTAGTCGAATTCAACCATTATTGGCTGAGATCTGGCCATTTATCTCTGAATTTTGCTAGATTTTATATTTTATGACCTTGAAATGACCTTCAGGTCAAAAATCCAGCTTGGCAACAGCGATTTTCGTAATCAGCAGGGTCGAATTAGTGTAAAAAAGTGTGTTGCCAAAAATGAACATGACTTGCCGCTTACATCGCTTTTTTGACGACTTTTCAGCTCTGCGCGCCTAGACTATGTAGTTCATGTATTGAATGTATTAATATTGTATCACATTTGGGTACAATTTTTTATTTCCTTTTGTTCCCATTAGTTAAAAAATTATTGTTCAAACTTGAGGGGTTCGGTGAGTGGTCATGGATTTCTCTTGGGGTTCGGCTCCTTTGAAAAGGTTAAGAACCACTGTTCTAGCATTAACTGGTTGGACACAAACAGCTTACTCTATAGAATGAGTTTTATCGAAATTTGTACAATTAGACTGTGTATCTAAGTCTAACAGTACTTTAAAACGTGTTTTCCGTTAGCAGCGTATAGGGCCTGCTTGTGGAATTTGTGTACCATATCGGTTTAATATTTTCAGACAATCGAACTCAGAGTTTCACCTTACTCGTATAGGCAATACGTCATATTATATAATAGGAAAGGGATTATGCCATATTAAGGATGGGAGTATGTATATTAAACACCGGACTCACAGGAAGTGTCGGTGTACATAATTATAGCCTACAGTGTGAAACGGTAACGCGCTCCTGAATAACGCGCAGTTCCCCGTGACGCGAAGTTATTGTGTCCCCACAGCGTTTTAACCTAACACGCGATATCGGCTCATGAAGAGAGGGAGGAAGAGAGCGAACGGAGGGAAGGGAGGAAGAGCAGTAGAGAGCGAATGGAACAAAGAGTGGAAGAGTGCGAACGGTGGGAAGGCAGGAAGAGAGCGAGTGTAGGAAAGGGGAGGAAGAGAGCGAAATGGAGGAAAGGGAGGAAGAGAGCGAAATGGAGGAAAGGGAGGAGGAGAGCGAAATGGAGGAAAGGGAGGAAGAGAGCAAATGGAAAAAGGCAGAGAGCGAAATGGAGGAAAGGGAGGAAGAGAGCGAAATGGAGTAAAGGGAGGAAGAGAGCGAAATGGAGGAAAGAGAGGAAGAGAGCGAAATGAAAGGGAAAGGCAGGAGGAGAGCGAAATGGAGGGAAGGGAGGAAGAGAGAATGGAGGGTAGGGAGGAAGAGAGTGAAATGGAGGAAAGTGAGAAAGAGAGCGAATGGAGGAAAGGGAGGAAGAGCGAAATGGAGGAAAGGGAGGAAGAGAGCGAAATGGAGGAAAGGGAGGAAGAGAGCGAAATGGAGGAAAGGGAGGAAGAGAGCGAAATGGAAGAAAGGGAGGAAGAGAGCGAAATGGAGGAAATGGAGGAAGAGAGCGAAATGGAGGGTAGGGAGGAAGAGAGCGAAATGGAGGAAAGGGAGGAAGAGAGCGAAATGGAGGAAAGAGGAGGAAGAGAGCGAAATGGAGGGTAGGGAGGAAGAGAGCGAAATGGAGGAAAGGGAGGAAGAGAGCCAATGGAGGAAAGGGAGGAAGAGAGCGAAATGAAGGGTAGGGAGGAAGAGAACGAAATGGAGGGTAGGGAGGAAGAGAGCGAAATGGAGGAAAGGGAGGAAGAGAGCGAAATGGAGGAAAGGGAGGAAGAGAGCGAAATGGAGGAAAGGGAGGAAGAGAGCTAAATGGAGGAAAGGGAGGAAGAGAGCGAAATGGAGAAAAGGGAGGAAGAGAGCGAAATGGAGGAAAGGGAGGAAGAGAGCGAAATGGAGGAAAGGGAGGAAGAGAGCGAAATGGAGGAAAGAGAGGAAGAGAGCGAAATGGAGGAAAGGGAGGATGAGAGCGAAATGGAGGAAAGAGAGGAAGAGAGCGAAATAGAGGGTAGGGAGGAAGAGAGCGAAATAGAGGAAAGGGAGGAAGAGAGCGAAATGGAGGAAAGGGAGGAAGAGAGCGAAATGGAGGAAAGGGAGGAAGAGAGCGAAATGGAGGAAAGGGAGGAAGAGAGCGAAATTGAGGAAAGAGAGGAAGAGAGTAAAATGGGGGAAAGGGAGGAAGAGTGCGAAATGGAGGAAAGGGAGGAAGAGAGCAGAAATGGAGGGTAGGGAGGAAGAGAGCGAAATGGAGGAAAGGGAGGAAGAGAGCGAAATGGAGAAAAGGGGAGGAAGAGAGCGAAATGGAGGAAAGGGGAGGAAGAGAGCGAAATAGAGGAAAGGGAGGAAGAGAGCGAAATGGAGGAAAGGGAGGAAGAGAGCGAAATAGAGGAAAGGGAGGAAGAGAGCGAAATGGAGGAAAGGGAGGAAGAGAGCGAAATGGAGGAAAGGGAGGAAGAGAGCGAAATGGAAGAAAGGAGGAAGAGAGCGAAATGGAGGAAATGGAGGAAGAGAGCGAAATGGAGGGTAGGGAGGAAGAGAAGGCAGCGAAATGGAGGAAAGGGAGGAAGAGAGCGAAATGGAGGAAAAGAGAGGAAGAGAGCGAAATGGAGGGTAGGGAGGAAGAGAGCGAAATGGAGGAAAGGGAGGAAGAGAGCCCAATGGAGAAAAGGGAGGAAGAGAGCGAAATGAAGGGTAGGGAGGAAGAGAACGAAATGGAGGGTAGGGAGGAAGAGAGCAGAAATGGAGGAAAGGGCGGAAGAGAGCTAAATGGAGGAAAGGGAGGAAGAGAGCGAAATGGAGAAAAGGGAGGAAGAGAGCGAAATGGAGGAAAGGGAGGAAGAGAGCGAAATGGAGGAAAGGGAGGAAGAGAGCGAAATGGAGGAAAGAGAGGAAGAGAGCGAAATGGAGGAAAGGGAGGATGAGAGCGAAATGGAGGAAAGGGAGGAAGAGAGTAAAATGGAGGAAACGGAGGAAGAGAGCGAAATGGAGGAAAGGGAGGAAGAGAGCGAAATAGAGGAAAGGGAGGAAGAGAGCGAAATGGAGGAAAGGGAGGAAGAGAGGGCGAATGGTTTGAAGACTGCGATAGACAACTTTACTAGTATAATTAGGCTAATACTGTCTATGTCTGTCATAGAGATCCTGAGTGGCCGAGTGGGTTGGTGCCCGCTCGTCACGTCGGCGCCCCGGGTTCGCTTCCCGGTCGGGTCATGGCCGTCTAGATATTGACAGGCCGTACACAAGCAACCGTGACGTCACAGATGCCGGCCTAATGCATGTAGCTGTTGCTGCTTGGTTTGCGTTCAGATACCCCGTATTTGTACAGTCTAAATAATTAATTAACGTAATAAACCAATCCGCGAAATATTATATTGTATTGTATTGGTTAATTTATATAGCGCCGCTCACAGCAGTGGCCATTCAGCAGCGCTGCCAGTGTGAGAACCCCTAGAGAAGAAGACGGTTTTGAGGAGGGAGAATGCTGTAGGAAGAGACCCAGAAAGAACGGTAGCACGTAGAGAGGAGGGAAGGGCATTCCATAGTTAGTTAGTAAGTAAGTAAGTATATTCTTTATTAAACCAATTGCATATCCACACTCTGGTGTACATACGTCTTCGAAACTGAAGAGAGAGAGCAGAGAATGTGATCCCTAAGATATTTAGGAGCAATGCCCAATTTGGACTTCAGGACTAGGACAAGCAGCATGCAGGAGTAAAATGTAATATATGTTTATTGTTTATTGCACAGAACAGGTTTTAGGTTAAAATCATGAAACAACAAGTACAGTGCAACGGGAACCAAGAAAAGCTAATAGCTTATACTAAGCTTGACCCCTCTTTCTTGAATATTGTTCATAAACGTATTTGATACTTAATTATGACTTCAATAATAGTAGTAATAATAACAACAATAACAATAACAGCAGTACATCATCACAATACCACCAATATCAATAATGACTTAGTAATAAAATTAATACACGTAGAAGACTGATAAGTAATGTGAGCATATTAAATGCAGGTACAGGTATATTGACCAAAAGCTACACATCAACATTAGAATATTTTAATAACAATACTTTTTTAGTTTTTTCTTGAAAGTATAGAGACTATATTCCCTCTTAATATCATCCGAAAAAGAGTTTCACAATCAAGGACTAAGAATTCTGAAGCTATTAAATTGACAAGTAGTGCAGGCATGGGGACAACATATTTACTTTACCCATGAAGTATTAAGCTAATGAATCTGATATAAAATAATTTTTAAATATGGAAGGTAAGGTACTATTTCCAAACTTGAACATAAGGATTACAATAGACATGTAGGACATGTCGTACATTTTTAGAATACAGAGTTTCTTAAATAAAGGGTTGGAGTGAGCCAAATAGGGTGAGTGGGAAATAAATTTGACATGCAGCTTTCAAAAGCTTCAGTATGTGACAAAATACAGTAATTACTAAACTTTTAATTTACATGACACATAGTAAAATCACAGACATTATAATTCTCAATGAGTTAGTGTTTTTAATTTTCTTTTTGCCTTCTGCTTCCCCACAGTGATTTTATCTGCTTCTTTCTTGCAGTAATTATTTAAAAATATGTTTGCCACATAGCTCAATGACATCTGTGCTAGAGACAGCATTGTTGTACCACATGTGCATTCTCCATCAACAGCACCAGACTTTTTTAACTGTTCAGTAGCTAATAAAATCAAAACATTTTTTTGACTGCCTACAGTCAAGAACTTTGTCTCACATTCTTTGGACACAACAATTTTGAAAACCATAAATGCTTGGGTCACAATCTCTAATAAAAAATCTTTGGGCCACTTCAACCCGCCACGATCGATTTCTGACAGATAACTATAATCACTTGAGCTAACATCAAACTTCAAAGTGTTGTCATAAACAAGCTCATATTTACATAATTCACATGCAATTTTCTGTCCAAGTTTGTATCCCACATATCCAGCAATAAAAAGTAAGGACTGGGACTCAGACTCTGTAATTTCAACGTCATCACACGCCATACAACTAGCCACCAGTTCCTGGACAATGTCATCTTTTACATCAATAGTATTTTCAACATTATCAGCTGCCTGCACAATGAAATCTTTTACTGTAATATCGCCACGTGAAGCAGATACAACGTGAAGAATACTAACTATTTTCAACTTTTTTTCAGACTCCTTTATTTCCTGAACAGACACGTGAAAATTTGCCCCTGATAACTGCCGATACTGACTAAAACGGAATTCCAAACAGTCTGTTTGAAATTTGCCAGTCAAAACATAATGCACTTTCATATCAACAAGCAGATAACTAATCAGCTCAACAAAAGTCCCAACTGTATGTTTAAAAGCAAACAAAGTTTCATTAGATAAACACTGTTGTTGCCTCTTCCAAAGGGCTGTTTGAGGCCTTACCTGTAATGCATCCGCCTTTATACGATGCCTTAGGCTCTACATAAATTTCATCAAGAAGCAAGATAACATGTTTCTCATGATCTTTCAAAATTTCAGCCTTCTGTTTCAAATAGGTTACATGAGAATTTTCATTTAATCCACCAGACAGTGAAAAAACAGTAGACAGCCGTTTCAAATAAGAAACACTTGGCAAGATCAAAACAGTGTCACGCAAACGGCGATAAACAGTGGCAGATGCAGCAAAAAACCGGAAAGCTATACATAGCGTATCTGGACTGTACTTCATTTTGAAGCAAAAATCAGCGATATCTGTTCACTTAGAAATGTTAAGCGAGCCAACACATCGGCACCATAATCATCACTATCAGTTATCATTTCAGTTAGTTCATGTAAATCCTGCTTAACAACTTCTACTTGTTCCTTCACAGATAAACGACCAACATCAGTAGAGAAGTGACTAAGTACTGATGACAACTGTGACCAGCATTTAAGCAGACACTGCTTACCAAGGATCCAAGTCAAACTTTGACTGGTAACATGTGACTCACCTCTATAAACTTCAACATTCAGACTCCTCAATATTTTAATAGCTGTAGTAATCCGTGGCTTGTCAACGAGATCAACAGTATAAATACATAAACAATTCTTATCATGATGTGTAATCCACTGAGTGTCAGATAATGTTTTCACGAAGTCATCAATTTTTAACAGAAGCTCGTCATATGAAGAAATCTCGTCCTCTTGCATCCACTTCTGAAATTCTTCATTATCGCGTGCGGACTGTTCAGCAAACCTCTCAGCTGGCGATTTTCTTTTCTTTGGAGGCTCAGAAGACAGGTAGGATGAATTGTTCGGGAACAAACATGGGTATGCATCAGCTGCCAGCTTCGGATTCTTTCGTGGAACCGTCAGTATAGATCCATCGGCACGAGTTGCAGTATCCACTCTTATTACGAATTCAGGTACAAAATGTTTCTCGCACACGACAGTCTTGTCACAGACTTCCAATCCTTCCCTAGAAGTTCTGGGTCACTAGGGAAACGAAAAACACTGACTTTCTCCTCTGCGTGTTCTTTCGTTTTGTGGTAGTTTCCACGGCAGTTCGGGACACAGCATTTCTGCGGCATTCTTGAAGTCTGTAAGGAAATCATTCAAAATCGAATAATCCACAACACAGCACATCAGTACTTATTAATTTGCACTGTTAAAACTTAAAAATCCCGTTCATAACGTTTATAGGTAAGCTTATTGCACAGTGTACATATGGTAATCTATCGTTTTGCGTCCCTTATTATGTACATATAGTTTCATTGTTTCACAATCCAACTTCTATTTAAGCAAGAATTATTTTCATCAATACAACTTATATTTAAGCAAGAATTAAAATGGGCGAATAATTTGGGACTGTAAAACGATAGATTACCGTACATATTGCCACATGA
>JACEVL010000420.1:942500-1100000 GCA_020284085.1 Aporrectodea caliginosa | reverse complement strand
TGAAAACACTGCTGCTTAGTGAGTATGGTCTCATACTTTTGTCGGTTTTTTAATTTAATTATTTATTATTTAATTATTTAATGTTTTGTCAGTTTTATTTAATTATCTATAATTTGATTATTTAGTGTTATGTCTGTTTTATTTAATTATTTATTATATAATTATTTATTATTTAATTATTTATTATTTAATTACTTAGCATTTTGTCGATTTTATTTAATTATCTATTATTTAATTATTTAGTATTTTGTAGGTTTTAATTAATTATCAATTATTTAATTATTTTGTATTTTAGGTTTTAATTAATTATGTATTACTTAATTATTTAGCAATTTTGTTTTATCTTATTTACTATTTAATTATTTAGCATTTTGTCGGTTTTATTTATTTATTTATTTATTATTTAACTATTTAGCATTCTGTCGGATTTTATTGATTATTTAATAATATAGTAGTATTCTGCCGGTTTTATTTAATATATTTACTATCTAATTATATAGTATTTTGTTGATCTTATTTAATTACCTCTATTTTGATCGTCGTCTAATATACCATCGTCACTTTTACTGTAATCTGCGTCATCGTCATAAACCAATAAAATTATCATCTTCATCATATCATATTCTAATCCATTGACTTATTTTATATCGCCGTTATCATATAACGGTATTGCTCAAGACATCATTCGTTACGCCACTGGGATCAGTACCGTCACGAAGAATCGTCGTCGTCATCCTGATATAATATTCTTTATTGAAACAATCCGGTTGACAAACGCAACCGGTTACAGTGTACAGTTATGCAATAATTGAAACAATTCACAAGAACACAAATGACAGAAGACATAAATCTTAACTACTAACAGAACAGACAGCCTGCAATACACGGCGCTAATAGCAGCCTACAAATCAAGTCCGCCTACGGATCTCGATCTCGGTACCTCTCGCTCTCTATGTCAGTGTGTTATCAATGCGCTATCGCCCCCTCTCCGTTATTATCTTCACCAACAGACAACAGCAACGGTTTAATCTTCACCTACATCAAGCCAATCACAATCATCTTCGTCACCATCATCATATGACATTGTCATCTTCACCTTCGTTATCATAATCATAATTGTCATCGTCGTGACGATCATCACAGTATTCGTCGTCGTTGTATTGTATTTGGATACTTTTAAAGCGCCTCTAGCAGTAGTAAGTATTCAGAGGCGCTCCCAGCGTGAGCACCCCGAGAAAAAAAGAAGGTCTTTGGGCAGCGGACAGAAGTCAAAAGACTACCAGCCAATATCGCAGCCCGAATCTGTGGGGGAAGGTTATTACACGAGGACCGACCCGCAATTGCAAAAGCTCGACGTTGAGTGATGGCAGTCTTGGCCCGCGGGACGAAGAGGTCAAAACGATCCATATAGAGCAGAGAGAGACCGAGAGAGAGACAGAGAGAGAGAGAGAGAGAGAGAGAGAGAGAGAGAGAGAGAGAGAGAGAGAGAGAGAGAGAGAGAGAGAGAGACAGAGACAGACAGACAGACAGACAGACAGAGAGCAGAGACAGACAGACAGAGACAGAGACAGACAGACAGAGAGACAGACAGACAGAGAGGCAGAAAGACAGACAGATAAGCAGAGAGAGTGACAGGAGGTCGAGAGAGAGAGAGAGAGAGAGAGAGAGAGAGAGAGAGAGAGAGAGAGAGAGAGAGAGAGAGAGAGAGAGAGTGAGACAGAGAGAGAGAGAGAGTGAGACAGACAGACAGACAGACAGACAGAGACAGAGACAGAGAGACAGAGACAGAGGCAGAGACAGAGACAGAGACAGAGACAGAGGCAGACAGAGGGAGAAACAGAGAGAGAGAAACAGAGAGAGACAGAGACAGAGACAGAGACAGAGACAGAGACAGACAGAGACAGACACAGAGACAGGAGACAGAGACAGACAGACAGAGGCAGAGACAGACAGACAAACAGACAGACAGACAGATAAACAAGCAAACAGAGAGCAGAGAGCAGTGAGCAGAGGGGATCTCGAGAGAGCACAGGTCGGTTTACGCCTTTACGGAGTAGTTTCAATTCAATACTCGTTTATGAAACCTAAATAAGGTGACATAAACACAACTTAGATTGCAAGGGGTCACTCGGGGGCAACATACAGTATCAATTGGCATTTTTATAGAGAATATGGGGTATGTAATTAAAATAGTCTTTTTCCTGTAAGGGAGAGTCATGTGGCCTCAAGTAGACGTGTTTTTGCAATTTGCATAGATCAAGGCATTGTTGATGGTCAGATGTTCATGTCTAATAATTTGTTCATCTTTAAAATAAAATACAGCCCGTAAAAACAAAGTTTTTACTATATCCATCTAGTATCCTATAATGCGTCTTATGAAGCAGTTACCTCTACAAATATATAGTCCGCGTTCATTTTACAACATAGCGTGCGTTTAATGAGGCAGCGCACCCGTTTTTGTTGCGGCCAATGGCAACGCTGGCCAATGGCAACGCTGCGTATGGGAAAAGGGGATTCCCCGATTCGAAAAGTTGAGTCCCCGATTCTATAAGCTTGCCTTTTTGGGGAGCTGAAATTTTTATAGAATGAAATGTCTCCGAGGGCGAGTCTATCTGCCAAGTTTCATGACGATTGAATGATTGTAAGTGATCGAATTAGTCGTCGAAAGATTTGACTTTTTAGCCTGTGGCTCAAACAAACAATCAAGCAAGATTCCCGCAAGTTAAACATCATCTTTAAAAAAAGATTACGTACACACCTTCTTTTATCTGCATAGCATCTTCACATTACCGTGAATGGCACAAAGCCGCATTTAGTTAAGTTCTTAGTTAAGTTTATAATTAAGTTTTTCTTTTCATGCAATGATTTGATTTAATTAGGCCCTTACCATTATATCTCTCTTTCACAGGCCAATAATGAATTTAGGTTACAGAATACAAAGGCACGGGGACCCTACTTAAGCGGGATCATATCCCTTCTGGGTTTCCCTTTTGCTACCCTGGTTTCTTTTTCTCTTTATGTCGTTATGTGATATATATTGTTGTTATGTTTTTTCTGAGTTGCAATTAGATATATATTTCTGTTATGTTTTGGGGTTGCAATAAATTGATTTGATTTGATTTGATTTGATTTGATAAGTACTTTGGAGCCAGACTATGGTGAGCCTTGGAGAATGAGAGGAGTATCCTAAACTGGATTCGAGCTTCAAAGGGGAGCCAGTGCAGTTCATTCTTCATAAAGGTCAAAATATAAGAGAAAGGAGGAAGGCGTGCGATCAGCCTGGCGGTGGAGTTCAAGACAGATTGGAGGATAGACAGACTAACATTGGGGAGGCCTGCATATATGGAGTTGCAGCAGTCGATGCAGGTGAACACATGAACAGTAGTGGTGAAGACGGGCGAGTAGACTGATCTCCTGGTCGCTCTGAGGCTCGCAGTCTGAGCCGCCTCAGATGATGGTAGCAGGAACGGAGTTAGCGTTGATTAAGACGCTCTAGAGAACGGCAAACTTGCAACATTCAAGGTTTACGCCCAGGTAACGGACACTGTTTGAAAGAGTAACGGCAGGGAACATTTTGAGATAGAATAGGAGAAATCAAGCTTAGAGAGATGCGGACCACTGTCAAACCACATCAGCTGAGTCTTAGTCGAGTGAAAGCCGGTTAGAGGACAACTAAAGGTGGAGGTCATGGGACAGTGCATCCATAGATCGAGCAAGAGAGCTGTTCCGATGGAGGAGCATGTATGACCAAAGGCCTGGACGTCATTAACGCCCGGAGTCAGTGGCTAAGGAGTTATCGACTGACTCGACGAGTCAACAACTGACCTAACGACTTAGTCGACTGGCCGTAGATGTTGAAACTAACGTATACTTTCACCGCTATGTTTGCCTGTACATACGAGAAAACGCCATTTTCGATTAAAACGATTGCGTGACTTCTTGCAACGTTACAGACACCACTCGGGCAGGTATAGTAACTAAAGAACTGGTGATCTGACATCGACTGAGTCTGATTGCTAAACTGTTATTCTATTGCACTGTGACCTGCGCCTTATAAGCAAGTTTGGCTCCTGTCTTGCTGATGTATGTCTTCGACTCTTCGTCAAAAACTAAAACTTGGAGACCGCGATTAAAACGATAAGCAAACTGCATGTTAACGTGAACGAAGTCGCTAGAAGTCGATAGCTTAGCGACTGGTTTCGACTTGAGGACTTAGCGGCGACGAATGGCGGCGGCGCCGGGCACTAGACGCAGGGCCGCATACAAGTGGCCAGAAGCCGAGTGCTTGGTAAAGAGAGAAGGGATGTAAGCGGCTATTTAATATGGCATGAGAGAGAGATTACTCATATGCTGCCATCGCATCGTTTCTTCTTATCTTCGAATGTATCAATTTATTATCCTTTTTTCTGTCGTGCCTAGCCAGTTAACACTGTATCTAACATGTGTTTTTTATCTTTAAGCTTAGTTAAGTTAAACTGCTCACTTTTGTACTGGTTCCCTCTTCTTCTTAGTTAACGAACCAGCCATCATCTTGACATAGACTTTACACATTTTCCATGTAGTTACTGCTGCTCCCAATTAATAGCTTTAGGCTGATGATGTTAGCGAGATTGCGTGCAATAATTATCGATGTGCTCCCAATTAATAGCTTTATCTTTCTACGATGATGTAATAGCCTACTCCTTGATAATTGTTTGAAATGCATAATTAATTATCGATGTACATACTTCCTGGGAACAATAAATGTCTTATGTCTTAAGGGATGTATATATAAAAGCGGGCCACATACGGACCCCTGGGGAAACCCGAACTCAACCCCGACCCGGGAGGTTCTAGAGTCGCCAGGGATGATCCTCTTAACATGAGTGCGACCCGTAGATAGGAGCAGAACCAACATAGAGGAGGATCACAAAGACCAAAAGCCAGCTCAAGTCGCCGTATACCAAGATCTCATGCTGTCTACCAGGTCGAAGGCAGAGGACATGTCTCAAAGTGCTAAAAATGTGACAGGATACTTATTTATAGTAGACTAAGTATAGAGTATACTATAGAATATTATTATGTCAGACAGTTATAGTGATCGAAGGGCCGTTTCCGTAGAATGGTGACCTCTGAAACCAAACTGGCTGTCCTTTATCACTGTTACATTTAAAGATATCTATAGGCCTATACTGTACATAACCGTACACGTCGTTATCATCGTCATCGTCATCACTGTCGTCATCATTACGTTCATCACATATTTCGGACTTCAGTGAACTGGTTGCATCTGCTTTGATTCCTTTCTACAATTTCCATATATCATCCAGTGACATCCTTTCTCTGTAGAGATGAATCTGGTCTCTGTAGGGACATTCTTTTTATGCAAATATAAGAGTAATTTTATACACAGATATTTAAGAGTACGCAGACGACCACGAAAACAAACAGATACACACACAGACATACCGGACAGACAGAGAGACACAGCAAAACAGACAGGCATAAACATACAGACAAACAGACAGACCACACACACACACACACACACATACAGACACACGTTATAAGCATGGCATATACTGGTTCGACGGCATTGCGCTATACTGTAACATTCATTTCGACAGACGTTAACAATATATACATCGACAAAGACTCAGCTCAACCGAGATATACAAAGAACACAGCCGCATATGAACACATATACATTCAGCCTATACAGACATACTATACACGTTTTTACATACATGTAATGAATGTATATATAGGGTAATGCATATATTATATAAAAGCGTGTATATATATGTATTGGTACTCGTACCAATACAGTAGCATTCATATCTATGTAGACAATGAAATCGGCGGAGGACGATATATCTCAATATGTATACAGATTCCAGATACGCGAAATCGATCCATGGGGGCAAGGGCAGGAAGAGAATGAGAGAGACAGACAGACAGACACAGACAGACACAGACAGACAGACACAGACAGACAGACAGACTTAGACAGTCAGAACAAATACGTACAGAGAAACTAAGGGAGAGGAGGTAGGATAGAGGCGGGAAGAGAAGAAGCTGGAAAGGAGTGGGGGTGGAACGTGTAGCACTTTGATATGGCCATTCTTCTTAAAAATTGGGGCAATGCGGTTCATCGTGATCGCTGGGATCCGGGCGATAATGGAGGTCTTGGTGCACGCGAAGCCCCCGTGGCAGTGGGTTCTAGAAGCAAACCCCCGATATAATAGGGGTCAGAGGCTTCGTCTCTGAAACTGAAGACATTTAGGTATACCTATTGCAGCTGCAAAGACAAAAGCCCAGTTTGACTTTAGTAGTAGTTGTTTCAGTTTAACGACTCTGTGTGATAACAAAGATCATTAGCGTCGCCCTCTCCTTTATCCATGCTTGCGACTGGCACTACCAGTTTGACTTTAAATTAAACACAAAGAAAATTTGACTTTAAATTAAACACAAAGCCTTTATAGGATTTACATTTCCTGTGAACTGTCTACAACTTACATGTACAAAATTACTGTATCCGGTCCAATGCTATGCAACATAGACAATAATATATAGGCTTACATGACATTGTCCTGCATTTATCCAGGCCCTATGAATCGCTAAGGCTTTGCATATCAACAGGCCCATGCATCTGCATATACACTTGTACATTCATAGACAGAAATATATACATTGCGCACACGCACACCCGTACATATCCCTGTATCTCGAGGGTTGAAGCGAGACATTGCGTAATCTGGAGAAATGTCTTTGTTCTTCCTCTTCAACGTCTCATGCAACCACTGCATCTCTTATCAGTCTCCAAGGACCCCCAGCAGCAGCAGCAACTGCAATAACCATGCATAGCAGCAGCAGCATCCAATGATCCCACTCGGGAATGCGGAATAGCGCTCCATAAATCCAGTTGCCTTCTCGCGATTACGCGCCCTCTAGGCAACAGCACTGATTATAGCCCAGGACGCTTCAAATATATGTATATATATATATATATATATATATACATATATATATATATATATATATATATATATATATATATATATATATATATATATATATATGATCTTTTATCTATCGACCAATGAGAATTGATGTCATGAGGTCGGACTGCATTGCAAAGGTCTTTAAGAAACTATTGAATCAGTTTACAATATCGAATTCCAGGAAAAAAATTCCCAAAAGAATATTGCGTGTATATCCATGTAAAAGTTTCTATTCTACAGAAGGGATGAGCCGATTATCCGTTCGGCAATCGGTTCAGGCCGGATTTTGCACTAATCGGTACTAATCGGAATCAGCGATCCGAGGCCTTAAAATCTGAATAACAAAAAAGTAATATTTTTGACCAAAAACAATTCATTTTTTCATTAATACAAAAATAGTAACTTGTTTTGGCGACCTCCTACGGTAATATTTAATCTTAGATATTGAAAGACCTGTAAAATAATAAAATTGTGAGTCGAAGCATCATCAAAGTGTTGGGCTTTTAGTAACAAACAGCGCCTAGAACCAAATAAAAGTGAATATTATCCATTAATCGGATCGGAATCGGATTCGGCGAAAAAAGCAGGCCAACTAACCGGAATCGGAAATCGGCAAAAAATGCCAATCGGCTCATCCCTATTCTGTATACAGTATACGAGCCACCATGAAATAGACGCAAGCTGGGCCTCATTGCGACTCAGAGGGATAGCATGACTGTCCGGGATGTAAAAATTTCTAAATATTGGGCTTTGACAGCTCATGGAGATTCATGAGCTTCATGATTGTTACCGGCGTGAATAAAAACAGACAAATTGAAAACCATTCGACCGTTCATCTTTCTGTCTATATCTGACATCGAATGACATCAATAACGCCTTCATGAACAACACCAATTTTGCTGTCTCCTCTTATGAGCTTCTAGATTTTTAGTCTGCTATAAATTATATATGTACTGTGTATATTGGCCCATTTAGCCAATAGATTGTGAATTGCATTGTATCTATTATAGGCCTATGTATATAGGCCAATTTGTAGATCTATAATTTTTGTGTGAGAATTGTCCATCACATAGGCTTATAGGCTTACAACATAATTATGTCCTTTTGCAGCATAAAGATATCCTTGTTTGAACGTGTAGTGTACATTGTTTACATTACATAGAAACTATCATGATATTCATATGCATTTATATCAATACATTTACAAGTATACGTGGAAGATACACAAGGTTTATTATGTTTGTTCCATATAATTATATGCTCCTGCAAGAGGGAACCGCATTGGCCGCATTGAACGATCGAACGATTTTAAGGTCCAACTGTCGGAAACTATTTGGTTCAATATAATACATATATAAGGATGCTATTCAATGTGTATATATATACATGTGAATGTATCCGTACATACACATGGAACCCTGTATAAACTAATACAGTATTATAGGCCTAAGGGTCTCAATCATACACACACATTACGTCCAAATCGTTATGCACTTAATCAGATCCAATAATACAGGACTATCCGACCTTGTAATGTTATATATTTATATTACCTATATAATTATATATATAGGTTATATATATATAACATTACATGTACGTACGTATGTATATATATATATGTATATATATATGCAAACATAATATGTTACAAACATATATATATATGTGTATATATGTATACATATATATGGTTGGGTACTATACACCTAGATACATACACAGATAATATATACGTATACATATATAGATCTTTGAACCAGACCCATGGCAATGTGCAGGCGTGTAAGTTGGGTATATACAGGAGATATAGAATTGCTCTTGCAATCGTTAATCGATGACCATTTGAACTGAGCCTCATAAATATCTGGCTATCTGTGTAGATGTCAGTCTGACCATCTCTCTCTGTCTCTCTCCTGCTCTCTGTATCTGTCTCTGCTTTAATTTGTCCGCATCTGTGATATTGCGCTGCAGTCTACAACGCCATTATTGTCTTAATAATAAACTGGATGTTGAACAAACATGACCCAAACTTTGCCATCGCAGTTTCTATACTATATATATATATACATATATATGTAAATATACATATATATATTTATAATATATATAATATATGTAAATATATTATGTATGTGTGAGTGAGTGCGTATACATACGCATGCATTTATATTCAGAAAAAGAGAGAGAACCACGAATATCGTCCATGTAAACATTTTGCCATATATGCATGTCTGCACAGATAGATGGATGGATGGACGGACGGATGGATGGATGGATGGACGGATGGATGGATGGATGGATGGATGGATGGATAGATGGATGGGTGGATGGATGGATAGATGGATGGATGGACGGATGGATGGATGGATCATATGGATGAATGGATGGATGGATGGATGGATGGATGAATGGATGAATGGATGGATGATGGATATGATGAATGGATGGACGAATTTAGATAGATGGACGGATGATACGACTCGACAGTAGATTATGGATGGATGGACGGATGGATTTGGATGGACGGATGGATGGATGGACGGACGGATGGATTGACGGATGGATGGATGGATGGATGGATGGATGGATGGATGGATGGATGGATGGATGGATGGATGAATGGATAGATGGATTGATGGTGAATGGTGGAACGAATGGATGGATGAGGATTATCGGATGGATGAATTGATGACGATAGTTGATGGACGGATGGACATGACGGATGGATGGATGGATGGATGGATTTGACGGAATGGATGGATGGATGGATGGACGACAGATGGACGGACAGATAGATGGAGATGTGACGATCGACGGACGGATGAATGATAGATGATGGATGGTATTTGATGGATGGATCAATATGCGACGATATTGGATGGACGGATGGATGGATTGATATTTGAATTGACTGAATGGACGTATTACGAATGGATGTTTGGATGATTGAAAGTTGAATGTTGGACATGATCGATGTATTGATGATAACTGAGATAGAATTATTTATGAATGGATGATAGATGAGATGGATGGATGGATGGATGGATAGATGGATCTATGATGGATGGATGGATGGATGATAGATGGATAATGGATGGATAGATGATATATATTATGGATGAATAATGATAACAAATATAGATGGATGGATGGATGGATGGATGGATGGATGGATGGATGATGGATGGATGGATGGATGGATGGATGGATGGATGGATGGATGGATGGATGGATGGATGGATGGATGGATGGATGTCGGGATGGATGGATGGATGGAATGGAGGATGGATGTATTTGATTGAATGGATGGATGGACGGACGGACGGACGGACGGATGAATGGTATATTGCTCTCTTCCGTCAATAACGTGATATTGTTTTACTGCGAGATTTTGGTGCTTTAGACCTACAGAGTCTCGTCAGTGAAAGTTTTTGGACATGTCTGAGTATTGTGATAACTGAGAAGAATCGTTTAATTTTCGGAATAACAGAGATTTTACCTGCCAAAGGTTAGCGATCTATCAGGTATGGTCCCCCTCAGAACTAACAACACTCTCTCTAGAGTGTGATAAAATATATTATGGTAATAGAATAATGTACAACAAATATAGGCCTACATTTCAAAAAGAAAACAGGCCAACATTCGACAACATCTTTCAAGAACAGCAGTCGAACAGTTCATCTAACAGTCGCTTTACCGAACAAGCAACTCTGTCGGGCCCAATAACTCGAGACAAAGAGCAACTGACGAATTTGAAACTCACGTTACGATGACTGATATAGTTGTGCAGCCTTACTGTTTACATGTTCCGAAATTTTCCTATGGTTTACTCACAGGCCTATGAACACCTGCAATTTATTGTACAGTTAACAGACTCTTAGCTTTGGGCTTGGGCTATTAGAAACAGGAGAAAAACAAAAAGCAAATGATGGCAAATAGTATACATGTAGTCCTAGGCCTAATGCATATACAGTTCATTGCTGAAACGAAATCGGTGACGGTAACCTCGGACACGTTGTTTTATAGGAATAACCTCACTCGGTTCTCCTTTACAAAAGCTCTAACACGGAGCTTGTTTTATAGGAATAACCTCACTCGGTTCTCCTTTACAAAGCTCTTTCATAACAGCTTGTTTTATAGGAATAACCTCACACGGTTCTCCTTTACAAAAGCTCTAACACGGAGCTTGTTTTATAGGAATAACCTCACTCGGTTCTCCTTTACAAAAGCTCTAACACGGAGCTTGTTTTATAGGAATAACCTCACTCGGTTCTCCTTTACAAAAGCTCTAACACGGAGCTTGTTTTATAGGAATAACCTCACTCGGTTCTCCTTTACAAAAGCTCTAACACAGAGCTTGTTTTATAGGAATAACCTCACTCGGTTCTCCTTTACAAAAGCTCTAACACGGAGCTTGTTTTATAGGAATAACCTCACTCGGTTCTCCTTTACAAAAGCTCTAACATGGAGCTTGTTTTATAGGAATAACCTCACTCGGTTCTCCTTTACAAAAGCTCTAACACGGAGCTTGTTTTATAGGAATAACCTCACTCGGTTCTCCTTTACAAAAGCTCTAACACGGAGCTTGTTTTATAGGAATAACCTCACTCAGTTCTCCTTTACAAAAGCTCTACAGAGCTTGTTTTATAGGAATAACCTCACTCGGTTCTCCTTTACAAAAGCTCTAACACGGAGCTTGTTTTATAGGAATAACCTCACTCGGTTCTCCTTTACAAAAGCTCTAACACACGAGCTTGTTTTATAGGAATAACCTCACTCGGTTCTCCTTTACAAAAGCTCTAACACGGAGCTTGTTTTATAGGAATAACCTCACTCGGTTCTCCTTTACAAAAGCTCTAACACGGAGCTTGTTTTATAGGAATAACCTCACTCGGTTCTCCTTTACAAAAGCTCTAACACGAGCTTGTTTTATAGGAATAACCTCACTCGGTTCTCCTTTACAAAAGCTCTAACACGGAGCTTGTTTTATAGGAATAACCTCACTCGGTTCTCCTTTACAAAAGCTCTAACACGGAGCTTGTTTTTATAGGAATAACCTCACTCGGTTCTCCTTTACAAAAGCTCTAACATAGCTTGTTTTATAGGAATAACCTCACTCGGTTCTCCTTTACAAAAGCTCTAACATGGAGCTTGTTTTATAGGAATAACCTCACTCGGTTCTCCTTTACAAAAGCTCTACACTTGTTTTATAGCTTGTCGGTTCTCCTTTACAAAAGCTCTAACACGGAGCTTGTTTTATAGGAATAACCTCACTCGGTTCTCCTTTACAAAAGCTCTAACACGGAGCTTGTTTTATAGGAATAACCTCACTCGGTTCTCCTTTATAACCTCACTCGGTTCTCCTTTACAAAAGCTCTAAGGAATAACCTCACTCAGTTCTCCTTTTCAAAAGCTATAGCTTGTTTTATATAAACCTCACTCGGTTCTCCTTACAAAACTCTAACTCCTGTTTATAGGAATAACCTCACTCGGTCTCCTTTAACATGGAGCTTGTTTTATAGGAATAACCTCACTCGGTTCTCCTTTACAAAAGCTCTAAGCACGGAGCTTGTTTTATAGGAATAACCTCACTCGGTTCTCCTTTACAAAAGCTCTAAACACGGAGCTTGTTTTATAGGAATAACCTCACTCGGTTCTCCTTTACAAAAGCTCTAACACGGAGCTTGTTTTATAGGAATAACCTCACTCGGTTCTCCTTTACAAAAGCTCTAACACGGAGCTTGTATCCCATTAACGTCTTCAAGTTGAACAATTCTTACCTTTAACTTCGAATTTTCGCTTCTTTGTGATGGATGAGTATCGACGAGTTTCTGATCAAATAATAATGTCCTGTGAATTATTGGTCGATTTGTGTCTTCAAAAGGCACAGTTTTTCGTCGAATTTCGAATTAATTTTTTCTGATAAAATTTTTCGATGATCTTCTGTTCACAGTTACATGTCGTGTCGATCTTTCGATTTTCGATTTGTGTCACCAAATCGTACAGTTCTTTCGCCAAATTTCATCTTTCTATTTCTCCTGATTGACGAATTTCGATATTTTTTCTCGAAATGTTTGTCATTAGATCTATGTCTGGTCTCCTGTGCGTCTATTTTCAAAATGAAGCACGATCGACTGATCGTTCCCATGACACGAAACAATCGGTCCAAAGATGACGTCATCAGAACAACAATCGCGAGATGACGGCTTTATAAAATTTACGTCATCAATATTTTCGTTGGTTTCGCAAAGTAAGTAAGTTCGTGGCACGCGTTGTCTAATTTCTTCCAATGTCGAAGAGATTTGTTGCTGTATACGAATCGAATTACATGAATTGTCTGGTAGGCCTAAACTAGTAGGCCTAATTTAAATGACCGACCTTCAGTGATCGAAGAAAGCCCGCTTGAAACGCAAATTATGATTCACTGTAGCCTACCTCTGAGTGAAATTGTGAAGCTGCATTACGGCCATTACCCATCACTGTTCAGGCTTTTCATTCAAAACTATAGACCCTATTGGCCATAGCTTTTAAGCTTTTCAAATCTTACTCAGATCCATCTATTCCGGCGGCCACCTCCAATTGCTGTCATACTAAACACAGCTCACGGTATCAACTCCTCGGTCTCCATCTCGCTCTGGTCTTCTCTTCTGGTATACGAATTTTATCCTCCACTTGGTAGGCCCTATCATTGGACAGTGTTTAAATTCAGCCGGATCTCGCCGGATCTAGAACCGGCACCTCGAATTTGAGATCCGAAAACCTGAACACTCCTATATGAGATCCGTCACCTAACATCCCTCTCACCTAAAATGTGTTTATGTTTCAATAATCGACTTTATACTGTCTTTATAAGCATATTAATCATTAAGCCCCTCAAAAAATTAAAACTGCATGTCTCTAAACATAAGTTACGGATTTCATCATCATCATCATCATCATCATCATCATCATCATCATCATCATCATCATCATCATCATCATCATCATCATCATCGTCATCATCATCATCATCATCATCATCATCATCGTCGTCGTCGTCGTCATCGTCGTCGTCATCATCATCCTCATCATCATTATGCCTCTTCTTTCAAACACTTTGTGTTTTATCCGAATAGCGAATAGCGAGTATTGGTCATATTTTCGTCGGATAGGCTAAGGTTTAAGATTTGCAAAAATTCGGAGATCCACCACTTCAGTCGAATCGAGCAATTTAGCCACTGTCATAAACCCTGACTTGCGTTCGTGAATATCATGTTGTCCTCCGCTTAGCTTTTAAGTAACGCTAAAAATTAATGTCCGAGCTTGATTACGAGAATGCCTGAAGTTGGTCTTGGATCCGAACCCAACGTTCGTTGTCGCCTTTGTTTTGACTGGAAATCTTGAATTTAATTTGGTCAGTTGGCATTCCATACCTCTACAATGACTAAACCATCGGACTCTTCGCTTAACGCCTTTGTCTAGCAGAGCAGTTTTTTAGATACCTAATCTTATATCATCATTTCTAAGTTTCTGTATATAGTCTTGAAATCTCTGCAATTTTGCGCAGCCAACTCATTTTCTGCTATGAGAATTTTTTCTCACCTTGTTTTCGCATTTGCGGCATTTCCAGCATTCTGATCCGTATAAAAATATGTGTTGAAATTCATGTATGCAAGGCAAATCTGGCGCTGGATCAGCGTCAGACCGCGAAAATTTACATTCTCATCGGTAATGATCTTGCAATGGTTTAACGAACGCGCCCTATAATTTCAGACTTAGCCTATAGTATACGACTTGCAAGAGCCCAATCTCGGTCGGTAAATTGACGACCGGATGTAATAACTGTGTAGTCAACGGGACATGATTGTTCCAGCACAGTTTAAAGTCGATAGTAACGCCTAGTGTGTAACGTCTTACCAATGAAAGGCACCGGTAATGGCATCTGCTCGCCAAACTGAAAAGCAACCGTTTTCTTACGATCAGACCAGATCTGCAGGGATCGGTTGGGACCGGGCTTCGCATCGAAACGCTGTTCCGGTTCTTTTTCTGGCAGGAACATTTCGTTTAATTACTTTCGTCATGTATTTAGCTAGATTAAAATGGCGCCTGAAGCCGGCTTTCCTGTTCCTTTTTGTTAAGGACGGGATTACTGGATCGGATGCATAGAACCATACATTCTCATGTGTATATATGTACATGCATTTGTGTAATCATTTTGTATATCATTATATATATATATATATATATATATATATATATATATATATATATATATATAGATAGTGTATATATATTACGTGTAAGGTTGACCCATTAGGCCTATATATATATATTATATTATATATATAAAATAAAAGATGATATATAATATAAACTATATATATAAATAAAAGATGATATATATATATAAAGATGAACTTCCTGTTCAAGATGTATATACGGTCATCGATTTGGTCAGTGTGACTTCCCATGCAGTTGACATGGTCTGTGTAGAATAAAACCAACCGAAGGACCGATCGAATATTCTCCTTCCCTCCTTCCAGCATCATCATCATCATCAGCAGCAGGAGCAGTGCAACGACAGCATCGGTCAGTGTCAGGCCCGCCGAGAGGGGGCAGGGGCAAATACCCAGGGGCCCGGCGACTCTTACTGATCCTCACCTAACCTCCTAGAATTCTCTGAGAGGCTCTTAACCTACTACTCTATTTCATTACATTACCTTTCACTACCTCTGATTGATGTGCACTGCGAGAGGCGCTATATTAATTTATAGATACAATACAATACATTACCTCTTCATTCGCGACTTTCTTAACTCCAATCTTTCGCTCCAAGCTGAAAATTGCAAAGTAGACTCTTCCCGTGTGTAGTTAGTTCTCCGTGTTTCCTGATGCATTCTAAAATATCAGTTGTACAGTATTTGGTATTTCATAACATCAGCAGTGGTTCCGGAAGTGATCGCTGTCTGCTGGAAGAAGCAGCTGACGTGGAATTGGATAGACACGAAAGTGGAAGGGTTCACGAGATATACCTGACAATTCGTTTTGCATCTTCTAAACCGCCACGATGGAATTCATCGCCAAAATCAAGACTTTCGCTCTCGAGCTGAAAGCCAAAGTCACGTAAGTAACACATGTGACATCGCTTGTATCCGCTCATATGGAATACTTTCCCATTTACCTACCCTACATACTTACCTCTATACATACCTACCTACATGGAGTTGGAAGATAACGCAGTCTATCCCAGTGTGATTATCGTTAACGATAACGATAACGAAAATGTTCGTCAACGAAAATAAAATGATTTCGTTAACGATAACTATAACTATAACTAAAATAACAGTAACGAAATTCGTCTTTATTTTCGTTAATACAAAAAATAAAAATAGGAAGAGCGATATGGACGATTCGACATAAATGAGAACGAAAAAATGCGATATTTTATTATGCAATTTGTCATTTACTTTGGAAACTCGTGTATTCATGAAGCTGAATGCACCTTAGCTTCAAAGGCTTTCAAAGCTCTGAGCAAATTGTGAAACAGCGTGCTAATACGCACAATTTTGCTTATAGTCTTAATTATTCGTAACTAAGTAGTAACTAAAATTAACTAAAATAAAAATCCATTAACTATAACTATAACTATAACTAAAAATAATACTAACTAAACTATAACTATAATTAAAATAACAAACCATTAACTATAACTGTAACTATAACTAAAATAAACTCTGTAAGGAGAATCACACTGGTCTATCCATGTAATTTCTCTCGCTTGCTCGCTCGCCCTTACCCACCCACTCACTAACTGCTTATTTCCAACTGAATTTAACCGGCAAGTTCTTATGTTGAAACTGGAGCTTCATCAACGCTAACTTTAGTAGACATGAAACACATCCATTGTACCTGAAGTCACACATACCTATCTGTATAGATGCTTCAGATACCCATTATTCGGAGCCATTAATATAATAATTATTATGTAGGCGTATACGTACGTATACATGTGCACGTATAATGTGTGTGTGTGTATCTACATTTGTGTGCATGCATTTGTCTGTTTATCTGTATGTAGGCATGTATGTATGAATGTATGTGTTGTATGTATGTATGTATATGTATGTATGTATGTATGTATATATGTATGTATGTATGTATGTATGTATGTATGTATGTATGTATGTATGTATGTATGTATGTATGTATGTATGTATGTATGAATGTATGTATGAATGTATGTATGACATTGTATGTACGTATGCATGAATATTTATTTTTATGTATGCAATGTAATGTATGTATGTGTGTGCATGCATGTAGTTGACGATTTGTAAAGCGCCATTTTTGGAGTTCTCAAAGAGCTCTCCCTATCAGACGCTATATAAATTCTCAGTTGCATTCGTTGTTGCTGCTGCAGAGGTCGGTCAGCCGAACAGGATGTAGATGATGAGATGTACATCACTTTCGATCAGGCGGTTCAGATCCTGCGAAGGGAACTGAAGTACCCGGAAGATCGAGCCCTTCACTTCGTCAAGCGCTTCGACCGGAACCAAGATGGCCGACTGTCCGTTCAAGAGTTCACGCTGTTCAAGAACAAGATCGACGAAACGTAACGATCACATTCTCATTCTCAGTCGTTCTCTTCCTATCAAAAGGTAACCAAGGTATAGTGGTAGCATCAGACACGGATTATCCAATAGGAAAATTACTCCATGGGCGTATTTAGGGGGTGGTTTTACGGGTTCAATCAGCGCCGCCGCTAGGATTTTAATTGTGTACGCACAATCAGCATGCGACCATGCGTATAGGCCGGGCCCACGAAAATATGTGGGGGGGGGGATACGAAGAACGAGCGTCCGCACTTTTTTGAATTTCCACACTGTAATGGTAGCAGTTTTAGCAGTGTGATAGAGTAATCTGTTCGGATAATAATGATTAGAGTAATCTGGAGAATTAAGAAGCTTGTCTTCTTAAGTCGGAGGTTGTCTTCTGAAATCAGCAACGCCCTTTTGTGAAACCAGAATAATCTCTTCTGAAACAGGAACAGAAAAGCAAGCGCACCCTAATACTGAAATCGTAGACTATACGTTTTGTTCTTCCTCTTGTTGTTCCTCTATTCTATTTTTAACTGTTCTTCATTATTCCTCAATAACGGGAATTAAGTAGACCTCCTTATAAGTCTTATCAATAATTTGGTTGTCATAAATGTAATTTTTAAGATAAATAAAATTTATTAATTAATCATTAGACCATGCATTAGAGCGATGTTGAAACAATACAAAGCTTAGTTCCGTAAGCGAAATTCAAAGACAATCCACATTTTCATTCAACTATTCGTTCGCGGTTTCTGTTTCCGTGCTGATGACATCATATTTTTAATCTATGAATTTTCATGATATCTGTTATTAGTCTCTTATACTTCGCCGAAATGTCTCTAGTTTAAGTAATTGTACTTACACGTCTAAAAAGATATGTAGGGCCTAGGCCTATCTTTGTAGCCATATAATGTTTGTTTACTGTGTGAATAACAATTAAATAAGTTAGCAAGGAAATCTCCCTCTCCCTCTCTCTCTCTCTCTCTCTCTCTCTCTCTCCCTTCTCGCTCTCTATCTGTGTGTCCCCTCTCTTCTTACCCAGTCGGTCAGCCCGTCTATGTGCCTGTCTGTCCGGATGTCTTTCTCTGTCTGTCTGTTTCTTCCATACATCTGCCTCTTCTCGTAGGCCCTACATCTTCTTTTTTCTATTGCCGACCTGGTAGAGTTCAGTCGTAGAAGATGCGTTGTAGTCCTGCACGTGGCCCTAGACGCGAAGCCAGGCCAACCAGTTCGTCTGCGAACGCTTTTGCCCTTTTAAACCAAGGACCGTTAGGCGGCGTATACCTCTCAGCGAACAGATTGTTGATGGCGTTCGCCCTTTCTGGCTACAGTACTACGTCAATCATCGGAGGCGAGCAATGTTATGATTCGTAGCCCTGCCCGATAATTGTGGATATCTATTTAATAGTAAATGGACCCGAAACTATACGCACACGGTGCGCAGATAAAACCAGTGGTGTTAAAGCAACGAAGGAAAATCTACTGTACAGTGTACAGTACACTCAATCGAAAGTCAGGAAACTGCCATGGGAGAGGGCCTACCCCGATGCATGCTGACGCAAAATTAGACTGTAGGCTAGAGGTTTTCAAACTGTGGTACGCGTACCCCTGGGGGTACGCCAGGTGTCGCTAAGGGGTACGCGAAAAATTTCAAAAAATTAAATTTTCTATAAGTTTATGGACTTCATGTCCATCTTTCTTTCATTAGCTATTCTACGTCCACCGTTTGCTTAATATATTTGTCTGTACATTTCTATGAGTGTATGCCATCGGATGTAGTGTTGTATTACTTTCAAAATTCCTGAACGAATAGAATATAAAGTCCTATCCCTCACCTACAACACACTTCAATCCTCCAAGCCCTCGTATCTCCGCCAGTTGTTCACGGTCCAACCTCTTCGTTCAACCCGTTCATCTTCCACCCTCACACTAGTGTTGTTTTCGTTAACGATAACTAAAACGAAAACCTTCGTTAACGAAAACGAAAGGTTATAGTTAACTAAAACTAAAACTAAAACGAAAACTAGAGGGAAAACGATAACGAAATAAAAACTAAAACTTACGGCAGTCGAAACTAATAATAACGAAAACACATAACGAAAACCAAAACGAAAACACATAACGAAAACCTAGCGTCTTATGATATTCAATGTTTTTGGATATGCGCGTTTTATAATCAGCACTTCGTTCGGTAATATTGCAATCTTTGGAATTTTATAAGATGTCCGAACTAAATTTAGGTAGTAGACCTAAAACTAGTGGTGTATGGGGACTGTTTTAAGTATCGATTAAAAACAGATTGTAGCGAGTGAATCCTTTTTGGTGCTAAAAGCTGTATGCGGGAAAAATATTGCCAGACTCGGCGAAATAACTAAAACTAATAATAACTAAAACCCCTAGCATGCGAAACTAATAATAACTAAAACTAAAACTTGGCGAAATAACTCAAACTAATAATAACTAAAACACTAGCATGTAAAACTAATAATAACTATAACTAAAACTCAAGGCAAAACTAAAACAACACTACCTCACACTGCTCCGCCCCTCAAGACCAATACCAAGACTTTGTGCTAACGATCACCATCCCACGAACTCACCAAAACCTCACCTCTTGCATTACTCTCCACAGGTCTTCCACTCAAAACTGAAAACACTGCTTTTTCACAAATCCTATCGCGATTCCTTCTCCTCCCCTCACCTCCCTCGCCATTTCATCTAAACATCATCTCTGACTGCCTGCCTGCCTGACTCTCTTCTGAGCCTACGATTCTGACGCGTGAAATTGGTTCCCGACTTCGCTTTTGTGGGCAAGAAGGTTTACGATACGATGTTGCCGGCTGGGGGTCTAAAGAGACCAGTTTGTTGAACTATCATGTTATGGTGGATTGAAGAACGAATTCCAGAAAGTGATTTTTGGTTGAAACGAGGAGACGAATATGGATTCATTTCTGGCCAACCTTTAAAATTTTTGATTCCTTTTAGCACGTCATAACTGTGTGAAACAGGTTTTTCAGCTATGCTTGCGATAAAAACAAATACAGAACAAAGCTTGAACTCGAACCAGATTTGCGTTTGAAATTGACAAAATATTAAACCAGATATTAACACTTTCTAATAGTGATTTATTTCATTTTCCTGTTTGTTGATATGACTACATTCTTAAGTTAAAATTATATTACTTTTTAAATTTTTCTACCTATGACTAATACCCGGTTTGCAACAATGATTAAAAGGAGTTGTTAATTGCAAGGCGACTTCACGCTCGCATGTTGTTTTTGACCTAACCTTGTTGGGGGTACGCCAAAATTCAATTTTTGTACCTGGGGGTACAATAAAAATAAAGTTTGAAACCGCTGCGTGACCATAGCAACTAATTTTAACCTAAAGCATACGTCTCAACGTAGAATGGTAACCAGTGATACCAGTTGTTACGCTAGTCTATAGATTTTATAAAGAGGGCCACAATAATTGTTGCAATCATAATTCGTTAGTTAGTATTTTATACCTGTCTTGTTGTCAAGGCTTTGAACCTCAAGACCAAGACCAAGACCTTTAGAAACAACTCGAGTGCACTGGAGACCAAGACCTTGGTCTCGACTCTCGAGTACAATAAGACTGTTTTATACTTTGTGTGTGATACTTCGTTTGAGTTAAAAAGACGAGGCATCGCCCAGATGTCGATGGCAGAGCATGACACTAAGTATTTTGCTCAAGGGTAGAAGGTAGCCCCACTGGCAGCCTGTCACCGCGTCCAATGTCTACGCTTAGCAAGCGCATATGATAATGTGGAAGAGAGATTGACAAGAGTCAGTAAACATTAAACAAGGGAGTGACTCCTGGATCCACCTTCGTAAATATGCACAAGAATATCGGCGAAAATCGGTTTCCGCTTCAAGAATCGGTCATACCCTAGTTTCTAGTCTTATATTAATGTTAAGGAGTCCGTATTGTGGTGCAGAGAATGCCTAGACGCCCTAGAGCAATGCCTCTAGGGACGGCTTGTGTAGGTATGTTGCAGCCTAGAAGCTGTTGCTGTAGGCCTGTCTGCTCTCTTGAATCTTGTTGATCTTAGGCGTGCCACGGAGCTTATTGCAATCCAACAATATTAATCGTTATCTCCAGCCAGGTCTCATCGGCTTTAATATTATAGTACATGTACAGTCATTTCGCGTGACATAGCCTATAGGCCTAGTAGGCCCTATGTGAAGGTTGTAGTTCCAGGTCTGTGGATTTATAATTTCCCACGCTGTAAGACTAAGGATAAATATTAATCACAGGATTCATAGCAGCAGCAGTAACTGTTTTACAGCCTGCGCGAATATAAATGCATCATGCTAAACGATAGGCTTTTAGTGTACGCATCCTGTGTGCTTTGCAGACTGTTTAGCTTTGAAAGCACATAATAATTATGCAGTAGGCCAGTAGCCTAGTATTGTTGGGATGATCCTTCTTCCACTATATGCTGTCATAAAACTTTGGCCTGTTCTGGTGTGCTCTGCGCCCAAAGGACGCTGGACAGGGCCTATTAGCATAAGCTTGTATTACAGAAATTTGAAAAGGATTAAGCTATGAGGCTCCTTGTGTGCTAATAGGCTTGGCGACGGGCGTGTGATTTAAGTTAATCTTTGTAATTAGCCTGCTGTATTGTCAGTCCGGAGTTCGATGGTTAAAATCAGGGACATCACTTTAGTCTTTTTAAGAAGGGGGTGGAAGTTTCACCGGGAGAGGGGGCAACACTTGGCCAGCTTGCTAAATTTTATATTTCGTCTACATGTGCAAACTCTGGTTAGGCCTAAATGGTCTATCATGTTTTCTTCTTTTTCTTAGTTGTTTCTTACTAAGTTTGATATTTTGTTGTCCAAGACTCCGAATGACGAATAAAGATACATTATTTCATCAAACGCACTGACATATACGCTTACAAAGAAATAGTTGCGTTTTCCTATCAAATTCAGAGGCATTTGCCGCCACTCCACCCCCCCCTATGACGTCCCTGGAATTCTTATCTTATTGGTCTATATACGAGGACCCATCCACATAATTAGAGGATAAGAATTTGAATTTCTAGCGTTTCATTAGGCTACTATGTCTGCCTTCAGATGGATGAATTGATGGACGGATGGATGGATGGATGGCAGATAGATGCCATCGGATAGGATGCTGCGTAGATTTCGCAACAGCCTATGCCGACGTTTTATGGGATCAGAAACATTGTTTGTGCCATTGTACACGTGTTAGCCAGCCCACATGTATGCACCTGCTAGCGTACATGGGCCCTACAGCGGCAGCAGAAACGGCAGCCGCGGCTTTCGCTATATATAGATGTGGTGATGCCGAATCCCAAAGTGGGTTTTAATTTGGTGCTGAGTTGTTTATTTGAAGTAACGCTGCATCCACGGTGCTATGCTATCAGATCAAGTCATCTCAACGTTGATAATTCTGCGTATTATTCAGAAAACTACGCGGATTCTGCTCGTTTGAAGCCAGGTGAAAACCGAGTCAAATAAAAAATAAGCATCGGCGTTGAAAAAAGGATAAGTTCACATCATTTAGTGTTGCGCCAAATAAACGAAACCTGTTGGCAACAAATGATTCTTGTTGTTTTGCGTTCATTCGAAGCAGACGTTGCATCAAAGATGGCGGCCTAAGTAAGTTTCGAACAGTCCACTCTGAACGGTGAGGGATGAGCGTCGGAATTGAATTCGTATTAACATTACTTTGCGTAACTTTGATCGGCATTAAAACAAGCGTGTGCTCTTTTGAATTTTCTAACCTTGGAATTTTATAGAAGTTTTATTTTCATCTTAATACTTTGCGAAAACGACGAAATTTTCTGCAGGCGGAACCTGAGTCCACCCTAAAGAGTGGTATCGTCCATATTGGACGGATTCTGATATTGTCGACTGGTGCTTCAAAAGTTTTGATTTTTTGCCACAATGGTAAGAATTATGTAATATCAGTGATTTATAATGTCTTATTTCTTGTTCCATTTTAATGCACTGCATTGTGCATTTATGATTCAGATGAGGGTGATTTTAAAAATTCTTTTCAATTGTTTGGTTGTAATTGTAAATAAAATGCGTAGTGCTTAATAATTATATTGATTGAAATTATTACCAAATGGTAATTTAAGTTACCTCGATGAGGCCATACATATGTATGTGTGTATATATGTATGTGTCACATATATAAATGTGTGTATGGAGAAGCTAACGGGCAAACTAAAATGAGCACTACCATTGCTAAACTTCTATAGGCCTCACCATCCTGGTGGGGCCTAACCCTGGCTTCGGATAAAGAATGTCTGGAAAAACTCATAAAAAGAACCAAACGCCTAGTTTACGTATAACAATCCTTTCCAACAGCAGAAGAACTTGCCAATATAAGGCAATATAGCCGATGCAAAACTCCTTTTCTCCATATTGCACAACCCCAAGCATGTACTTCACCAACTCCTACCTCCACGGCTGAAGCGCTCTCCTCTCACAAATTAAGACCTAGAGCACACAACCAAACTCTCCCACCCAAGGACAACTCTCAATTTATTCCCAGATCACGGTTATATTAAAATATTTACTCAGTTTATTTTTAGAGTTGTTTTTAATAAACTGTCAATTTATATTCATTATCACTCATGTTAGCATTTCTGCCACGCAACTAAAAACTACCATTGTCATTGTATTGTAATTGTCAATAAATTTGTATATATATATATATATTCATATATATTGCTAAACTCCTGTATGCATTACCATCCTGGTGGGGTTTTACCCTGGCTTCCGAAGTTCCGATAAAGAATGCCTGGAAAAACTCATAAAAAAAGCCAAACGCCTAGGTTACCTATAACAATCCTTTCGAACAGTCTAAACTTGCTAATGTAGCCACTGCTAAGTTTACTCCTTTTCTCCATATTACACAACCCCAAGCATGTACTTCACCAACTCCTACCTCAGTGGCGGTTGTAGAGTTTTTGGACTGGGGGGGCTAAAAGAATTAGCCCCTTCTCATTAATGTACCTGTTCATACTGCTGAGAACTGACCCCGTAAACCCGTTTCAGCAACCTACTGAACTGAAAATTATATTGTCTGGCCGACGTTCTGATAAACAGAATAATCTCTAAAGTACGATTATGTCAGTATGAAAAAAGAAAAGCTTCTGGAAAAAACTTCATCTGTGTAGTACATTTTTGTATCGACTTAATCCTTTTTATTGTTCCTGCAACATCTTTTACCTCTTTGCGTTTTAGCAAGATTATACCCAGATATTTTAAGTTTCAGCAACAAATTAAGATGCCCATTTTTTATGGTTGCAAATTTATCAACAACTGCTGATGTATCTTGAAGAAGTGAAAGACTAAGTGAAAGACCAAGTTCCTTCTAAATACTAAGCATGCAAAGGTGATTCAATCTCTGCATTGACACGTTTGACCTAAGATAAGTTCTGACTCTCTTCAGGGTTGAAAAGCTTCTTTCGGAACTGGCTGGATATACAGGAATTGTTAATGTTAGCCTTGCAAATGTGATTTTAAATCAGGAAAAGCATAGGGCATTAGTCATCAGAAATTGTAAACATATTCCGCAGTGTAATCCAGCGCCACTTCAAGATATCTACTCAGAGGCGCTCTCTGCGCTAGCCTATAATATTATGATGTTAAATGTCATTACGACGAATATATTGCATCAGTTAGCAAAACAATTCACGGTAAGCTGAAAGAGTTACCAGTGGCGGGCTCACGTACACATGATGAACCAACCAACGGATTCCCGTCGACAGCTGAATAAGGCATGGATATTCATTGTATCTCATAATTGTCCAAAAATGCACCAGTTTGACTGTTAAAATTAAAGTTGAATTTATTGTGGAGAGAAGACTGTAACCCTCACTGCAAAGCATGCACCTCAATTCCATTTGCAGGTTAGAAAATCTATCCCCGCCCTCAGTATTTGCGGGTATATATATTGCTGCCAAACTGGGGCAAGTTCTCCCATGAATGATTCCATCCCATGTGTACTCGTTTTACATACCTGTCCTAGCGTTATCAATGCCGTAGGCCTATAAAGTTCATCGTGTAGCTCATCAGCTTTTCTTTTTTTTACTTCTCACAATGAATTTATCCATTAATTTGTGTAGACCTAATAGTATGTGCGTGCCCAAACGTATTATAGTACACACTGCTCTGTATGCACAAATAGTCATATACTCATACATACAGTATACACTATAGTACGCAGAGGCCTTAATTCTGCCTGCCACTGTCTGGCTAATGTGGCTATCCCCCTCTTGGTGTTGCTGTTGCTGTTGCCCTGCTGCTATCTTTGCTCCTAAAGCTGATGTCACCCCAGCGGGCAGGGTCATAGAGTGCTTTCGGCTGGCCTAATCTCGGCTGCCCAGGCTGTAATGAATCTGTTCTTCAGTCTCTTCTTGAGCACCCCAGCCCTTCTGTAGTAACAGGGAAGCAATTAGTATATACATAGACATGTGCTTGGATCTGATCATCTGAGCACTCTGACTGAGCAGCAGTGCAGAGTCTGGGGGCTAAAGTGTGCATAGGGGGCTGGAAAAACGAGGGGGCTAACTTTACTAGGGGGCTACTGCCCCCTAGCCCCCCCCGGTCTAACTTGTTGTCCACCTGACCCTCTCCTCTCACCAATTAAGACCTAGAGCACACAACCATACTTCCCACCCAAACAACTCTCAATTTACACCCAGTTTATGGTAGCCGTCTGAGAGGAGAGATGATGGGAGGCTGTTGCATAGTTGTAAAAACGTTTTTTTCGTTTTTATTATTTTCCAAAAAACGTATTTTTGTTTTTATTTCTCGTCTCATTTTTTCCGTTTTTTATGTAAAACTTTATTTATTTATTTAGGTCCCCTATTATTTGTTTAATTTTATTCTTGTCTGATATCCCTTAGTTGCCGGTCCGTTCAAGGATTCATCTAATTTACGTCACTGTTTAGTGTCGTCAGTTGAGTAAAATAGCACAGAACAGGAAATAACATTTATAAAAGTTATTTGAATTTCTAAGTTATCCTAAATGCGAAATGTTGTCTTTGTACACAGTAATCTCCGAGGACTGATAAACTGACTGACTTACTCCATAATATATTATTACGTTCTTATATAAGTCAAAATTTGACTTTTTGATTACGACTCAAATTTCCGAAGATTTCAGTATTTTTAATAACTCAATTTCTTATTAAACCAAACTTATGAAAAAGAAAATTGTTGTAGATTAATGTTACTTGTTGTTTACTTATAAAGTTATGTTATTTGCTCATTAAAATTAAATTGTGTAAACAGGGTTTTTAATTTAAAAATGGCAGAAAAGATGTAACAAAGAGCTTATTTTCTTTACCGTTTTTTTTCTCGTTTTTTCCGTTTTTTATTATTTTAAAAAAAACGACGTTTTATTTCGTTTTTTATTTTGCTTTCACCGTTTTTTACAACTATGCTGTTACGTGCCGTCGAAATGTGAGGCTCTTGTTCAAAATTGTTTTATTATTTCCGAGCAGCAATCAGAATATTTACTAGTTTATTTTAAAATTTTCTAACTACTTTTAATTATCCATTATCACTCATGTTAGCATTTATGTTTTTGTCAGATTGTTTTTATCAATAAAACGAATATATATATATATATAAATATATAGCAGGATATTTACCACCTACAACACTAACCAGGGCAGACCAACACTTGTTTAAAGCAATGCAGAGCAATGAGCATCTCTGTCCAACCAACTGGTCACCCAGTCTGACCTATGGAACCGATTGAACTCATAATGAATGAATGAATTTACTCTCCCAGAAAAAGACACCCAAAACTTTATATCAAGAATGCTATATAAAGATATTTACTAGACGATAGAGCTGTAATGTCGTGGAAAACTAAACATTATAAACTTTACAATCAAACCTAGCACATGTAAAGGAGCAGGATTCTGTCTGCCCCTATTAATTAAATAAACGAAAATACCATAGTTGTTAAAAACGATAAAATCAAAATAAAAAACGGAAAAAAACGTCGTTTTATTGAAAAAAATAAAAAACGAAAAAAAACGAGAAAAAAACGGAAAAGAAAAATAATTTGACTTTTCTACATCTTTTACTGCATTTTTAAAATTAAAAACCTTGATTACACAATTTAATTTTAATCAGCAAATAACATAACTTTATTAGTAAACATCAAGTAACAGTAAACTACAACAATTATTTTCTTTTTCCTAAGTTTTTTAAAAAGAAATTGAGAAATTAAAATATTGAAATCTTTTCAAATTTAAATTGTATACATAAGTCCACATAAATCCAAGCTGATATAAGCAATTAAAAACTAAACTTTGTAAGTATAGAGTGTACTTAATTAAAAATTGTAGGTCTACTAACAATTCTGACTACATATTATAAGAACTTTATATGGAGTAATCCATCAGTTTATCAGTCAATCAGAGATTAGAGTACAAAGACAACATTTTGGATAACTTTCAAATAACTTTTATAAATTTTATTTGACTGTTCCTGTTGTTTATTTCTCAACTGATGACACTAAATAGTGACGTAAAATTGAATCCTTGAAAGGACGGAGACAACGTAATGGCAGTATAAAAAAAAAATTTAATTAAACAAAATAGTAACAGAGAGTTAATAAATAATAATAGTTACATACAAAAAATAATAACGGAAATAATAGAGAGAATAATAATAATAATAATAATAATAAATAATAATAATAAAATAATTCTTCCAGGATAAATGTGCCTGTGTGTGTGTGTGTGTGTGTGTGTGTGTGTGTGTGTGTGTGTGTGTGTGTGTGTGTGTGTGTGTGTGTGTGTGTGTGTGTGTGTGTTCTAGAGCCAGACAGACAGAGAGATTAGAATTGTAGCAATGGTAGTTTTCAAATGGGCACTGTATAAATTTCTTGCTATATTACTATTATATCATACCAATGGTTGTTTAGGATTTTATTGCTGGTAATTAGCTTACTCAGGGGTCTCACTAAACAAACAAATTATGTGAAATTAGACACTTCAGTCCTCACTGGCGCAGTCATAATCCTAGTTCAGATCCGTCAGCGTTCAGGACCAGAACTGCCTTTGAGGTCGGATTTGTTGCCTATGGTGTCTCTACAGGCAATACTGGTTCTAATTGTTGTGACCTGGATTTTTAGTTTTCAAAACTAGTTATGTATTTTTGTATGGGTTTATGTGTAAATGTGTATTTAGATAGATCTATATTTTTGAACCATGCATTATTTATGTACATATTTAGCATGTGTGCATTTATGTGTGTAGGCCCCTTAATGCATAATGATGATGAATACGACAATTTCTACAGCGCAGTAACATGGCACGTGCCGTTACAAGGGCGCTGACAGAGACAGACAGACAGACAGAGTCATACTGACTGACATTTGGACTGATTAAGTATGGCCTATAGAAATGGAGTTTGTGTGTTGTGTAGAGCTGGAATTTGGTACCTGTTCGTTGTTATCATTATTTTTTTCGAGGTGTGTGTGATTCTTCAGGATTACAGAAATTAATGAAGCATTGTTCTGGAATGGCTATATAGTCTTTCTGATACTTTTGTTGGTGGAAAGGTCCTGCAAAAAGTGACTGCATCAAAGTGCTGGATAGCCATAGATAAATGCTGATAGAGATTATTATTATTGTTATTTTTCTTTTTAACCGAGTAAGTGTAATCCCTCAGGAGTCAAAAATTATATTATAGGAGCTGTTATGGGTATCTGGAAATTCAGGCCTTGTCCTCCAAGACATCAGTAAACGTGCCTCGAAATGCTATGGCATTGTAGCACTGGATACAGGTGGAAAGGCATAAATGATCCCTCCGGACTTAAAATGGCTCAGAAGAATTGTTACTATTATTATTATTATTATTATTATTATTATTATATCAAAAATTTGTAAAGCACAATACAGGGAGATCATTGAGTGGTAACATGCTGGCATGGCACAAAGATCAGAAGGACATGGGTTCGATACCCACTAGCCCTTAAGGTTGACTCAGCCTTCAACTCCAGGCTGCCATACAGTTAAATTCAACATAAATGATAAACTTGTTATTGTCTGTGACAGTACTACTATATCATGTAATCTTACTGTGTACTTGTCAGTTTGAATTAATGAATATTATTATTATTAGTTTTAATGGCTCCAGGTTCAAGTAGATAAAGGTGATACTGAATTGTTTTAGACAACATCTGAAGACAGTTCTCCAAGTATCTCTCTTAACGGAACGCAGTCTACCACCTCAACAAAAGCACCCAAGTTCGGCATGATGATACCAAACCGAATATTTGTCGGTGGTATCACTGGAAATGTAAGTCACCATTGCTGTTCATTGCGCTCTATAGTACAGTGTAATTGTTAGCTCGGGAGTTCTACAGTGCCAAAAAAGATATTAGTCACTGGAACCACCTTATCACAGACACTCTTCAGAGCAGAATAGATAGGTAGGTAGGTGCTGTCAGGTTCGGCTCCAAGTCAAGAGCCAATGGTAAGCAGTTGAACAGTGGTGGATGGTGTTTGGAATGGGTAAGTACTGTCTGTTAAGAGCAAACCCTTAGATGCAAGGTCTGATTTAGTGCTTGGTAGTTCAGTCTTATGGAATGAGTAGTGTTACTCACACTTTGGCAGGTTAGTCTTATGGATTGAGTGGTGCTAGTGGCTCTTTGACAGTTTAATCTTATGGAATGAGTCCTGTTACTTGCCTCGCATTTTTTGGCAGTTTACTCTTATTGGATGAATGGTGTTACTTGCACTTTGGCAGTTTAGTTTCCAGGAATAATATGGGCAATTTGTCACTTAGTCTTATTGAATGAATAGTGCTATTACCAACTAGGCTGTGAGCAATAATATTATTGAATGCATGTCTTTGCTCTGCACAATTTCTAAGAACCACTTTATGGCACTAAAGGGGTTCAGATTTCTTGTAATTTTGTAAAGGTAGACAGTAAGGCCCATGTTGCAAATGTTGTTGCATGTCCTTTTTTGTCAAACTTAACTTGTTGATATGATACTGACAGCAAGGTATTTCTTACAGGTTTGTTATTTATTTATTGATAAACTTTCTAAAAAGTCTAAAAGGTTTCTAAAAGTCCTTTAGAGAAGTGGAGTTTATGGTTTACGAACTTATAGTAAATGTAAACTTTTCGTTTTTGCAGACGACGGAAGCTGAACTTCGACAGTTTTTCTCAACGTTTGGTGCGATTAAAGACTGTAAGATCATCACTGACAGGGCTGGTGTCAGCAAAGGGTGGGTACTATGACAGTTTGAAGTATGACCAAGGGCAGTAGTTCCTTAAGCTTAACGTGAAAGGCAGTCAAGAGGTGTTAGCAATTTTGGCTTCATTTTTTTTAGCCTCAGCATCTGTGAATGGCCAAACATCTAACTTGCTGCCTCATCTTCCAAATGACACTGTACTGCCAGTGTACTCATTCTACATCTGAGTTTGTGAGGGACACAACTGGAGAAGAAATCTTTAAATCTGGCTGGGATGTTCACCTCTGATGACTCATTGGTTCATAGTATGTAGGCTTATGTATGTATCAAGAAACTTAATATAGTTTTCATTATAAGTACCTCACAAAGGTTCTGCAGTCAAGTATATAGTAACTTAAATTTTACTAGACTATTGTGTATGTATATACATATATATATACAGGATAGTTGTGCATAGAAAATTTTGATTATTATATGGAATGATGGTTGTTTTCTTTAGGTATGGGTTTGTAACGTTTGTTCAGCTGGAAGATGCCGAAAAACTAGTCCAGAAAGAGGTGAGTTGGTTACTAGGCACACTATATGTTCAAATGTAATTTGACATTTCGTAATTTGAAACAGTTGTTTTAATCAGATAGTCATTTATGAGAGGTTATAAAATCTCCTTTGCGTGAACACAGATTCTGCAATATTTTGCTGCCACTTGATGTCTAGCCTCATTAGTATCTGCTGTTTCCGGACATTACTTTTAATAGCATATAGATATATGTGCACAAGAAAGAGTATATATATACTGTATATGCATAAATTATTTGCAGTTATATGCATATACAATTATACATATCATCGTGACATCGTCACTTCCTGATGCTATCCATTGAGTGCGAATAATTGATCCTCATTTTCCCACAGTCATTTGTTGTGTCCAGTGCTCAGATGTTGTTATTGCTGTAGTTGTTGTTCTGGTAGCTAACTTATCACTTCCGACCCCCTCCCCCAGTCTCCTGCAGTATGCGCCTACCTTGGTAATCCAGGAGGCGTCAGAGCTGGCATGTCCATCTGTGTCTTTGACTATGTCAGTCATTTCAATGGCTCTCATGTGTATTCATTTGATATTGGGCCAGGACTGCCAGTTATAATGGATGGCAAGATCATCGTTTTGGGTAGGCTGTATGATCATGCCACCATACCAATGGTGAGAGCTGTTCAGAATACTTTTTACCCCCCAGTCAACAACCTTTATTGCCATCAGATGTCATTAAATTAAAATGTGGATCCATCGTATTGAGTTTGATGTCTGTCCTCTAACTCATTCCATATACCTGTTGCCTAAAATGCATATGCATATATATATATATATAATATTATATATATATATACACACATACATATATACATAATTATATATGTGCATATTATATACATTATGTGGTTCTTTTAAATTGGGGCAAGTGACTCATTGGTCTGTCTGCTGGAAGTAGGTTGTGAAAGGTTTTGAGTTTCAGTTTTGCCCTTAACCTCTGTTGAGTGCTGTGGCCCAAGTGCTGTATGGTTAACGGTATGGTGTCTTTGTCATCGCCATCATCATCATCATTATCATCATCATCGTCGTCATCATCATCATCACCATCATCATCATCATCATCATCATCCAATCAAATTCGTTTATTTTTGCTAATTAAGCTGGCACAGACGCAACTGAAACAGGCAGCATTGTTCAGGGCATTCTAGAGACAGTCACAGGGCAGAGATCAAAAGGTGTTCATAGATGTGCTTAGAAAGAATTTGTGATATTATAGTTGATAGGTAATATGTAATAGGTAATCATCATCAATATTTTTATTTTCATTACCATAAGCAGCATCAGTTGCAGTGTATCAGTGCCTTTCAGGGTTATCTAGAAGGTATATACCGGGGTATATATTCTGTGATATGATCGAATACATACATACATAAATATCATTGTCTTCATCATAATCATAATGATCCTCTTCATCAGTATGTTGATAGGTTCTTACAAGTTCCTATAGAAATGATTAGAGAAATTACAAGCATGACATTCCTGTTTCATCATCATCATCATCATCATCATCATCATCATCATCATCATCATCATCATCATCATCATCATCATCATCATCATCATCATCATCATCATTATCATCATCATCCTTTCAACAATTTTTTGAGGTTCTTAAAGTGTTATATAAATAAAAACCATCATCATTATCATCTCTATTATCATCATATCATCTGTTGTATTTATTTATTGCATGAATATTATCGTCATCATTATCAGTTATCATCTTTAACAGCAGCCTTATCAGTGTCATAATCATCATCATCATCATCATCATCGTCGTCGTCATTATCATCATCATCATCATTCTATCGTGCATTCCACTTTGATTGCCTTTGTCAGCAGTGCGTATGATAACCATTCTTTTTGGTTCTTCATCAAGTGCAATGTTTTAGTCCCAGGGATCTGTTGCATCTTTATTGTGTTTATATGTTCCACTAGCGGTTCCTATAGTTTTCTCTATTTCTGAGGCTGTTATCTTGAAAATCAGTAGACATTGGTGGGCCGAGCTGGTATGTGAATGAGTTTTCTTATGCTCGAAGCAGGTGCGGGTTGCTCCACTGGAAGACACAGGTTTTTGAAGTTGTATGATATATTGCAGTAGGAGTTTCCATAATATTATCCAGATACATCATGTATTAGAGAATGTACCCTGGTACTATTGGCTTTGGCAGTTCCCCACTGAGAACGATAATCTGTTTCTGTCTGTGGGAATCTGTATGTTTGTGTATTTCTGCCTCTGTATGTGTGTGTCTGTGTGTGTGTCTTTGTGGTGTCTTGCCTTTGTCTGTGTGGATGTGTGCGGTTTATGAGTGACAGGTTTTATGGTCCTCTGGTTGGTTTTCTGTTTTAGGGAGAGCACCATCTGATCTTCAAAGACAGAAAGTTGAACATTGGACCAGCTGTAAGGAAACAGGTGTGTGATGTGCTCAGCCATATCTCCTCATTCCTACGGCCATTCCTTTACTGTAATGTCCAGTGAGCTTCAGTAATCAGTACACTCTGCAGCATAGACAGAGCCATTTCATAAACCAGACCTTTGGCACTCTTGCTCTTCTTGAAACTATCTACGTTTAAGTATGCGTCTGCTCTGAGTGCACCAGAAACTTCGTGAACAAAGCTTCATTATTATGCAAATTCTGATGTAACACATGGATTCGAAATTTTATTAATCTTTACAACATACAAAACATTTCCAGCTTATCAACTGCACCTTTTAGATTTGTTAAGTTGCTGTGTCCAAGCGCCTTTGTGATGTACTTTTTAAAGGTGTTATGTAATGGTTTAGGTAATTTTGTATATATACATGTTATTAATAATGCTTTACAATGTACAGTATAAAATGAAACAGCTGCATTTTGATAATGGCCCTTACATTGGCTAAGAGGTACACTTTGTAAAGACGGGAAAGAGGAAGCATTAGGATATATAATAAGAACTCGTGGAAGTGGCAAGTTTTCAGCGTAGAGCCATAGACGAGTTCTTATTATATATCCTAATGCTTCCTCTTTCCCGTCTTTAAAAGTGTACCTCTTAGCCAATGTAAGGGCCATTATCAAAATGCATCCTGAGCAGTTATTTCTCTTTTGTTTGCACCATATGGCCATACATGACTGTTCATATGCAAGAACCTTTGTTACTGAACTACACTGTATTGATGTCTACATTGCATGGCATTACTTTCACGTGGAAGTGGCAAGTTTTAACTAAGCACTGTAGATTAAGGCAAGGTATGGAAGGTAAGGTAATCAGTTATCTATAATGTGCCTTTTCAGTAGTAGGTATGAGATACATGGCATTACTTTAACTTGCACTACATTTTATCTCTATTTCAGCAAGCACAGACAGTCACAGCAGTCCCACAGTTTCCTCAGCTATTTGGTAAGACAATTTCTGTTATTAAAAATTTCTTAATGTGACTTTTGTACTGAGTTGTACCGACTTTCATGTTTTACAAATATTTCACGATTCAGACGTATTTCTGGGTTTTGGTTATTTAAACAATTTGACAAGTCTTGCAAAACTGCACAGAATTCCTGAGATCTGAAAAATTTCCCAGAGTTTATATATTTTCGATTACTTTCAAACTTTCATGACTTGCAAAATTTCTATGACTTTCAAAATTTCTGTGACTTGCAAAATCACCACAACTTCCCTGTTATCTCCGTTCTTTGCATTTGCTCAATGCTGCCATGGATGGCCACTTGGTTTTGTTAATACAGCACAATGTATAGTTAAGTTGGTTTTGTTAATATGGCACAAAATAGAAGTTGACACCCCTCAACCCTCCCTTCTTTAGTGATCTAGAACTGTATGTTCTGATAGGCATTTGAACCCCGAAATTTGGGTTGATAGTTGTGCATGCTTACCAATGGACTGAACATTGCGTACATTCCGTACAACTGCAAACAGGAAATGAAGTTGACTTTATTTCTTGTAGCAGAAACAGCCTCTCCCGCCGGTACGATTCTCTACGCCAATGGTATGCAGTACATGCTTCAGAATGGATTGGCTATGTACCATGTTCCGGAGAACTATGGTGTACAGGGAACGTCTCCTGTGGTAGGTAACTTCTTTTATATATCCAACTGCTGATTTCTAAGAGATATAGTCATCTGGTGGTTAGCATGCTGGATTGTCAATCTGAAGGTCAAGGGTTCAAATCCCTGCCTGGTCAGAAGGATTTTCCAAGATTTCGTTTGTGCTACAATGCATATTTAAAAAGAAACAAGTACACTGACTGTGGGTGGTCAGGTAGCAACCGGAGGACTGGAGTAGCACTAACCACTGATTCTCGTGTGCCAAGGCTGATAAAATGGAGTTGCAAACGCTTTATATTTATGTCTACCTCTGAGAGTGCACTGCTTCTCTTCGTAATATTGCTGCAACTGCTGCTGGTGATCAAACTGCTGTTGCTGCTAGTCTACCACCTTCTGAAACCGTTTAATCTTGTGGTTTATGAATGTGATCTGGCTATCTAAGCAGCTGGTTAAGTACAGCATAAAATTTCTCCAAATCACTTACAGCATAAAATTTCTCCAAATCACTTTCCCAATGAGATTCCTGAATAATCAGCTGCAATGAAGTAGAAAGCAGATTCGTGCTGTTAGCATGTGCACTTGTAAGGTGCAAATAAAAGCTACTGACTTGCTTATAATCAATAAAGGTGGCTAATTTGTTGTGGATATTTTGAAGAGATGTTTTGCTGAGAAGCTTGAAATATCAAAACTCCTGAAGTTGCATCTGTTTTTAACTGGCTTCTTTATGTAGGGTACATTTGCCTGAAAATCAGCCATTCTAGGCAAACTAAGCACTGTAGATTAAGGCAAGGTGTGGAAGGTAAGGTGATCAGTTATCTCTAATGTATGTTTTTCAGTAGTAGGCATGAGATACATGAGATACTAGGGTTGAAAGCACATGTGGAGACTCAACAGTCAATGTCCCCACAATGGCCTTCGTTGTGCCACCATTGTGCCCATAGAGGGCCACCAGAGGCACAACCCAGGCCCTGCTCATGACCCAGAAAATGTTGCTGGCTAGAGCCAACTATGTAAGAGCTACAGGGTTTAATTTAAGGCAAATGCACATTTATTACAAGCCATTTTTGACAGTTGTTCTCAGTATGTATTCAGCCTTGCAGTCATTTGTGCAGAGGTTGTGTGACTTGTCAGTTTCTTTCCTGGCTCACGCATCACTCTCTAGCTGATCTTAACTAGTGCATTTTGAGCAATTTGAAAATGTTTTGCTGAGCAGAATGAAATGCAGTGGTACTTTTGACTGTGTTTCTATGTGCAACTGTAGCAGAGTATGTTTTTATGATGATTCCATAAAAATTGGAATTGTCACGACCTGCTGTTTTTAGGTGTCGTTGTCGATGGGAGATCTTTTATAATGAAAATGTTTCCGATAACCACCTCACAGCATTCCCAACATTTTCTATCATTAAGAAGAGGATGCACTCAATTTGGCTGGCTAAAACCATATCTAAGTGAAGCAATCTCTGTTTTTTTGACAGGCAATTGTTAACCATCTGAGATAATGGCAGAGAATTATATGCTACTGATGGAGTATTATCTGGTATTGATTGGAGAATTATGCGCTATTATTAGGAAATAATCTGCAGTATATGTGTACGTTGATTTATTGCTCTATGCGTCAGTTGGACAAATTGTCTAACGTGTTTTATGCTGATTTATGTTACTTATCTGTGTAACAGCCTGGCAGGCAGTTAGCGGAAGTCACCAGATAGGTATTAGATTCTGTCATTGTCTCGGAGTTCTTTCCGTTCTTTGGTGAGAGAATCCCTTATGTGTATCTGCGAAAGTTCTTTAAGCGTTCTTTGGAGCATCTTTGCTTAATTGTGATTTCCGGTTTGGTATTGAAGTTGTTTTCTTTGTTTCAGTCATTCCTCTTCTAAATTCCACTGCATGAATTGGAATTGAACAATTGCAACAGACATTTGCAATAACTTAATAAACAACAGACATTTGAAGCAGGCAACATATATTTGCAGCAAGCAACATATGTTTGCAACAAGTAACAGTTATTTGCAGCAAGCAACAGACATTTGCAACAAGCAATTTTAAGACATTTGCAACAAGCAGACATTGACAACAAGTGACATATGCTTGCAAACAGCAACAGATATTTGCAACAAACCGCATACTTTTGCAACAAGCAGCAGACATTTGCAACAAGCAACAGACAGCAGATATTTGCAGCAGATAAGAAACATTTGCAACAAATGATATTACATTCTCAAAAGACAATAGAAGTCAGAAATACGTTCTAAATTTTTCCTTTATACTTGTCGTTTGTTTTCATTGTACGCCTACGTGTACCGCTCTTTCTACCTAACAATTTTCTGGACTGTGTTGTTTTTGGCAGTTGTATCGGTTTCTTTGAGTTGAATCTGGAAACAGTTGCTTAGACACTAGAAAACTAGTTTGCCGTAGTGTTGATTAAAATCCGTTAGTGTTTGGTATTGTCAGTTACGTGCTAATGTTGTCTTATAAGTATGGATCGAATTGATCGAGATCGTGGCTTTGATGCTGCGAAATCTGGTAGATGGTTTGTGTTTGAGGATGTTGTCAAGTTTTCGTTTGTTAATCAGTTTTAGTCGAATTTGTTATTAAATTGCCTGGCTGGCTGCCTGAAAGATGATTTATGTTTTGATTTTGTTTGGAATCTGTTGTATTGTGGTTTCATTAAATTAACATTAGACTTCCTGAGATCTGCTGTGTCACTGATTCAAATTGAAACCTTTAATCTGTCAGTTTTTTTACAGTTATTGACAACTAGTAACATATGCTTGCAGCAGCAGCATACATTTGCAACAAGCAACAGATTTTTGCAACAAATAGCGTACGTTTGCAACAAGCAACAGACATTTGCAACAGACAAGAAACATTTGCAACAAACTTGTGTGTGTGTTTTGGGTTTTCAATTGGACTTCTCCTGTGGATTATAAATTGTCGATTAGGGTTTCACTTGAGACAACCATGGATTGATGAATGCTTTGTGCATTTAGGGTAACGGCAAGGTTAAGTCATTATCATCTAATTTAGATTAGGTTTAAGTAGGCATTCATATCTAGGGTTGACGAGGAGTGAGTGTAGTGGTTAGTATGCTGATGTTGAGGTATCAAATTCAAGATCTCGTCTGCTAGAGCCATGACTATGCTGTCAGAGGGCAGATCAGTCCGTAAGGGAGAGGACAAGTCTACCGAGTCTAAGAACTTCTGAAGTCAGTTTGAGAGGTTTATTTAGGGCACTGTATTTGGATTCGTTAAAGGGATTGAAAGTGATCTCCACATCTGGCCTGCTAGACTTAGACAATGTCAGTTTCATCTGAAAGACCTGGAATTTGAAGTTAACACAACAACCTGGCTAGTGGAGACTTCAATTGATATAGCACCGTGAAGTAAGGTGAGGTCGCGGCCTTGTATGACACTGAAACGTTATAGGTACCTTACATTACTTTTAGCCTGATTACGGCTTAGTTTTGGTGCATCATTCATTGATCCCTTTTGCATTATGCTAGGCACACGTTTAACATAAGTTGCAAAGTAATTTATAGGTGAAAAACGTATGGCGGCGGCACCATGATCGTACCCACTTCCCTACATCAAATGCCAAGGCACAAGAATCACTTAAACATCCTTTAGATTGAAGATTCCGATACAGAGCTGCGCAACTATTTTCGGCCGGGCCGCGAGCATATATGGTGCTTTTTTCGCTCATACCATGCGGTTGAACCGTTAGCTATCGGGTTTTATTTAGAAGTGGTAGCGTTGGTGGTGGTGTTGGTGGGTATCGGCAGTTATGAAAAATGAGTTCGGACTCAAGCTGGTGCTGCCGCCTGCCGGGCTGAGCCAGACTGTTGCCGTGCATGGCTATAGAATGCGTTGAGCAGCGCCCAGGCCGAGGTAGAGGAGGCGTAGTTGGAGGAGAATCTTAACGGGTAGGCTGTATCGGAAAAATCAGGCTTCTCAGCTTACTGGATGCGCTCGGTCGGGAGGAGTCGGGGATGATTCGCAGGTTTTGGCTGCTGCAGATTCCTCGCTTGTGGCTCAGTCTTGTTGCTCCGCTCTGGAATCTGATTCCGAACGTTGTGTTGAGCACGGCTAATGATAATATCGGTTGTTATGTTGGAAACACGCATAGGGGTCTACTGCGAGCAAGCCTAGTGCTGCTATCAATATTGCACGTACGCCATGCCCTTCTTGTTTAAGTTCAAAAACCGTTGAAACTGAGCCCAATTATCTGGATGCTAAAAGAAAAATCCGATCTTATTCAGGGGTTGCAGAGGAAAAATTTTTAAGAGGGCTTTTCCTAGTTTAAAAAAATAGCTTTTCAGGTGCGGAAAACTGGTCAAACAGTAACATTTATTCAATATTAAGTTAGATATATTTTCAGTAGACACGTCCTTTGATCCAATGCTTGGCTAGTTATAGAGAGAGATATATATATATATGTATATATATATATATATATATATAATTTATATATACACACACAACTATTGATAGCAGCAGTAGACTTGCTCCCAGCAGACACCTATATTATATAAATGTATCTATACAAATCTCTGAATATATGCATTCACAAATACATACATACATGCATACACATACACACACATTATATAAGCACACATACACATATAAATACGTATATATATATATATATATAAATAGAGACCCTGGGCAAGTCCTTCACTGGCAATTGCTCATGCGCTTCATGCGTGAAACTCCAATTCAGTGTCCGAAACTGTAGTCGGGAGCGCCTCTGAGTAGAAATCTTGAAGGGCGCTATAACAAGTGCTCATACATACATACATACATACATGCATATATAGTACATAGCCTACATTTGACTGCTATATATCTTAATTTGTGTAAAGTACCATTTTCTTTGACCGTTGGCTGTTTTATGGTGCTAAGTTGCTTTATTATTATTATTTGCTATTATTATTATTATTTGTTTATTATTATTATTTGTTGTTTTGGTTTGGTAGATGGCGCCATCGTATCCCTTGACGTATCTTCCACAGCAGGCCAATGTTGCTCAGCCCGGATACTACCAGACGCCTGTATGTCCCACACAAATTCTTTCTATTATGCAAAATACTTGTCTTTTTTTACTAAGTAAACCGCTTATATTATTCCTTTAGTAACAAAAATAGATTACATTACTTCAGTATATTCATCCTTTTTAATAAGAAAATAGATTATATTCCTTTCTAATAGGAAAATTGAGAATGTTAATAAATACTTGTGAAATTTACATTTTAATAAACAAACTATGGAGAATTTAGCATAGAAAATTAAATCTATTAGATTTGTTAGATTTGTCAGCCTCTGGAATACATATCTGGCATAGGCTGAAGAGAGAGGCATTCATTCCTGGCTTGGTCTTAACAGTAATGTCTAGAAACAGCAGGCATTAATGTAGCCAGAATGTACATAGATCTATGTCAGTTGTCTGGTAACAGTCACTGTGGTCTAACTCAGCCTAATTTAATTCTTTATTATATGACAAATGGCCTTGCCTATACATTACTGAAGTCGTTTGAAATGATTAGATAAAACTGTAGTTGTATAGGCTGAAATTGATGTGCTTACATATTAGACAGTTTATAGCTGCACACATTCTGGCCACACTAGTTTCTGCCAATAGCAGACATGAGCTATAAGACTGCACCAGTTATATATACATGTGTTATGGTGGGTAGCACACTGGGTGGTAGGTGTGCAGAAGGGTTGGAGATGATTCCATTGGAGATTAGAAATTCCAGGTTATCACACCAATGGATAAACTGATTAGGGGATCATATTACCTGTATGTGCTGCTGAGAGAAGTTTCTCTATTGCCTATCTATCAGTGATGTTGGGTAAGATGTATGTATGCATGTATTTAGCTATGTATATGTGTGTGACGTGTGTGTGTGTGTGTGTGTGTGTATGAATGTATCAATACACTATATACCACCTTTGAGTACATTTCAATAGCACTGGATTTATCATATGCCTGTATCTACTACACTGTCAGAGGGTAAGGTAACTGTAATTGCAGATTTATATGACACTATTTCAAGAGAAACAAATCAAATGGTCATTTACTAAGTACTCCAAAGTACTCTTCAGCGTCACGACCCTAAGAGACGAGATCCGGGAGTTAAAGGATTTTGTAACTGAAATGCAAACAACCCTCGCATGCGCCGTTAAGACTGTAATTATAATAATAATAATAGTAGTAGTAGCAGTAGTAGTAGTACTAAGTAGTAATAATAATAATAATGATAATCACATGTTGTGTTTGCAGAGTATGCAGACAGCAACGGCGGCTGCGTTGCAGTTAAGTGGATGTCAACAACAGGCGCCATCTTGGCCGTTTGCCACGCAGGTAAAAAGTGACACAGTTCGTAACTTTATTCAGTTTTTGTCAGTCCTATTCATTCATTCATTTGGGAATTTATATTACCTATACGTACTTCCAATTGAATCAATTAACTTATGGAACTGGGCAGCAGTTTTGCTTACACTATGCATGAAGAATAGCTCTCGTGTCCAATGTCGAACATAGGGAAGGTGATAATTTCATGCTTTTAGTTCTTGAGTCAGTGGTTAATGAATTTTAAAAGTCGTGGACATGGGGCCAGTGCCATTGCAGGAGTTGCAGCTTACTTCACAGCTTGTGTCTCTACCAATGCTACTGCATCGTGACAGAGGTATATTTGAGCAAACAAGTGACCTCAGAGGCACTCTGTTATTACCTGCTCTTGGTTTCCTAGTGTCTCCATGACCTTTTCTTCCTTTCAGCTTGAACAGACAATACTAACCCTAACAGGTGGTTTCTCTCCAGATGCTATATGAACTTATGAGCAGGTTACAATAATGTCCTTCTTTTGTTTCAGAACTTGGGCTTACCGATGGTGTCGGCTAGTCACGTTCCAATGGCCGGCGGTGGCCAACTGGCGGTCGGCCACCCATCGGGTCTCGACCAGTACATCTACCAGATGCCACAGATCTACTCTGTGGGCGCCGCCGAAATGGCAGCCGGTCATCCCGCTGGGGCTCTGCACTACCAGAGGTTCGATGTCAGTCAGCTACCAATGATGGACCCTGTCACACAAGAGGTACTGCCACTTTCAGATAGTGATTTTGAGTATGGTTTGGAGTGCTCGATAGTGTAGAAGTTAGCATGCTGGACTGTCAGTCGAGAGGCCAGGGGTTCAAATCCCGCCAGGGCAGAAATTTGGGTACGAGCTTTCTGCACCACCTAGCCAACTCAGCTATGAGTACACTGACCGAACACTGTCGGTGGGAAGATGAGATGGCGAAGGAGAGGACTGCCCACCCACCCTCATGCCAAGGCTAAGAAAATGAAGTCTCTCTAACACTTCATACCCATGGATGCCTGAAGTCTTGCTTAAGGGACTGCTCTTCTTACTTGAAGCAATCATCGATTGATGCCTAAGTATGCTTTTCTGATGTGATAAATATGATTAGATTTGAATGGATATCCTTGCCAGTTAGAGTGAGAGTGTTGAAATGCACTTGGATGTTTAAGTCTACTGTATTGACAGAAATTGTGTCAATAATAATATGTTAATTAATTAACTCATTCGTTTTCTTTTGTTCCCTGCATTACAATTACGAAATGCCAAAGTCATCAGAGAAGCTTGTGTGAAGCAAAACGAAGAGACCGAGAAAGGACAAACGTCCAGCTGTTGTAGCTTCAGATCAGTTGATGCCGTATGCCACTTATGCATTATGATATTGAATTAACAATGCCATAGAAATTATTAGATTAGATAAGGTTTCTGTCTTGTTGGACTGATCTTTGGAATCTGTTTGGAATTCCATCGATTGATGCCTACAGCAGTGCTTCCCAAACTTTTCAGTGTCACGGACCGGCAGGAACTTTCCCACTGCAGGAGGACCGGTGCCAAATTTATTAATTATTTCTCTTTTTCGTTTTCGATCACCTAAATTCCTCAAATATGTATTAGAAATTTAGAATTGATTTAAATGCATGTTTGACTAATTCTATGACTCTATTGCCCTTTAAATGCTGGCCTAATAAGTGTTTTTTGCTATGACTTTCAAAAATATAATAGCCATTTCTTGACTCTGTGACAATTTGACCAGTTTCTTGACTCACTTTGCGGACCGGCAACTGAGGGCTCGCGGACCGGCACCGGTCCGCGGACCACCACTTTGGGAAGCACTGGCCTACAGCATTATTATGATGGCAGTACAGGAATTCAAAGATTAGATCAGATTGTTTTAACAGCGAAGTTTCGAGATTAGATGAGTATTTAGATGCTCGTGGCTGGAATGAATGAACTAATGCTGCGCAAAAATAATGTCTGTCATTTTTTGTGACGAAAGCGTTTTATCTTCGACTTCAGGGATGGAAATATGTTTCAGGGCAGCCTTATCACGGAACCCAGTATTGCTTCGGGGCATCTTCAGTATGTTGACATGCACCGCTTCGCCGCTTCGGCTCTGGGCGGCGGTGGTGCAAACTCGGCAGCCGCTGTAGCTGGGCTGACACCTGCTTCTAAAGAAAACGGCAACATTTTACTCACCAGTAGTGTTCATCAGAAAACGCCAACGCAGAACTATGGCATCAAGCGCGTCCTCTCAATGCCCCAAGAGATTGTCCAGTCCTCGTCGAACCCATACGGCATCTACGGCTTGCCCCCGGTTAAGATATTCGCCGGGCAAGATCGCCAGCGCATCGTAACGCAGGCCGTTGTGGGTAACTCGGAAATCCAGATCATCCCAAAGTCGCAGAGCTGAGTCAGAACTTCTGTACCTAGTCATGTTGAAAACTCACCGCGCCGCTAGAGTCACCCCGCCGGTTGTGACTATCTCGACGTCTCAACGTTTCTAGACAGTATGCGATTGGGAGATCCGATTCAGGGCGCTGGGCAATTTTTGTATGATATTTTCTTCTTCTGAGATGGTGGCGATTGTAGCATATGCTGTCTTATATGCTTGTTAATTTATTACCCCGTTCATTATGCATTTGTGTATCATAACGACGTTGTTGGCTGTATCTCAGTTTGAGACTGCTACAATATTTCATTTTTATTCATATGACTTTTTCAATGCCCCGAGGTAGCAGAAGTCTTACACGCAACAGGACAAGTGGACGCAGAATTTTTGGGGAGGAGCAAGGGGCAAGGCCGTATTTTTATTGGCCTATCTTAGTGTCTAAGTTTAGTCATGTGCTTTAAAGAAACATTGCATTCATGTTCTTATTTATTTGCCAACGTTAGGCAAATATAAAATAATTTAATCTGGTGCCACAAATATGTCATGTGCCAGTATGTTCAAATTCAATAATCAAAAATAAATATTGTGTTCTAATAACCCAGTGGATTGGTCTAATAATGGATTGGCACTGCCTTTGCTAAGGAAAGCCACACAATACAAAAGACATTGGGGTGATTAAGTGGGCTCATGTAGGGTAACTTGAAATGGAGTTTGTGTTGCAAAAGCCTCGGTTGCAGTGGGGCTTTTGCAATTGCATTGAGTTGAGGCAGTTTCTCTTTGTGTCTGGCTGTTCTCTTGTTCAAAAACATTCTTTTGGTATGTATGTATCAAGGCATTTATATAGCACCTTTGTGAACTTCTCAAAATCACTGCTGATCCGACGGTCTAAATGATTTAGGAACAGGAGGCGACTTCTTTTGGTAAACAGAGAAAATGTTTTGAGTGGCATTACGGTATTGCAGAGTAGCAAGTTTTGAAGGCATGCAATCCTGTTTACAAGTTTATTTACTTTTCATCATTGAAGCATTATAGTGTAAGAGTTCTTTTTAAACAAACATTGGATTGGTTTATTCGTGTTGTTTCTTGCCAAGGTTAGGCATTTCACCATCTAGGCTGAATATTCAATAATTTAATCTGGTGCCACAAATATGTCATGTGCCAATGTGTTCAATTTTAATAAATATTGTTAGATACAATGCTGTCTTGTCTTCACTTTTGACAACAGCCAAGCTCCTTTGTTGTTTTGGAGTAGCCTATGCGCCACCACTGAGGAGGTAGCTAAATGCATAGGCTACATACATGTCTGTTGAGATAGTTGTCCTGCGACTTATCAAAGTCACAGAAACATTGCTATTTGCTGTATTCATTGTGTTCAGCTGTCTGTTGATATTAAATTTGGATGTTTGGTACAAAATTGTTTCAGGACGAAAGCCTCTGTTTCAAAAGTGTTACATTGTCGCTCCCTGGCCCAGTTCGCTACATTGGTAAGTGCATAGGCTGCGTTTCATGCACCTCTGTGTGAAGAGAGCATGCGGATTGCGGTTTGCTTCCCGATGCTGGCTTATTTCAGAGATTTAAATTCCGGGCTAGCACGGTCCTTGCACGGGGACCCTAAATGGCGTGGTGTCCATTCAGATGGGCGAGTGGTGGTGAAGGATCTCACTCGATCAGTTCATTGAAAAATTAGCAGGGTCAAGGCATATATGGTCGCTATTGAAAAACGTGAACATTTACATTTATATTTACCTAAAGCAGGCCACAGTTCATCCAGTTTCTGTCCAATGGGGATCAGTTTTGATACCTAGAGCAGGTCGCAGTGACTTCCGGTGCTAATTTGCCAACCACATGGTGTCATATAGTTTCACTACCATGAGTTGGGGGGTTAAGATAGGAACTTGAAGCGCCACAATGTGCACCGAGTAGAGATCTTAGATGAGAACATATTGTGGGACATTGTATTGTATTGTATTGTATTTGAACATTTGTTATAGCGCCTCTACCAGATTGCCCATTCAGAGGCGCAATGGTACATGGTAGCCGATTTGGTTAGGGCGCTCGCCTCGTAACGCGGAGAGTTTGGGTTCAAGCCAACTCCACTGAGACGGTTATTCTTGAGCAAGTCTTTCACTGACAATTGCTCAGTACCATGGATTGATCATTGATGCTTGGTCATTAGATAGTAGCGCTTAATAAATGTGCAGTAATTGTAGTAATATTTCTGAGGTACCAAAGGTATCTTTTGTATCTTAGGAAGAGCTTTATTTCAATCAGTCACAATTGCAGCAATTCACATATTTCATTGCACGATTCAGTCCGTGCAATTTTTTCAATACAAAACAGTTGTGGACAATTTGTTTGTCGCACATTCAGTCACAGTACGTAATAAATTAACTCTTCTTGAGTTAATCAATTGATTCTGTTCAAATATTTGTACTGTCGAGTCCGCTAACTGTTTCAGTTCAGTGTTTCTTTTAGCAGAACTAGATGCAGGTGCTTCTATGTAAATACAGTTCTATTTTTAGTTGGGAACTCATTTTTGAATCTATTTTGAGCAGAAACCACAGCTCCTCCACGTGACTAAGGTCTGTTTTTCGTGGAATCTTCAGTTTTAGTTCTGGATTAGAAGGAGCCATCTGATAGTTCTAGTTTTGGAAGTGTATTCATCTTAAAATTTAACATTAGCTGAAGTCATTCCATTTAAATCTACTTTTAATAGAAGTTGCGCCACCGATCTAGCCACTTCACTTTCTCTATAGTACGAGAATCTGGGTTCAGCTCAGGTTGACTATCGACTGCCTGTGTCTCAATAAGAGACTGCCTCTGATCAAGAGACTTTCTCTGATCATTGGGCTTATTTGGATCAATAGACTGCCTCTGATCAAGAGACTTTCTCTGATCATTGGGCTTATTTGGATCAATAGACTGCCTCTGATCAAGAGACTTTCTCTGATCATTGGGCTTATTTGGATCAATAGACTGCCTCTGATCAAGGGACTGTCTCTGATCCTGTGCAAGAGACTGTCTCTGAGGCTTAACCTGCTCTAGAGACTGTCTCTGATCAGGGAGTTTATTTTGATCTATAGACGGCTTCCGATCAAGGGACTGTCTCTGATCATGAGATTGTTCTTGATCATCGGACCGTCGTTGATCTTGGGATTGTCTTCGATCTTTGGATTCTCTTTCATCATTTGACTGTCTTTGATTGATAGACTGCCTGAGGTCACCGGACTTACGCTGACTAAGAGACTGTCGTTGATAATTGGATTGTCTCTGATCTTGGGATTGTCGTTGATCCTGCCTCAGATCAGGCCTCTGATCACTGGACTGCCTGTAGTCATGAGACTGCCCTCGCGATTCGACAGGAGGCAAGTGATCCAGAGTCTGAATGCGCTCCGTATAGAGATTTCGACAGACCTCCATCAGTTCGATATCGTGCTCGAGTTGGGCCAGTCGCTTTTCCACCTCCACCTTCTGCTGCTTCCTCCACCGGGTGTCATTGATGATAGGTAGTCTTTGATACTCGGACTGGAGACCCTGCCAATTCGTCTTCAGTCCGTCTATGACGGACTGACGCTGCATCGACGGCACCGGTTGCAGGATGCTGCGAATCCTTTGGATGTCTGTCCCATCCATCTTGTCATCACTAGCGGCTGCATGCGTCTTGCTCCGTTGCTTCTGTGGCTTCTGGTGCTTTAAAAGCAACATTTTTATTATTATTAATAATATTATTATTATTATTATTATCATCATCATTATTATTATTATTATTATTATCATCATCATCATTATCATTATTATTATTATTATTATTATTATTATTATTATTATTATTATTATTATTATTATTATTATTATCGTTATCATCATTATCATTATCATTATTATTATTATTATTATCATTATCATTATCATTATCATTATTATTATTATTAATGTTGTTATTATTATAATCGATTATTATTATTATTATGTTAAAACACCAGGAAAACGGTCAAAGACTGGCAAGCCTTTGAAAGAGAAAGGTCAATGTACTGATTTCTTCTGTCGCGTTGTAACCGTGATGGTGCCATCTCTGTGACAAATTCAAGGCCTCTTGAGTTAATGGGACCTAAAGTTTCAGTGAAATATTATTATTATTATTATTATTATTATTATTATTATTATTATTAGGCTATTATTATTATTATTATCATCATTATTATCATCATCATTATCATCATTATCATCATCATTATTATTGTTATGATTATTATGATTATTATTATTATTGTTATGTTGTTGTTGTTATGAAAGTAAACACATTTGTTATTGTTGTTATTTATTATTATTATTTATTTATTTATTTATTACTTTTACTACTCTTATTATTATTATTGAGTTTTTTTTTTGATATTTTTGGAGGTATGCATATCCCTCAGGGACTTATTATTATTATTATTATTATTATTATTATTAGACTGTTATTTATAGCGCGCCTAAACAAAATTGGAATCTTGCACAGAAGCGCGTATTAACAGAAAAATCAATCATAGTAAATTTTAAACAGATGTGTTTTAAGGTTAGTTTTGAAAATCGATAAAGTTGAGGATTTGCGGATAAAGACAATTTTGTCTCTTGTTATTAGGCTATTATTATTGCTATTATGTCTTTTTATTTGTTACCCGAGTTAAGAACGATCCTCAGAAATAAAAAATTAAGTTAAGTGGTAGAAATGTTATTTCTGGAAAATCGATCAGGCTTCGTCCGTACAAACACGACGAAAACGGCTTCTGAAGCAGTGGCATATTGTAACACGGGACACAGACCAAAAGGTGATGAACAGGTGGTGAGCCTGACGTCGATAACCAGACAGCTTACCGTGAACGGTGCCAAACTCAGACAAATTCTGTGCTATGCTTCAACATAATAGGGTCAGCAGTTTCATTAGTCAAAGAGACTATTATTGCATGAGTGTTGCGTGCAGTCAGGCAGATTTAGGAGGTTCGTGTGATGCGGTCAGCTGAGCTGCAAATCCTGCTGAGAGCCTGAGATCGTTGGCTTTGACAGCTATAGAAGGTGGCATTAGCAGTGGCGTCACACTTCGTCAGGCAGGGGCGGCCGCCCCGGAAAATGGACGGGGCAAAAAGTTAGGCTTGAACATGTGTGTTTTTGTGTAAGAAATCAGGCACTAATAGCTAAAAAGTAACTTCTGTACATGAGTTTTGGACCGGGGGTGCGTCGGGGGGCGCAAAGTTGAGATCTGACAACTTTCTTCTTGAAAAAGAGATTGTTAAAGAATAAAAAAAGGTCATCAGAAATTTTGGCGGAACTAAGAAAGAAAATTTTCAGGAAATTCTTGATCATCGTCAGCAGCAGCTTCATATTGTTATTGTAGTTGTTATTGGCCCAGTTAGCTACTTTGGTTAGAGCGTAGGCTGCGGCTCAAGCGCCTCTGTGTAAGAGAGCGTGCGTGTATCGCGGTTCGCCTCCCGAAGGTGGCTTATTTCAGAGATTTAAATCTCCGGCTAGCACGGTCCGTACACGGGGACCTTAAATGGCGTGTCGCCGATTCTAATGGGCAGCTGTGGTGAAGGATCTCACCCGATCAATTCATTGAAAAATGAGCCTGGTCGTGGCCATAATTCATTAATTAATTCATTCATTCATTCATTCTTGAGATTTACATAGCGCACCTTCAAGAAATCTACTCAGGAGCGCTCCCAGCCCAGCCACGGCATAATTATACGGTCGCTATATAAAAGCCAGTATATTTACATCACTTTTATCGTCGACATCAGTAGGCCTATTGTAGACTACTCATTAGTGTTGAATTATTTTCATTATAAATGGAGGTACATTAAAAAAATTAGGGTTCTGTTAATCCTAGCTGCTGGGGTTCCGAGCGGCCTTCACTACATATGCAGATTTCGCCCCAAAACATTTGTGCTCCAAGCTAAAAAAAATGGACATGTACCCGACGAGAATTGTTATCTGCATTCTTTTTGCCTGATGTCCAGCTGACATGGCGTCCTCTTGACCCTCGTGACCTAGGTCTACTGTTGTAGAGGAACTGTTCGTCGAGGATCGGCTTCCGGTCTCCGAACCTCGTGTAGACGTAGTAGAGCTTCTGTTGCTGGGGCTTTCGAAGCGGAACGTAGCGCATGTTTTTGTTGAGGGCGATGTAGTCTCTACCTTCGCCGCCTCTTTCGTCCTGCTGAAGCTGAGAGTTGCTCCGACTTAACGATCGGTTGCTGCTGCACCGACTGTTCGATCGACGACTCCCCATCGCCCGTCTCACCGCCTCACATTGGTTCGCCTTCATCTGCAACCAAAAGCATCTAATTATTCATTCATTCATTCATTCATTCGTTCGTTCATTCGTTCATTAATTCATTCCGAGAATTTATATAGCGCCTCTTCAAGAGACCTACTCAGAGGCGCTCCCAGCCCAGCCACAGCTATAAAAGTGTGATATGAGGGACTTATAAAAAGCAGGCAAGTTTAATAAACAGCAATCTCATGATTCTCATCTGTAGAACCATCAGCGGCGACACGACTATTTTAGCCAGACGTTCGGTGTCTGGAGAAAGGGTCTGGGACAGCGAGTCCATTATAACGAGTATTCGGATCTGGGGGAACGTCGAAAACATCCCAGTGGGGTCCGAGACGGATTAAATTCCAGAAGCCAACCCATTTTGAAGCATTTAGGCTAGTATATGAAAGTAAATGCATTTGGACTACATATTTGTGCAACTCTTTCCAGTATACCTGGATGAATCTCGAGGGATCCGAGACCCCGAGCGCTTAGAGAAGCGAAGGTCTGACGAGAGTCGTAAACTCCTTCAGCGGGGTAGGAGGCAGACCCTCCTCCGTCCGCCCTCGAAATAAACGCATTTCGCTATGGGCGTAACCAGGAAACAATTCCGGGTGGGAATTTCTATTGGGGAGAGATCCATTGTACATGGGGCCGTCCATAAATGACGTCACGCAATTTTGGCCGATTTTAACCCCCTCCCCTCGTCACACTTCGTCACAAAAGTAACACCCCTCTGAAAATGACGTCACAAAGCTCTGACCCCCTAAAACCACATTTCCATGGCGAAGCAAAATGCTCCTTCATGGAACAAATAGGGGAAAGCATGAATATTTTAAAATCTAACGGTGACCAAATATTGAAATAATTAGAAAATTATTAATAATGGTGCCCGTATACATTAAAATAATTAAAAAAATGATGAAAATTTAATCCTCAAAATTAGTGCTTTTATTATTAAAATTAAATTGTTGTTAATTGTTAAATTTAATAACATGGACCTGGTGTGACGTCACACTTCTCAGAATTTCCACCCCCATGTCACACATCGTCACAAATTTTGCTCCCCTTATTTGAGTGCTGATAAGTGCGTGTCACGTCATTTATGGACGGCCCCATGAAATATTTCAGAAATATTGGGGGATATAAGCAGCTCCGTCTGAACTCAAATTGCTCTATTATTTGAGTGCTGATAGGAACCAGCTGTCACCTCGTAGCTTACATGTAGTTTGAGTGGTTTTTGAGTTTGGGGTTAGGGATTTGGGGAGGGGAATGTGTGAATTTTTGAATTTCCACTGTAATTGTAGCATTTTAAGCTGTCATCTGAACAAAATTGCTCTATTATTTGAGTGCTGATAAGAACCAGCTGTCACTCATAGCTATTATTATTATTATATTCATGAAATATTTCAGAAATATTGGGGGGATATAAGCAGCTCCGCTTATAGACTCAAGTTTTGGGGGGACCGTCCCCTGCCCCTAAGTCTCCGCCCATGGCTATAACTATAACTATAACTAAAATAATACTAACTATAACTATAACACGCTGGCGCCGCCACTGTATATATATATATATAAATATATAGGCATATGCGTGTGTGTGTGCGTATGTGTGTGTGTGTCTGTAGGTGTGTATTATGTATAGGTGCGTACTGCGTAGGTGTGTGTGTGTATAGGTGTATGCGAGTGCATGCGTTTGCGGGAGGAGGTAACCTGAATAGTTCGTAGTTTGCGTCATTCGATGTTGTACTAAGGGCCCTATATCATCTTTTCGATTAAACCTCGTAAATGCAAATGCTCTTGAAAGTTACTAATCTTTCAATGGGGACCACTTACTTTGCTTGAACAGGAAAACTCCAGTGGCCCTTCAGCCCTCGCGTTAACTGTTCAGTCTAGGCCTATACGTGAATCTACACGCTTGGTTTATATCCAGTTCTAAGCTATAAGATAATAATTATGACCTTACATACGCCTAAATAGGTTATAAGAGCCTAAAGGCCTAAGTTATAGGTCATTATATTAATTAATAATATATAAATTAATTATATTAAAATTCAAAGTCGGATCGAGTATGCTACACACTAATAAGTATATACCGAGACGCTAACGCTGACAATAACATTGATTACGCGTGCATGATGACGTCATAGTCCAATGCCTCGTTTTGGGATTAAAAATGTTCAGACTTTAAGCCAAGGAATCCATAGCAACGAGTCCAACGACCTCTTACGTAAACGATCTACATAGGCCTTGGTCGATTATTTGAAGTGACTCAATAATCGATATAAGCCTAATATCGTAGCGTAATCGTATATGGAGTTAGGCTTAAAGGTCAGCATCGGTTCTTGTACAATAGCTAGCTATTATAAAGATGTTTATGGTCCGGCTGACACAGTGCATATTTTAACGGTTAACTACTGGGACAAATGTCCCATGCAGTTTAGGATTTGCCCCAGTAGTTTTGTTGATTTGTTGCAAATACTGTACTTTCAATACTAGTTTACATTGAAAGTACAGTCATGGCAGACTTTGTCCCAGTAGTCCAAATCTGTTAAAATATGCACTGGGCTGACAAACGGCTACGGTGCATTGTGTTTAGATTTGGCCGGAGAGGTAAGAGGAAGCGAGGCAATTAGAAAGTGATTTCTGGTAAAGGAGAGTGACAGTTTTATATACGTATTCGCACCCATCGCCAGTAAACGGCTGGTAGGCCTATAATAGGAACTATGACAATGATGATATTTCGCAATTCGCATTCTATAGCATAAAGACCCGAATTTCTCCTTCCAAACTTTTGGCGAAGCTGTTCGGATTCCGACGAACATGTTAATTTCTGCTTCAGACTTTAGGCGAATATGTTTCTGTTTACGGCTTTACCCGAACTTGTTCGTATTCCGACGAATGTTTCTGTTGCAATTTGTGAGTTGTGAGTCTTGTGACGAATGTTTTGTCTTCCATCTGTTTCGTAAAAGTAAAACTACAAATTTCTAAAAGACTAGGACTACTATAAAGCCTTTGTTCCGCTTTTTGCCTCCGATCACGATCTTTGCGCTCTCAACTTACTGTAGGCGCACGAGTTCCGGTGTTCCGAGATATTCTATCTCCCCTAACGCATACCTCCTCCAGGATGGAATAAACTGGTCTAGAGTATCCGGGAGGGGGAGGGAAGGAAGGGGTAAACCATTCTATCCCCCATCGTCATACACATCACAAATTAATTTCAGGTCAACGTACAAACTAAAGATACGCAACTTAAAATGTTTTATGTGTAGGCCCCTACAATAAATCCAAACAGTACGACTTAATACACTTAAACCGGCAAAAATGCAAACTAAACCGAATACTCCATTTCGCTAAGGGGGCTACTCATGTATGGGGAATACTCGATTTCATGACACCGGCTCAGGAATTCATCAAAGCTTGATCAGAAGTTTCAATAAAAGCTTGACGAGCATTTCAGTTTCCCGCACTACACATTTCTGACCGAATAATTAACTCATTACGATTTCCTTATGTGCACGAACCTACAAATCTAAAACTGTATAAACTGGCAGGTCTAACATGTTTCGTTTTTCTGTTGTTCAGCAAGACTGCTTCACAATGGTTCTCCGTTGTAGGACTAACGAGTGTCCGTAGTTTTCCATAAAGGACGTCCGCTAAATGACTTATTCTTGATTCCTTCCCCCGTTTAATCAGTATTTTTTGGTGGATGTCCACACTCCAGGGCTAACTGTGCTGCGCGTGGTACTCGGATACCGCGATCGAGCAAAGAAACTCTATTATCACAGATCATAGTACTGTACACGATGGTAGCTGTCCGCTGGCAGGGGCGTAGCCAGGAAACAATTTCGGGGGTTTTCCAAAGTTTAGGAGGGACCGGGAGGCGCGCAGCGCCGAGCAGGGTTTGGAGGGGGATTGCCCCCTCCCCACTGAAAAGAAATTTCCACACTGTAATGGTAGCAATTTAAGCTGTCATCTGAACAAAATTGCTCTATTATTTCAGTGCTGATAGGAACCAGCTGTTACACGTAGCTACGATGTAGTTTGAGTCGTGTTTTAGTTTGACTGCAGACAATACTTGCAAAAAATATAAAAAAGTAAGTAAAAGTTTCGAAGTTTCACGTACAAGCAATGTCATCCAAAGATTTAATTTCGCAGTTGGAAAATATGACTAAAAAATTTTTTGCAATTAGTTATTTCGGGGGTTTGAACCCGTAAAATCCCCCAAATACGCCCATGTCCGCTGGTACCCCAGTATTAAGACTACAGATATTCTCATCTGCAGATCTTATCTGCAGTCATAATACTGGGGCTGGCTAACAGCGGACAGCGACCTGCCCATATACAGTCAACAAACGAAGCTCTGTAGCGTTACACATACACGGTAAAAAGATTCCCTTCTTGTATAAGCACATATAACATACAGCTGGCGTGATACCCCCGGCGAAGTTCACTGATAATGACCTAACTCAGACATCTGCTGTGAGACTAAGTATATGTACTGAAATTAAGACGCGGGCGTTCGTACTGATAATAACACCTCTCCTCCCCTCTTAACGAACCCCTTACCCCAATTTGGTTCCCATCACTGAGCGAACTATTCCCCCCTAAAAATACAAATCTTTGTGCTATTACAAAGATATTCATTGGCAAGACATCTGTGTGTGTGTGTGTCTCTCTCTCTCTCTCTCTCTCTCTCTCTCTCTCTCTCTCTCTCTCTCTCTCTCTTCTGTCTCTGTCTCTGTCTCTCTGAGCCTGTCTGTCTCTGGTTTGAACCATCCATTCACAAACTCCCTCTTCCCAACACATAAAGAAATGAAAGATTTCATTTAGAAAACTATTTTCACCAAAAGAAAACACAGGAAACGTCGTCAAACATAGAAAAAGAGTAAAGCCAAACAAAATCAAGTCCATCTCAAAATATCCACATAATTAATTAATTCATGCACACAATTAATTAATTAGCATGCACACAAATACGTGTGCAAACAATTAACTACCCATCACAGTCAGTGCTCGACTATTAACTCTCCCTTGCTGCAGGAGCCTCATGAAACAATGAAATCTATTCATAATTATGCATGCACATATCAATAGCATTATCCACTTATTAATATGCATCTTGTGCATTATCTGGCAATGCATTAAACTTGTAAAACGTAGGTCCACTTTCTAATATGCATATTGGTCAATTAACATATGCACATTGCATGTATATAGTAATTTTAACTGATGACTTGCAGGCACTGAAATTGGATTCCCTCCTCTGGACAAACAGCAGATTTCGCCAGCAGCCGATTTAAAACCGCTGCCAGACAAGAACTCTGCCAGCAGGAAATGAAAATCTAATTACAATGGGGCTAATTACGGTACATAACACAATGGCTATGCATTGTATGTACACTACACCGGAAACTCATTATAAAGCTGTCTCGTTTTGAGCTAAGCGAGGAACTGCTTATAATGAGGTCATGTTTAGTATTGTTTATTTTCAGTGAGTGAATTAATTTATGATTCATATCCTTGGACTGTGTTATATCATAATCTGTGTCATAATAAAACATGTTACGACGACTCCCTCATGTATCTGGCTATTACACAGTACCTTTAACGAACTTCATAAATGTGTAGTGGATGACCCACAAAATCAGTGTATGGTCAATGTGACCTACACAGCAATTACGGGGCTTAACACTTTCACGATGAGCGTGTACTAAAAGTGACTGGGAAACCAAAGCAGCTCGTCATTAAAGCATTAAGGAACATTGTACATAATGGACTGCAAACACACAAACAATATTCCAACAGCTTCCTTCAAGGCTTCACTAGAAGCATCAATCGGATTCACTCACTCCAATAACCAACACCTCGATTCAAAAAGTGCCTACCTTGTGCCACAGTGCGAAACACCGACTTTACACAAAGGAATATTTGTTAACATCTAAATCGCACATAGGCATGCACAAGGTTAGATACACAGAGGTAACAACCTTCAATGATACAGGCTGTAAATTTTCCCTTATACGTCATGCTCCTCCCCATAACGCTTGTTTCCCACTGGGCCAGTCACATAGCACACCCTGCTTAATACAGAAATCAGCATTAGTAAAATCCTAATCAACAGACTACTAATTAATCCCATGCTAAGTAGTTAAATGCTAGAACGGATGGAACAGACTGCACTGAATAGATAGAGCACAACAAATATAAATACCAGAGAGAGCTATCACCAGAATACGACGGACTGCAGGAACAAATTTTAAACCAATCTTTAATAAAAATAAATTATGAAACGGACAGAGAGGCAGAGGCGTCTATCCCCCCCCAAGTCATTGGAGCAACTACCCCACTCCACTCCCCTTCCCATGGTACAACATTAAAAAAATTTAACTTCCCCTAATTTCGCAATGTCTCCCCCCATCCCCCTATTTCTTGGATGGAGCATTTGTTCCAAGGCTTACACGGTGTAGACGCCCCTGCAGAGAGGTATTTTTCCAACAAGGGTCCCAATTAAGCATATGCCCGCAAACACGAAAATGACTCGCCAGCACTTCAAGAAACTGCAGCAAAACAGAAATCCACTGCACTTAAATCATTTCTGATTAGAATTGTTACTGTCTGGTCACAGAGGTAATAGTGTGTGAACAACTTGTCCCCGCTGACTTTAGAGATGCAAACTAGAGGAAACGTAACAGTTATACGTGTTGAAGTCATTCCCTCCACAAAGCAACCGTTTATTAAAAACTGAGACCATGGATAGTAATACTGAAGAAACGAAATAAATAAAGCCATTTACAGAAGCAATAGGTCCTGCGTAATTACCTTTAACACACAAAAGGCACAGAACGACTCTTACAATCGCTATATCCACAAAACAATTTAACTTCTTTCCACAGATAATCGTAATGCTTTACAAGCTGCTCATACGAAATGCAGAATCTAAATTATTACAGCACGAAATTAAAATGCAACAAAACGAAAATATCAAATGAAATAATAATACTGCTATATTAACTCATTAGTGTTTGATATTGTTCTGTCAAAAATAACCATCAGGAAAGTCATATAAGTAACGTATAGCAATTGTAGACATTCAAGTAGTTAGTCACAACACTTGTAGATCTAGATCAATTGTCTGGTAATTTTGAAGTCACTGTGGCCTACAGCTAGACATTACGATGGCCTTTTGAAGTAATTAGATAAAGCTCTGGCAGTAGGCAACATTAAATGTGCTTTGACACCAGACAGTTTATGTCCATCAGGATTCTAGTCACACTAGTGTCTGCAAAGAGCAGACACTAGTCTTAACAGTTCAGGCTAGCATTATGTTTCAATCTCATATAACTTCCCTCAAATTATCTCTTGACAATACACAAAAATAGTTACAATAGTTCCACAACTTTAGGAAACTCGTCACAATAATTTCTATAATACCAACTCAACAAGACTTTGGCTGCCGCAAAACTGCAAATGGTAGATGGGCAAAATCTTTTTAAGCAGCCACAAATGGTTGCTCTTTAAATACTGAAGTTACATCCATTTTACAGTTATATTTCATTCACCACATGACAGATGATATAAGATGAAATATAGTTTCGTTCAAATTTTCCACGACTAAAAAATTATAAAACCAGCCTTTTGCAAAATTAGCAGAATCTTTCAAAATGTTCAAACAGTCCATTACAGTCCTCTCACTATCTGACATCACTCTCTTACTTGCGCCCTCTATCTAACACTATCTTTCTTGATGGTTCTATCACTTGATCAGAATGTCGTGTCTCTACAGCAATCTCTCTATTGCTTACACTTAATAGTTCACATTCCATGAAGTCATTGTCTTGCTCGCTTTGTCTATCATCTTTCTCCCTCTCCCCTCATTCAAACTCTTATCTTGCACGTGCAGCTAGCTAACTTCAAGTTAACCATTAATCACTCAATCAAATGCAAAATGTAGCCAAGTGGATGACTTTTCAACTGTACACATTTACCATAATCACTGGCTCGACTCAAGAGTTCTGAGTGGGTGAAATTAACGGCTCACAACATATATTCATACAAACACGACAGACTGTATTGCTTCAGAGAAATGGACATAGAACAGCATGAATAAATAATAAGAGAGATAATTTGGACAGAAAACAGCTACCTACAGGCTTGGCTTTAGCTCTAGAACAACTTGGAATCAAAATCCTAAAACTGAATATGCAGATTTTTCTAGAAAACAGTTGAACAATTGGTCAATCAGACAAAATGTGAGCAGAAAATATGAACAGGAATGAAATTTATAAAAAGTCAAAGAATGACTAATCAGAAAGTCTGCTTGGCATCTGTTCAGTGTTTTGATTACGCCAGAGGGCATTCTTGTGCCACTGGAAAACTGGATAATGTCACCGGACTTCTGAATAATGATGCCACTGGGCATCAGGATAATGCCAATGGACATGCTGAGAGTGTCAGTGGGCATCTGGATAATGCCACTGGGCATCAGGATAATGCCACATGGCATCCATATGTTCAGGCATGACAAGGCATATGACAAGGCATCTTAAAACGATGCATCTCAATATGTTGATAAAATGCATCATCTCACTGGATAAGCATCCTTTACCATGGAGATACAACAAGAATAGGCAGACGCACAGCCAGCCAGTCAGACGACTAACTACCTAATCAATTGGTCGGACGAGTTATGCCAGTTCCCTGGAAGATCCACCAGAAGAAGATGCAGCAGCAGAGTGCCTTCCCTACAAATCATCGACTGCAGATAAAATTCACGAGAAAACAGACAAATCCTGTACAGCACAACCGAGCTAACGACGCAAGAAAACGAAGAAAACTCTGGAAAACTCCGCTCAACCGGTTCACGTTTCACTTCACAAAGGCATTTCGGGCACGGCGGTTTCTGCGTAACGATATGTTGACAGCCCTGCTGTTCGCATCCAGACTATAAGGACTCGCGCGAGACGGGATAGAATGATATCTGTTGAGGGACGCTGATCACGGGGCGAGGCCTTCGATTTAGTTATTAATTCCAATGACACTGTTCATCTTCTTGGCGAGCTGAGTCGGCTGGCTGAGGTAATTCTTGATGAGTGGGGGTGGGTTGAACGCAGATGACTCGCTCGGAATGTGACACACGCCAGATGGCGCTTTCAACGGCGATGCCAACTCAGCCATCAGTTCAGTGGCTTTGCTGAAAAGATTGTAAACAATACAGAAATCAGCCATTAAAAAATTCCACACAGATGCATTAGGTGAACATCTGAGTACTGCTCCAACTGAAAAATTCCTATCAATCAGTAATAAGAAATCGCATTGTATTTAGTAATTAATTAATGAAGAAATTTTATTGTATTGTATTTATTATGGCCATTCAGCAACCCCGAGAGTAGAAAAAGGTTTTGAGGAGGGAGAAGGGTGTAGTAAGAGACCCAGAAAGAATGGTAACACAAGGAGAGGAGGGAAGGGCAAAAGATTTAGTTTGGGCCATAGTGGGCCTAACTCGCGGAATAAAAAGAACATGCCAGTCCAAGGTGCGGAGAGGTCGATGAGAAGCTGCAGAAAGAGGGGAGCAAATGCGATCCCCGAGATATTTTGGAGCATCATCCAGTTTGGACTTAAGGACCAGGACAAGAACTTTGAACTGAATGCAAGCTGGAAGAGGAAGCCAGTGCAATTGATTGATCATAAACAAGGAGATGTGGGAGAATTTAGGAAGGCAAGCAGTCTATCCTGCAGCAGCTTTGAGAAAGAAATGCAATTCGATGCATGACCAGAATTACATGTTTTATTTCCGTGTTTCCCGCACACTTACGGGTAAATGAAGAACATATCCACCATAGCATAAATTTCAATCCATAACAAATTAAAAAAACTGTCGAAAACTAAACACAGAATAGCCTTCAAATGAGATGTTTTTATATCTACGTCTGCCAATGTAATGAATGTTGGTCTGTCATGCGGTAGAGTGAAATAGATGCGACATTGTATCTGTATGACTATGTCGTGTGCCATTTCACCACTGTAGGTGTAAATGGTGCAGTAATAAATTAAGAAATGCAACGTTTATGATTCATTTTTGTATCTCAACAAGGTCAGTCGACTTACTTAATCTCTTTGAACTTGCCGCAGACCTTCTCACATCCCTCTGGCGCCAGGCGATCTGTCAGGGCCTGGGGAGAGGCAAAACGCACCAGTTCTGGAGAGCTATTACCTGCAATAAACCAAAGTTCAAAATTCACGTGTAAGCTCGTTAGTAATAAAACTGTCCAGACACTTAATGTAGCATCATTTAAGTACTTCACTTAAGCGTGCTTATGCTAATCTCAATGATGTTAAAGTCATTGAGAATATAAAGTCCATCTATCTTCAAGCACACACTATACTTATAAATGTACATGTTGATGTATTAAGTATCTATGTATGTACATCGTACATAAGTATGTATAAATGCATACATGTATGTATATACATATATACAAACACATACATACATGCATACACATACATATGTATTCATGTACATAGGTATCGTATCTGATCGTATCATATCGTATCTAAAAAATTATAGAGCGCCTCTCGCTGCTCGCAGCATAAAATATTCAGAGGTGTTTTCTACGAGCTAAGCTCATAGGTATGTGAATACAAGTACAGCACCTTTTAAGAACAAACATTCAGATATGTACACACATGCATGCAAAAGAATATGTATATATGTGTATGTCCGTATACATAAATAAATAAATGTAAAAACGTTTAGTATCGAACTTTCAAGACTGCTCATTCCAAAAATAAATCACAGAATCAGTTGGTATTCCACTGGATAGGTTTGCTTGAAACCTGGGATTTAAGAGAACCTAGGACGTTATAACTGACAAGCAACTCGAAGCAGATTGGCTGAACTTGGCAGGCCTAAAAGCACGTAACTTCAGACAGGTTCAAAAGCTCTTTGCAGCTGTCTAAAATACAGACTTAAAGCTGAAACCATCGGTTCTTCAACGGTCCACTCTGAGAAAATCCTCCTGTTGATTGAAGATTAATTAATTGGAATTAATTGGCTACCTTTGAAGGTGTTGTCCTCGTGGCCGTTGTATTCAAAGTTGGCCATTGCCAGTTGCAGACTATCGTTGCCAGTTGTCTCTCGTGTCAGAGTGAACTGCAACGGTGTCTGAGTGACGGCCGAACACATCTTCAACTGTTGGGCAATGGGAGCACATCGACCGTCGGATGACAACTATTGTGTAGAACAGATACAACAAACATAAAGGTAACTGAACATCTAAAACTTAGTCTGAATCTCTGAGTGCAGTGCCTCTGAATCTTTGAGTGGCGCTATACAAATGTTCAATTACAATTACATTCAAAAATTAGAAAATCTAAAGGGTAAATAGATGACCTAAGTAGATAGATGTAAGTAGATGATCTGAAATGTCGCTGAATGATGATCCAAAGGGTAACTGAATGACTGACCCAAAAAACATGATCGAATAGGTACGTCAATGATCTAAAAACTAGCCTATGTCCACCAATATGTGGATGATTCCAAAAATTACTATGTGATCGTAAAAGTATCAGTAAATCAAAGATGCAAATGGCAGCTACAAGTGTGTACAAATTTACACGAGAGAATTTCTATCACATATAAGATCAGTCAATTGAAATGCTCAGTGGGACAGAAACAGGGATTCCAGAAGTTGAACATAGTAAGGGTCTTACAACACACCACAGAAATGCCCAAAAAGTACACACCTTAAGCCACATGTACTGTAATTACAAGCGGCTAAGAAAATTAAGTTAGAACGACGTTACCTTCACTTCGACTGGACCCGATGCACTGGCTGTCATGGCCAACTTCTCAATTTCCTAGAAAGCAAACAGCAATACCTCAACGTTAACACAGTACCAAAAACCGTAGCACTTCCAAAGCAGTACTACACATAAAATGGCTGATTTACAGTTTATGTAAATATTGATATGTGAATAAACAAATGAAGGCAATGTATGTGCGTAAATTTATGTATCTATGTGTGTATGTACGTATGTATGTACATACGTGTGTGCACATATAATCATATATGTATGTACGTATGTATGTATGTATGTAGTGTCTGAATTGAAACTGCTGACTTGCCTGACAGAGGCTGTCCGGACTGCTGCGGACTAAGGTCCTGTTCCACTGGAGGTCTGGAACAGAAACCGGCTTACTTGGGAGCGCCAAACCGATTCCAGTGAAGCCGTTAGGAGTTGAATGAGTTGACGTCATCTGCCAAAGACCACAGTTTCCGTGTCGCGTTGACTCCCTGCTGGACCGTGTCAGGCAGGCCTTGATCTGCACCACAAGTAGGTCATCATCAGATAAGTCATTCATTCATTCATTCCGGATTTCATTCATTCATTCATACCCGAAGTCATTACACAAGTAAGTCGCCTCATATGGTCTCAGTAAACAGTGTAAAGAAGAGCAGTTGCTTAACCCTGTAACGATGCGTGTGTATTAAAATGTATGGGAAACCAACGCAACTCGTCGTTAAAGGGTTAAACCTAACCTCAAGAGTCAGCTGTGGGTACAAAGTGTTAGTGACGTCATTTCTCTTAGCCTTGACATACGAGGGGCAGGTGGCCAGTCTCTCCCTCTCTATCTGATCTTCCATCTGTTCCGACAGTTTGGACAATGTACTCACAGTCAAGTTCACCAGAGAATGCCAGTGGAAGAGACATCTGGAAATATCTTTTGTCCACACACAGATAAGAACTCCCGACCTATAGGCTGACAGTTCAGTATGCTACCATTATTGCATAACTGTCATCTGCATGGGACATAACCCTCTCTTCCCCAGTCCACATTTGTCAGCATTCCCTCCCCCTCTTTGCAGGTATGGATGACTCCAAAATACTTAAACCAAAATATTTAAGTTCACATTCAACAGCAAACATAAGTCAAGTGACAACGGCCCATGCCCTTGCTCCCATTTTTCATTTAGTAAACGAACATATTAACCACTAGACTATCGAAAATCCCCAGCAGAAAATATATCTGATATATTTCCGCGCCTCAGATTCACATTTCGGTGTGACCTTGCGCACGTTACAAATTTATTTAATAATAATAATAATATCTGAACCTCCTAAACAACTACTTATGGGAGTCATATCCAGAAAGTAAGGAGGTAAAGCTGCACTAATTTTCTATAGCAGAATACAATTTGTAGTCAATTTTCCCAGTTTTTGATAGTAGAATCTGAGCTATAGTGAAGTCAATCAATCAAATATTTGTTTATTCAAAAAGCTAGTTGACAAAAGACGCAATTAGTTACACTGCGTCGTTAAACGTACAGAAAGAGGTTTCAGCAATCAGAGATCGGCCAAATGAACAACTCTGTGGTCATTATTAACATAGATATGTTGTACCGTTTTCAAGCTGTCAGTCGGCACAACGGATACAGATCGACCTGAAGTTTCTGATTTTGACGATTTTGATGAGCGTACGCGACACCACTCTTGAGGAGTCTTCATGAATCAAACAGTGTTCATCAGCATTTTTTTTAAAATTTGTATTCATCAATATCATGAATAGAATCCAGAGCATGCACAGTCAATGACTCAGTGGCCCTCCCAGCATGACAGCCCGATGATAGTTTTTAGGCAACAAGTTGCAACAGTCATGCCTCCCACATCCGACTGAGCTCAGACAGAAGTCGAAAACTTTTCCGATGTGACATGGACCAGCCACAGCGAAAGCCTCATGCTGCACTAAAGAGAATGATATATATGTTAAACCGCTTCTATTCCTGTTAAAAGAGCTGACCTCACCTTACCTTACTTTACCAGTGCTTGGGAATAAGCTGGTGCCCTGCGCTTACCTTCCAAGTGGCACTTAAGAAGTTTTGAGATTACAATTACTAACCAACTGCTATTAAATCACAGACAAACAATGTAACATATATAATGTAAATCTGACCTTGCACACCTAACAAACACAATATGATGATAATAATGATAATAATAATAATATCAATAACAGTAATACCGTAATCCCTGGGGCCACAACACTGTCCTTAAAAGATTATGACTCACAGAGGACAAGTAATTCATCCTTGAGAATCATGAGCCCTCTTGAGACGTGATAGTTAACACGAAATGTTACGAACTGCCAATAAATGTCTCAATCTAACTTCCATAATACAATAACAGCCATAAATCAATAAAAGTTTGTACATAAACTCTTAAAAGTTCAAGGTTAAGACATGCCCTGCTACAATGTGCTTCAGAAGTACCATTAATAGTAATAGCTTCTAATCTCCAGCAATTTTCTAGGCTCCAAAGTATCATCTGTACCCCGGAATAATAAGTAATAATAATAATAATAATAATAATACATGTCAAGTAATAATAATAATAATAATAATAAAAATTTAGTCAAAGTCATTTTCCTTGTTCTACAGCAATGCTTTCATCTTGAGTAACTAGCACCCACTTTACAATGGTGACAAACATACCGTTTAACACTGGAATCATAATAATAGTCACATATCTATGGCTATCCAGCACTTCAATGCAGCTGCTTTTTGCACTACCTTTTTCACTAGTACAACAACTAGCCATTCAAGTACAGTATTACCCTAGTTTCTGTAATCATGAGGGCTCAGATCATCAGATGTACCTCAGGTAAAAAATAACAGTAATAATACTAATAATCATTTGCCATTACAGAACAAAAACCACAAACTTTCAAAATTCTGAAGGACCCTTTATACCTTGGTTAAAAAGTAATAATAATACCAATAACAATGTTGTCCTTAATACTGATAAATAACAATAACAATCTCTAAAACAAGGTAGGAATATAAAGGTAAGACTGATGACTGTGACCATACCTGTGTCGACCTGTCTGAGGTGAGGTTACTGGGGCAGAAGTATGCCTGAGCGACAAGAGAGTCAGCACGAGGCCACTCCCCATTTAAGTAACAGTTGGATGTCACAGCATCAACGGATCGTGACTTTCTAATCGTGCCACTTCCATCAGATCCAGATTTTCTTTCTGCAAGACCAAAGAATGTAAATCTGTAGCCTGAGCAAATCCAGTGGTGTGGAGAAAACTGCCCCATTATCAGAAAATGCAATGGAGTAACTGCCCATTTACTGGTTAATAACATACATACAGTCATACATCTTAGGTAAACTGCCTCACTTTCGATAACTTACATCCACCTTGGAAAAACTATCCCATTATTGCAAAATAACATATGCACATCTTGAAAAAATTGCCTTGTAGTCTGTGGAAAATTGGCAAATCCAAGAGTTGGAAAGAACCTCCCATTATCAGTAAATCCAAGGTGGTGAATTGAACCATTATTGTCGATTACACAGGTAAAAGAAAATTGTTCCATCACCTGAAATTCGAAGTCTCACAAAAATTGCCCCATTACCAGAAAATCCATTAGTTGGGAAAATCAAGAAGCAGCTATTGAAGGATCTTTTAATTCATTACGGAGATTTATATAGCGCCCCTTCAAGGTTACTACTCAGGAGTGAGGTACTCTTACTGTCATAAACACTACAACAACTTGGTACAACCTCTGATAAATAATGCCCTACATCAGCTCTGGGTACACTTAATAAAGCAATCATTCAATTAATTAATTGATTCATCAATTAGCGACTGATTAGATAGCACTGGTCAGGAAAGATCACTTGCATTTTCACTTTAAGAAAAACTTAATCAACACCTGAAAGATAACCTTCAACGTTTACAAAGTATGCATGTAAGAACTGTATGTATGTGCGAATGCATGCATGTATGTATGCAATGCATATTTTTTTGCTTCAAAAAAATTATCAGCTCACCTGTACCTACTGAACTACTTGTTGCACTGCTATCTGAAAATTTACTCTCTTCTTATCAGTCAAGATATTCCAAGCATTACGTGTGTTTCATCCGAGATGTTCTCACAATAATAAAAGGAGTTGCAAATGTGAATTTAAGTAAGCCTTGACTTTCAGACCCACCCCAAATTGATTCCAGCAACAGTTGCCATAATCACATTTACTATCAAAATTTGCTTTCGCTCAGTGGAGAAAAATACAAGAGCATGACCCACTTTCCAGGGTAATGTAATAAGTAAGTAAGTAAGTATATCCTTTATTGATCCAATTGCTAACCGCACTTTGGTGTACATTATGAAGTATATAATCACGAATAAATCATCCTAATAATAAAAGTTTTACGTGCCAGACTGTCTGCAACAGGTAGAATTCTGTCATGTTTACGTGGACGTAGAGCATATACTACAGTTTTAATATAACATAGTGCAATGTCTTGTTTACATAAGGCAGACCTGGTAAATCGTCAGCAGTTAATTACATTAAATGTGCAAGATGACCATGCTGTTTAATAAAAGTTTCTGTCAAGAGTTAAAAGTTGAAGAAGCCAATCCAACAGTTGGTATGAGCATGATCAAACTATTAATATTATAATTATAACTACTTTTATTATTATTATTATTGCTGTTGTTGTTGCTGCAATTTTTGTTGTTGTTATTAATATACTTCAGCCAAATGATCCAACAACCTAGCTCTGATACTGGAGACCTTAAAGTGCCGACCATGTCATATATGGGTGTGTAGCAAATCCCCGAAACCCAATCCCCGAACCAGAATTTCTGCCGGATCCCCAAAATCTATTTTCTAAGTTAAAGCAAAAGACTGTGGATATAAATGGTCACGCCCGACGTCAGCTTATACACGGGACTCGAACAACGCCCGCTACATGATTGGTCAGTGCATGTCACGTGATTTTGTGCCGACTTTGATGTCTGCAGAAGATCCCAGAAATTACTAATGTGGTGAAATGTTGTTTGCCATGTTTTCCAATGACGACACTAACCCAAACCCTGAACACAACCGATCCTCACAACGCCTAACCTGACCCTAACCGACCCTCACAACACCAATTGTGAAAACGTCGCCTACTTCAATGTCCGCCATTTCAAAATCCCAATGGCAGTGAGCAAGTTCACGACATGCTTTAGCCAATATCGTGACGGGCGTGAATGTAGTGCTTGGGTTCCACCAATGCAAATCCAACTTTTGAGATCTATATTTCTGAATAAACTATTCAGAAAACTGGTCCATACTAGATTTTCGGATTCGAATGCTTGGTAGCAAATTTGCTTTGGGGAATTCTGTCAATTTTGCAATTTTATAATGTAGAATCGGGTTTTGGTTGACCCATCCTATGTTACCTTACAAAGGTGTTCATGTGTAAGCCCTGGCTTTACACATGACCATACCTAACTTTACCTTTAAAATGCAGCTTTACACACTACACTAATACTTGCCTGGTCTAGAACTGTTTCCTTCTAGACCGTCACCGATTTGTGCCTTTTGCATTAAGCCAAAATCCAAGCGCTACAGCAGTTTTTTGATCTCAGTAATTATCCAACTGATTGGCATTCATTAGCAATCACGAACAGATGATTACCTCTGACAGGTGAGCCTGACTGAAGTCTGTCCGATGAGGATCTCTTGGTCTTCAGATGGACTTGACCATCCTGTGTAAACGAACCCGAGGACCCCAACGATGTCAGACTGAAAACCTGGGTTGCCCTGATCGGCCCAGCCTTGCCGACCGGGGAGGAGGCCATTCGTCGGCCCTTCTGCGTCGACTGAGCGCTCATCGCCAGACACTGAGTAGTCCCAGAGCCGACCGAATCGCTGCTAAGTCCGTCCCTGCGTCGAAATAGAACGTTTCGACGAACCGAAGACGGAAAATCAGACAAATTTGAGAAAATCGTCGGCCATTCGACGCCCTGTCCACGAGAATTTCATTCGCATGCCCAAACAAGGCCCAGCGTCACGTGACCCCGTTCCGCGTTCCTATTGGCTCAAATTTCAATACACAGAATCCTTCAGAGCGGTCGATACTGAGTATATATATATATATATATATATATATATATATATATATATATATATATATATATATATATATATATATATATAAAGTTGTATTTTTGATACACGCTCGATATAAGAGGTCGTTTGATACTCAAATGGTCATTGAATACCTATATCCACATGTACACTGTGAACAGAAAAACAGAAAATCTTACAACTTGAAATTACCTATTTAAAATTGTCAACCAAACTTACTTTAATCGTTACTATAACAAAATTAATAAGCTAAACGTTATAAACCGTTCCAGTTAAATTTAGGTCTCAACTGTATTATTTCTAAAAAGTCAGTGGCATATCGTATTAAATTAAGTTGCTGGTGTGTCTCGATGTCCGCCTTGCTGCCTGTGCTGCGGTAAGATGACAGTATTTAGAATTTATATTTAAATATATCGATAAATGAAGACTATTACAAATTGAACTGAAATTTTTCAGCTTTGAGTTCATTTTTTCCGTTTAGGGCCTACAGTGTATATTTACGTGTGTGGCTCATTCAGGCCTATACATATTGGGCTAAGTATAGTTATACACAATTCATGTACATCTATATAAATAGCATATTAAGCTATAATATCATTATACCAAAACCTGTAGGCTATATATGCCTACAACGAAATCTGATACTCTATGCAAGTCCACAACAACATCAATTTATTAGTCTAGATCAAAGTATATAATTTGGCCTTGCGTGATAACTATCCAGGCCTTCCCACTAGGCCCTACACAGTAGGCTACTATTGTTCTAGATCAGGGTTTAATTAGCAATAATTTTGCTGTGGCCTGTGTTGTGTAAAATATCTTGAGCCGGAGCGCAATACTTCCTGTGCGCGCTGTGCTTTTGGGACTGCATGGTCAGGGCTTCTCATTTGAGGCGATCGATCGATCGATCTCTTGGTCGATCGCCTAGCAAAGGTCTGGTGGATCGATAAATCGATCGCGCAAATCGAGCGCGATCGATTTACTCAGAGGAAACTGGAACCATTATTTTATTTACCTAATTACATTGCTTTAATTTTTGCTTAGGCCTACTTGCGGCGGCGGTGATTGCGTTCGGAACGCAGCGTTTCGTGACCTATAATAATGACTGCTGAGCGATCGCTCCAATTTCGTACAGTATGATTGGTCATAGCAACACGGTGGACACCTCCCGCGTAACGTCATTTGTAAGTTCGTAACGTCACTAATTTCGGAAATTATTGAAGGCAACAATGGCGGCGACGGTGCCGAAGTGAAATAATAATGTACAGTTTAGCAGTGTTAGCACGCTTCTGTCATGGAAATTAGGTGACTCGTTCGATGTGGATGTAGTCGAGATAGCCAAGTAGGCAGTAGGCAGTTGCATGTTAAAACTTATTACAACTATGAATGATGTGGGACCAGGCCTGCCGAGAGAGGGGCAGGGGTCAAAAACCCAGGGGCCCGGTGACTTTTAGGGGCCCGGGCTGGGCCCAGTAATCAACTTATGAAAAATATAATAATATAATAAAAATATAATCAGTTATACAAAGTTTATGATTTATGCATTTTAAAATATAATATATACGCAGGGCCGTAAATCCCGGGGAGGGAAAGGAGGGAATTCCCTCCCCACTTTTAAGCCTGGGAAGGGAACGTGAAGGAATTCCCTCCCCACAAATTCGTCTAAGCTGTGCCATAAATTTATATTAGGGTCACCAACCAAGATCGACGACTGCCAACAGTGCACGTCTAGTAGGATAATTTACTGCGGGAACATAGATAATGCAGGAAACCTTACTCTTTCGGCTTGAAAGCTATAACAGATGTGAATCATGTGGCTGCTGAAGATATATTTCCTTCTTAACCCTTTCGCTGCGTGGGCCTTTTAATCCCGTACGCGTCATGTAAAGCCGAAATCTATAGGAAGTATATCCGGAATTTTCACATTGTAAATTTTTATGCCGAATTGTTTTGCAGGCAAGTATTGCTTGAAAAGCATAAGCCCTTTCCAAAGAATAAGCTATTCATCAAGGGCTATATTTTGATCAGGTGTGTTAGAAAACACCCAAAAACAGGTGTTCGGAATAACTCATCTCTTGACCAATATAAGTCAACAAATCTCTAACTTGTGCAGTTGAAAATCTACGTCTCATTGTCACAATATTAGTAACTTTATCTATGAAAATTTATAGATTTTATTTGTAAATTTATTTGTAAATTTTAGTCACAGTTTCTATAAACATGTTACAACAAACACATTTTTTAGCATAGATGTAGTAACTATGACATCACACAATGACTTCATAATCCATAATAAAAACAATAATTCCGCCATCTACCGAACGAATATTATCTTCAGTTATATAATTCATTACTTTTTTATCATTCCAATACGCGATAACGTTGTATTCCAGTAGACGTAGCAGTATTATATCCCGTGAGCTTGAACTGTGTTTGTGACGAGAGGTTCTCGTCATCCGCCTACGGGAATACAATTTTATGACGAGACATACTCGTCATCCGCAGCGAAAGGGTTAATTCAGAGCTGGCAGAACTTATGTTGTGACAACTGACAAGCGGTCAAGCCCAACGCATCACCCTACAAGACGTACAGAGCAGAGTGTGTTCGGAGACAGGACGACAAATTATGAAGACATCTGTGATATATATATATATATATGTATATATATGTATATATATATATATATATATATATATTCAGAGTGTGAACTTTCAGGGTGGGAGGAATCATGCCTGAGTGAAAGCTACCACATGTAAAGTTGGGTGTCGAAAGATAGATTATGGTCCACGGTAAATTCAAAGGGCGAGGAATTTTGAAGTGACATTAGCAATATATTATCTTGCGGAGCGTCGTCGGATATAGAAATTAGAGACGGGCAGCAAATTCCTAATAGGGGGCCTACAGCTGTGATCATATTGTGTGTGTGTGTGTGTGTGTGTGTGTGTGTGTGTGTGTGTGTGTGTGAGTGAGAGAGAGACAGACAGACAGAAATAAAGGACAGAGAGAATGTATATATATATATATGTATATAATATATAATTATATGTACATGTAGATAGATTTACGTAAATGCATAGTATTCCGTGTGTGTGGGCTTTTCAGAGTTTTCAGTTAATCTGGAGACCCCATTCGAGTGTATTACAGATCTCAGGATTATAAGTAAATTTTAGATAGATCTAAATAAAATTGATAAATAAAGCTGTCGTTTTTAAGTCACCAGCTGCAAAGTGTGATGGTAAGTACAAGTTCACACTACTCTCACTTCTGAGACTGCATTTCATATTTATAAACAAATTAAGCAATTTGCCATAACCTATAGCACCACGGTAGGCTATGTGCATCAGAAAAATTTATAAACAGCATTATATCTATAGATGCCTAAATTCCTGTAAATTTATTTTCTTCTACGCAAAAAAAATCATTTTGAAAATTTGGACGCAGTGTATACTTGTAATCGCAAATGTAATCCTAATTTATAGATTTCTTTAGCGACCAAAAAAGCTACGTCACGGGAACCAGCTTATTCACAGGCGCTCAGTCAAAATAAAATACATAAACAACATCGATAGGCAGAGGATCAAAATCCACCAGTGGTGGTACAAAATGACAAAAATATTGTTCTACATTAGGCCTATATCGGAATTAATGTATAATTTTATCCGCCTTCGGTCTGTACTTGGTTGAGGTTGGCTGACACAACTTTTAAACACTTTACGGGCCATTGGGGAGCGAGACAGACAGACAGACAGACAGACAGACAGACAGACAAGACAAGCAGATAGAGAGCGTGTACGTGTGTGCGTGCCTGTGTGTGTGAGAAAGAGAGACAGAGGCAGAGACAGAGGGAGACCTGTATAGTGTATACTGCGCACAATCAGACTTAAGTTTATCATTCGGCTCAATATTTGGTTGTTTGTAGCCTACATAGGCGCGCTCTTCCGAAGGGGAATTTTTCCCTCCCCACTTTCCAAAACAGATTTACGGCCCTGATATTACGGACACTTAACTACAATAGTTGCATTATTGCATATATAAATATAATTTTGTAGGGTTGTATCCGCACTATTATTATTTCAGTTTTTTTTTAATTTTCTCTTAAACTCTAAGGATAGTTAGGGCCCTTAGGGGCCCGTGACTGCTCTGCCTAGGGTCCCTGAATTTCTGTCGGCAGCAGTGGGACGGATAACAAGCAACGGCGCTCGTTTTCGGTTGCTGGCCCTAGGACTGGCCGGAATGGCTGTTGCGCTCCGTCTAGTGAATTAGAGTTCACACGGTTACACCATTATTCTTTCATAACTTAAAGACTGTCTTATTTAGCCGTGGCTGGACTAGGAGCGCTTCTGAGTCGATCACCTTGAAAGGGCGCAATAAGAAAGCTAATTAATAATACTGTCAATAGTAATAATAACGGAACTGAACTGAGATAGGCCTACTAAATTAGTACTATATAATATGCAGCTATACGTACTGTATAGTATGCAGCTATACGAATACGATACACAAAATACGCTGTACACAAAAGCTCTCGAGGTCGATCGCGCACCGATCGCCTACTCAATCCAGCGCGATCGATTTTCAGATCGCCTTCTATTTTCAAATGAGAAGCTCTGTGCATGGTTCATAAAACAAGGTGTCATTTTCAGACCTATACAACACTTTGGTCTACGGAACGCCACACTTTTCAAACCGTTGATAAAGATTCTATTCCCTCAATTATAACACTATATAGGCCTAATGGTCCAATATGTATAACATAAGATGCATGTCTATGGTTTTAATTTTATCTAAATATTGCCTTAAACATCCAAAAGGACCTCACGTTGTCTTATTGTCAATAAACCAGAATTTACCTCACGTCCATCTGATAGCCCTGGATCGATTTTTCAAAGGCGTTTGATACAGTGAGATACGACTACATTGCGGAGGAGCCGCCGAGGTGCCAATGTGCACCCAGATAAAAACTGGGCACCTAATCGATTTTCTCGACGGACGACAACATAGTCTGAAGCGCCATATCATCTGCGATTGAAATCAACGCAAGTATAGTCCTGGGTTAAGATCTATAGCTAGGCCCTGTAAATCTCATAACGGCTAAAGCCCGGAAGTCTTCTAAATAGGCCTACAATAACAAATAGGTCTAGCTAGGTGTAAACAGTTACCGCCTGATCTGATCCCTACCCTCCATTCGCTCTCTTCCTCCCTCACCTCCATTTCACTCTCTTCCTCCTTTTCCTCCATTTCGCTCTCTTCCTCCCTACCCTCCATTTCACTCTCTTCCTCCTTTTCCTCCATTTTACTCTCTTCCTCCCTTTCTTCCATTTCGCTCTCTTCCTCCCTACCCTCCATTTCACTCTCTTCCTCCCTTTCCTCCATTTCGCTCTCTTCCTCCCTTACCTCCATTTCGCTCTCTTCCTCCCTTTCCTCCATTTCGCTCTCTTCCTCCCTTTCCTCCATTTCACTCTCTTCCTCCCTTTCCTCCAGTTCGCTCTCTTCCTCCCTAACCTCCATTTCGCTCTCTTCCTCCCTTTCCTCCAGTTCGCTCTCTTCCTACCTTTCCTCCATTTCACTCTCTTCCTCCCTTTCCTCCATTTCCTGCTCTCTTCCTCCCCTTTCCTCCATTTCACTCTCTTCCTCCCTTTCCTCCATTTCGCTCTCTTCCTCCCTACCCTCTATTTCATTGTTCTCTTCCTCCCTTACCTCCATTTCGCCTCTCTTCCTCCCTTTCCTCCATTTCTCTCTCTTCCTCCCTAACCTCTATTTCGCTTTCTTCCTCCCTTTCCTCCATTTCTGCTCTCTTCCTCCCTTTCCTCCATTTCCCTCTCTTCCTCCATACCCTCCACTTCGCTCTCTTCCTCCCTAACCTCTATTTCGCTCTCTTCCCTCCCTACCCTCTATTTCGCTTTCTTCCTCCCTTTCCTCCATTTCGCTCTCTTCCTCCCTTTCCTCCATTTCGCTCTCTTCCTCCTTTTCCTCCATTTCGCTCTCTTCCTCCTTACCTTCCATTTCACTCTCTTCCTCCCTTTCCTCCATTTCGCAGTCTTCCACCCTTTCCTCTATTTCGCTCTCTTCCTCCCTTTCCTCCATTTCACTCTCTTCCTCCCTTTCCTCCAGTTCGCTCTCTTCCTCCCTAACCTCCATTTCGCTCTCTTCCTCCCTTTCCTCCATTTCGCTCTCTTCCTCCCTTTCCTCCATTTCACTCTCTTCCTCCCTTTCCTCCATTTCTGCCTCTCTTCCTCCCTACCCTCTATTTCGTTCTCTTCCTCCCTTACCTCCATTTCGCTCTCTTCCTCCTTTCCTCCATTTCGCTCTCTTCCTCCCTTTCCTCCATTTCACTCTCTTCCCTCCCTTTCCTCCAGTTCGCTCTCTTCCTACCTAACCTCCATTTCGCTGCTCTTCCTCCCTTTCCTCCATTTCGCTTCTCTTCTCCCTTTCCTCCATTTCACTCTCTTTCCTCCCTTTCCTCCATTTCGCTCTCTTCCTCCCTTTCCTCCATTTCGCTCTCTTCCTCCCTTTCCTCCATTTCTCTCGCTCTCTTCCTCCCTTTCCCTCCATTTCGCTCTCTTCCTCCCTACCCTCCATTTCGCTCTCTTCCTCCCTACCATCCATTTCACTCTCTTCCTCCCTAACCTCTATTTCGCTCTCTTCCTCCCTTTCCTCCATTTCTGCTCTCTTCCTCCCTACCCTCTATTTCGCTTTCTTCCTCCCTTTCCTCCATTTCTGCTCTCTTCCTCCCTTTCCTCCATTTCTGCTCTCTTCCTCCATACCCTCCACTTCGCTCTCTTCCTCCCTTTCCTCCATTTCGCTCTCTTCCTCCCTTTCTTCAATTTCACTCTCTTCCTCCCTTTCCTCCATTTTCTGCCTCTCTTCCTCCCTTTCCTCCATTCGCTCTCTTCCTCCCTTTTCCTCCATTTCGCTCTCTTCCTCCCTTTCCTCCATTTCGCTCTCTTCCTCCTTACCTTCCATTTCACTCTCTTCCTCCCTTTCCTCCATTTCGCACTCTTCCTCCCTTTCCTCTATTTTGCTCTCTTTCCTCCCTTTCCTCCATTTCGCTCTCTTCCTCCCTTTCCTCCATTTCGCTCTCTTCCTCCTTACCATCCATTTCGCTCTCTTCCTCCCTACCCTCCATTTCACTCTCTTTCTTCCCTAACCTCTATTTCGCTCTCTTCCTCCCTTTCCTCCAGTTCACTCTCTTCCTCCCTCCCCCTATTTCGCTCTCTTCCTCTCTTTCCTCTAATAACTCTCTCTTCCTCCTTACCGTCCATTTCACTCTCTTCCTCCCTTTCCTACATTTCACTCTCTTCCTCCCTTTCCTCCATTTCGCTCTCTTCCTCCCTTTTCCTCCATTTCACTCTCTTCCTCCCTTTCCTCCATTTCACTTCTCTTCCTCCCTTTCCTCCATTTCGCTCTCTTCCTCTCTTTCCTCTAATAGCTCTCTTCCTCCTTACCTTCCATTTCACTCTCTGCCTCCTTTCCTCCATTCACTCTCTTCCTCCCTACCCTCCATTCGCTCGCTTCCTCCCTACCCTCCATTCGCTCTCTTCATGCCCGACCAGGGCCACCTCAGAGAAATTATTTCACAGAATGCATCACGGCCAACTATGTTAAGTGAATACTAGGAAATAAATTCTTAACTATCATATAAACAAGTAGAAAATAAAGAACAGAGCTAAGAAAATTAGAGCTAATGTACATACAATGACATAGCTTATAAACAGATATGTATACTATACATACAATAGGTATATATATATTGTGGGGTGCGGTGGTGTAGGGGTATCATGTTCGGTGCCTTGCAGCCGGAAGGTTGCGGGTTCGAATCCACCTCAAGCGCCGCGTATACGGACCCTGGGCAAGTCCTTCACTCGCAATTGCTCATGCGCTTCGGCGTGAAACTCCGATTCAGTGTCCGCGCTGTAGTCGGGAGCGCCTCTGAGTAGAAATCTTGAAGGGGCGCTATAACAAGTGCTCATACATACATAGGCCTACATACATACATAGGCCTACATATATCGGGGCCTACCTATATAACACGCATATTTGCCTACTTTATATGCCCTGTGCGGTGTAAATGGAAGTCAACGTATAACGATCATAAGATATGTGTCATGTACGAAGGACTTTTATATAGGTAGGCCGATATATATATATATACAGCCTACCGTGTGCAAACGAGAAGCTTCTGAGCACTTTAAAGCACTTTAAAAGGGTGGAGCGCAATGATACACATCATCATATAATTTATTAGTTTATTGTGTTAAAAACAGACATAACGCTGTAGGTGTACACACAAAAATAGATATAGTATGGATCGAGTAATAGCTTAGTAGGCTAAGAGTTAAGGAATAACATAGGACTATACGAGATATACAATTTCGTGAGTCTTTGTTAGGAAGGTTAAAGTTATGTGGTATGGCCCTAAGAAAATAGAATTTTGCTAAAAACTACTAGGGCCTACTAGATGTTTGCCCGTCTTAAGACGGTTGAATTTGAAAACAATATGAAAAAATCAACCCGCGGCCCACCCCAACTAAAATGTTGAGTGAATGATTCTCATTTACGAGAACGGCTTTGAATAGTGAAGTGTCAGATTTATTAGCAAGAACTTTCATAGTACGAGGAAGGCTCACGTGCAGAACGATCTCCTACCAAAAGATATTTTGCTAAAAACTACTAGGACCTACTAGATGTTTGCCCGTCTTAAGACGGTTGAAAACAATATGAAAAAATCAACCCGCGGCCCACCCCAACTTTCTCATTACACGCAAATTTGAATCGACGTCAAATTCTTGTAGCCTATATTCTTGCAATCATCGACGTTCGGGCATGTTCTTAGCAGCGCCACCTACCAAAATGAAATTAATTCATAGCGTAAGATCATAGCAACGCCAACTACCGAAAGGAAATGAGTCTAATCGACAGCGTAAGAGGAAAGTTCATTTCATGAATGACTTAAATTCTTCTTCTAAAAACCATCTCGCGGGTCTGCCGCCTACGGGCCACATGCGAAATGAGTCCAGTTTATTACGACCTTCATAACGTATAGGATTTTAGAAGCGCCACCTACCGACACGAACAGTCAAATTAGCGTAACCGGAAAAATTCACTTCATGACATCCATCAGAACTTCTTCTATTATATTATTAATCTCACTTCTCTTCTCCTTCGCCTGTCTGTTCCTTTCACCGCTTTATCTCCTTTTTATAGGGCCTACACGAACAGGACTGGTTGATACGGACCGGACGGGGATACGGTGATGGTTGCTAGCGACTGGAGTGGAAGAGGGTGCCATATGGACTTCGAACTGGTTGCTATGAACTGGAGAAGGAAGAGGGTATACTATCATAACATATTATAGGACTTTAATTGTACTATACTCGTTCAGGTGTTTAAGCCAGTCATTTGAGATCAGAATTGATGTCATTATGTTTTGCGACAGCATGGTCAAGCAATCTGCATGGATAGCTTGAAAGCCGTTTTGGGTGGCGTATATATTCAGGCAATTATTATTGTGTTGAACACGGCGGACGCGAATTCTCAGTAAACCGCTTAACACACTTCTCACAACGTTCCAGCAGGTAGTCCTAATTATACGATCCATAAAATTATTGGTCTAATCACGAGCATCAAGTCACAAGCGTGACAAGCCCACGAGCCAGGTCGATAAAGACATTCTGAAGAGGTCAGGCCCGACAAGCAATTCTGAAGGGCGAGTGTCCGCGAAACAGCCAGATCGAAAATTTTATATGACAGTTCACAAGTTAACAATGATCAGCTTCAACACAGGAATGCGCTTTATTACAAACGATCCAACCATAAGAGATGGTGCACTAAATAACTCAACGGTGTACTAAAAACCTCAATGGTGTAAACCGTACTACTGACAGCCCGCGAGGAAGGTTTACAACGTGACCATAAATAACGGATGTTACAGCCTGTAACCTCGGTTATTAACGACATTATGGTCACGTTGTGACGTAAAAAATTATGGTCACGTTGTGACGTAAAACGATCGCAAAAATCCGACATTCTGACATGGCCTTTACTCACGAATTTGTCATTGAATCTTTCCGTAGAAACACGCCGAGTGCCCTTGAACTTTTTTTTATCTCTATAAAAACTTACACATTCTAGATCCACGTGTACATTTGCGGCATTTTAAAACCTCCTTTCGTATAGGCCCTACGCATGTATTGAATATTAAGCTTCTTGTGCCATCTTTGGTTCACGCACAAATTGCAGATTTGAACTATTCTTAACCCAAGCTTACACATGCATAGATACACAATGGTATTAGGCGTCTGCATACAGTGCATGTACAGCATGAAGTGCATGCATGTATAATGCATGGATGAATAAATGTAATACAGGCTATACAGTATATTCTAAGTACCTCTTCGATATACTGCACACCTGGCTACCTAACTGATGCAATAACGAGTCATTTAACACTTTAACGACAAGCTGCATTGGTTTCCCAGTCACTTTTAGTACATGCTCATTATTAAAGTGTTAAGGTAAACAGGCTATGCAAAGAGTAGTAAACTAGGTATTGTCATTCACTCAAAAACCCATTCTAAGATCGTACAAGAACTTACATCGTCACCTCACAAATTTTGACAGATTGTGGTAATTTTGTCAACCGACACTATATCCAGCCAACAAAGAAGTGATTTTCTCCAACAACAAAAAACAAAACAAAGATCAAACCAGTGCATATGTTTGGCACACTTTATTAATACATACAATCTCTTGTTGTAAAAGCAAAAGCCTATACCCCACAAAACGAACAGTACAAAAACGTTTGGCCTATTGCAGGACTTGTATCTTAGGCCTGCTCAATTTTCAACACTGTTTTCATATTTAATCCTGCACTATGACACATGAACACATACGTTATGTAGGGTAGGTCAATATTCACGATCGTATCGTCCCTTTCACAAACTAAACATCGATGGTGTGGATCCTGAATCAGAGCGTCCGCAGGCGGTTCGCAATAGATTGGTGAAACTAAACTGCCACACTGTGTACAGGCTTGCATCTACAAAAGAGCAAGGAAACACTTGAAAACCTATAGCACAAACTAAGTGGTCATGCCTGGAAGAACTGTTGCAAAGTAGGAAAGATTTGCAAAACAGTGCAGTTTAACATGTCTGGGACTGGTTTAATACTGGATTGGAATGTGCTAGAAATACTGAATATTTTGGTGAAACCCGCATATCTAAATCACAAATGGGAAATACATGTACGGTAGATATAACTACTTAACACGTACAACAGTGAGGTGTCGAAAAATTGCAAATGAACTTATACCTACATTTCTTGGAGGTGTTTGATAGCGTAGTCGTTAGTGCACTGGACTGTCCATCGAGAGGCCGGGGTTCAAATCCCCGCCAGGGCAGAAATTTGGTTTGAGATTTCTGCTCCACCTGTGCCCCTAGCCAACTCAGCTATAATGAGTACGACTGTACATTGTTGGTGGGAAGATGAGATGGCAAGGGAGAGGTCTGGCCACCCACCCTCATAAGCCGAGGCTAAGAAAATGAAGTTGCTAACACTTCATGCCCATGGCTGCCTCAGGGCTAGCTCTACTTCTCTTCTACATTTTTGTCTGTTGTAAATTAAATAGATCTGGCACATGTAAAATTAGCACCTCCAAGAATTTCTCTAGAAGAGGTGTTATCTATATACTGGTATATCTGGGATTAGAATTACACAAAATCCCAATGTAAAATCAACACAATATAAAAGACGCACACAAAACCTGCTTACCGTAATTCTATCTGAGCAATTGAACAGACGGTCGTGCAGAAGCTTTGACGCTCCGTGTGCAATAAGTGCATCGCGTTCCATCTCACCAAATCGAATGCCGCCTCCTCTCTTCCTTCCTCCGACTGGTTGCAGTGTTTTCAGGTCTACAGGGCCAGTCATTCGCACCTGCAAAAAAGACAACAGTTGCAAATGTCAATACCTCAAAATCAGCACTACCCACTGTGTTCCGGATTCTGACAAACCAGATTTCAACATTAGACTTGCTTAGCTACAAGTCCTGTGCAGTTTAACATGTGGCTGAGACTGACTGAATCTCCAATCAATAAATTACCAATCAATGATCACTTATTAACCAATCAGTCTCAAACTAATAACCAAATCAATTATTCACAATTCAATCCACCGCAGAGTAACAATGAACCATCAATCAATTAAAATAAAAGCAACCATAAATAAATCAAAAACTGATCATTCATCAATCACCTAAAATCAACGATGCAAGCACCATAATACCATTAATGTATAACAATAGATATAATACTAAAAACAATAATATTTATAATAATAACACGAGAAACCAGCCACCTGTTTCAACGACTCTCACAATTCAATGCTTCAACACTGCTGCTTCCCACAGCACCTTCTCCCTGCCACAACCAGGTGAGACACAGCCATTCCAGATGTCATCAATGGTTTCTGGACAATACCAAGCGAGATAACACTTACCTTGTGCATAAAAACGAGGAAGAATAATAAGCCTGACTATACCTGCCACTTGTCAAGAACCATGTGCCTGAGGCGCTGATAATAAACGACACCATTGAAGATGTGCGTCATCAACGGAGACCCAGTGGTGCCGCAGATCATGATATCCGTTCCGCAATAGTTGTATCCAGCTGCAAGAAAATCACTTGTCTCTTAACCACCATGTAATGTGGTAAAGGAAATTGAAAAAAGTGCAATATAAATTTGCGTGACATGATAACCGATTGATTTGAGTGTCAGCCATGTAAAGAAAGGTATGGGTTCCTGATATGGTTTTATGCACAAATGTTCAGTGCTATCAACAAATGAGATATGTTGGACCTTGGAAAGATACTGTACCCCGGCCAGAGCTATCACCAGTATTCCAATGTATGAACCTAAATAATTATATTGCTGACCTTAACATCATGGCATTGGCGGCAAATCAAGATTGAGCTAATTGTATACTCGGTTCTAAATTACGTCCAACCAATCATATGTATCTTTGCCCTATGCTTACTCCCAATACCTGCATACATCTACTCAGCTAGGTCCTGCCTTTAAATTGGTGGCTCTACTTAAGCAGGAGTCTGGTACCTTTTGGGCCTACCGGTTGTTTCCCAACACCCTGTCAATTTTGTATGTCAAACTGTATTTTCTTTTGTTGACATATTTTTGGGATTCAATTAACGAAGAATAATAAAAGTTCAATACAAGATTGGCAGTTGACACGAAGCTCACACTTCCTTTTCCAAAGTGCAACGTGGAAGAAGAATGACAACAGCCAAGCAAAGCATATATAACAGAACAGATGCCATACAGAATTTTTGTAATGAGAAACAAAAACAAACCCTTCTGTAGCTGATCCATGAAAACGTCGACGGCATACTTTCCATCATCATCTTTTTCATCACCACAGGCATATGAGAAAGGAGATGCATTGTGGCAGACGCCTAATTGAGCGGCTGATTTGCCAGCCATGATTTCGATCATCATGCCTGGCAAACAAAAGAAAAGCGCTTGATGCACAGGCCAATTAATTAATTTACCAAGCAAAATACCAGTCTATTTAATGCATTCATTTTTAACTGGCTGCATAAGTTAACTAAATTTGATACCCATTAATATACCAGTTAATGTAGCACTTAATTCGTTACAAATTCATTAATATGCTAGTTAATTATCATACCAGTTAACTAACATACCAATTAATGAACATACCTATTAATAATTATATCAGTCAATATTCTAGTTCATGAATATAAAATTATCATCAATCAATACAAAAATGCTTTTGATATGTTTAATACAAACTTTGAAAATAGTATCATGCTTCTTATTACCTTAAGGCAATCAAAGTTTTAATATGGTACAAGTCGTTGAAAACATTTGATTGATTTATGACGTACAAAATAGCCGTATTTAAGACAAATAAGCATTGTTGACACTGATGGAAGCACAATAGAAGTCAAGAAATTTAATTAATTAATTATAAATACTAAATTAAATACTAAATTAAATTAAAATCCAATCTTAATCTAACGGCTTATATCACCACTATAAGACTATTTCAGTATAGATTATGTAAGAAGTTACTGACCGACTGTCATACGAGATGGAAAGCCGTGTGGGTTAAATATGATATCTGGCGTGATTCCGGATAACGTAAATGGCATGTCCTCCACTGGGTAGAAGACGCTAAAATGAAAGACGCAACTGCGATTGTTAGATGGATGACAAATGGGTTGCATTAAATGGATTAATTTGGATTATAATTGATTAGATTATAATTGTATTGTATTAGGTGGATTATAGTAGATTGGGTTAGAATTGAATCTAGTAATGACAATCATAGACAGATTTTATACAGCCTTCCCCCCCCCCAAAAAAAACTGCATGTGAAAATATAAGAAAATATAAGAAAACAGAATTTTCATTCCCAATGTACACGTTATCCCTCAGGACTAAACAATTTATGGAGACTAAATTACACCTGGAATGGCAGCGACTTGTAAATTTTTCCACGGTGAAGGTTCTGTGGAAAGCACTTGGATGCATTTAAATTTTTTTTAAATAAAACATGTAGAAAACAGACATTACTGGGGCTTCTTCACAGCAATACAATAAAAATGGACAAATTGGTACATAGGAAGACGCTGACTGTATTCAGCTTTTTCAAACTGCTGCCTGCCTAAGCAGCATTACCTGCTGTACTGAAATAGTTATACAAGATGAAGACAGCATATTAACCCCAAAAAACTAAAACAAATGCGAATTAAGTTAACAGTTTCAGAAACGTGCAACATTAATCAAACAAGAGAAAATAAAAACCAACCAACCTGCAGATTCCTTTTTGGCCGTGTCGACTTGAGAACTTATCACCAATAACTGGGTTTCGCTGCACAATTTTCGTAAACACAACACGTCAACAATGTGTCCACTTTTCAGAATCTCTATATCAGTAATTCGTTGCATGAGAGATCGTACGCTACACCAGAAACTTATTATAACGCTGTCGTTGAGTGCTGTACATGCTAGGTGTTAAAGCAAGTAGGAACAACAAATATTGCTAAGACAACTTAAAATACCCTATGTATTATTATTATTAACTAAATTTGTAATATGCGCACAAATGAAGTGTGAATCTGAGGTGCGGATGATCAGCCGCCAGGAGAAGATACAGTTAGATCTATCCAAGTGCTTGAAAGTCACGGAGAAATAGTAAGTTTTGAGCTGCTTTTGAAGGAAGATAATGAATTTGAACTACAAAGGCAAAGAGGCAGTCGATTCCATTCCTTGGGGGCAGAGGTATGGAATGCATGCAAGCCCATAACTGTTCTGCATCATGGCCCCACTTAAAAGACCTGTACTTGATTATCATAGGCAACAAAGAGGGACGTAACGAGTTAGTTGTGACTGAAGGTAGGGAGGTATACTGGTGCTGAAGGCTCTGTAGGTCAAACAGGCCAAATTAAATTCGTATCAAGTACCTGATCCAAAAGGCAGAATGATAAAGAGCTTCTAATGTACTCGACATCATGAACATTGTTCCAAAAGGCAGAATTACAGAGACTTAAATGTACTAATTTTTTGTGTAAATCAACTTACTGGAACACGCAGTGTGACGAAGACCTTCTGGCATGGTCCATTGGGGTCATCTTCTTTGTTGTACGTCAGTGTAACCTGCTGAATGTACGCTGGTTCTGGACTTGTGTAGTGGGCAACTGTGTACTGCTTTGTCTCCACGTTGTAGTAACTGGTAGAAAAATGAAATTCAATTCCAATCCAAATCTACTACAGTCTAATAATTATAATCCACCTAACACAATACAATTTAATCTAATCAAATGCAATTCAAAATAATCCATTTAATTCAATTCCATTGTATTGTATCTATCAATTTTTATTATATTTTCAGATTCCTATGTACCAATAAAATATTTTGCCATCTTTCTTTCCATTGTAACCCATCTAACATAATTTAATCTATTCAAATACAATTTAATCTAGTCTGATTCAACGTAGCCCAATCCACACTAAACCAAAATCTAAAGCAATTTGATGTAATCCGTCTTATACAATTTTATTTAATCTAATCCATCAAATGTAATTTAATCTAATCCTACCAAAATTAGTCTATTATAATCAAAACCAATCAAATTAAATACAATTCACTCTAATCTAATCTAATCTGAAAGACTCAGACCGACCTGTAGAAAGGATCTTTCTGCTCAAGAAGTATGCCTGGATGAGGCAGTCCATCCCAGTCAATCTTCTCGTTCACCTCAGGATCCTTGCCTTCATTCTCTACAAGAGAAACCACAACGAAACATTTATATAACTTAGATAAAAAAAGCACCTTGTATTTAAGCTGCTATCTGAATGCAATGTAGCTGAACTCTTCCACTGCCTACTGGACTGTAAACTCAGAGGCTGGTGGTTCAAATCCGACCAAAGCAAATATATCTAAAAATTTCTTTTCCACTATCTCTCTGTGGCTGAACATCTGGGGTACATCATTCTGTTCCTTCTCTGTCATTGAACCAACTGCATGGAACAGTCTTCCCGACCATGTGAAGAATGCACCATCTCTGAAGACATTTAAATCACAGCTCTAGAACCATCTTTTTAAACAATCATATGACTGTCATTGACTTTTTACTTATGTACTACCTCAGCTGTGCCACGGTGCTATACAAATTGTCTTATTATTATTATTACACAGTTTGAGGGATGTTCAGGCAGTGAGGGAGGGTGCTGCCAAAGCTACTAAAATGAAGTCTCTAACATTTCACAAAAAATCTTATGCAAGCAAAAAATAACTGGTATATGGATCACTAAAACTTACCAAAAAGCAGTACGACTTTGCTAGTTTTCACTCCACTGATTTCTTTCAAATCAATTATCTGAAAAAGGAAAATTAAAAATACATAATTTTTTTAAACTGCTACTATTTCACTATAATAATTCTTTACTGTCCGGACATAGTTTGAACGTAATCTCAAAGGATCATAGCTACCTTTGACAAAACAAAATAATAACAGCCCCCAAAACTCGCACTATACCTGATTTTCCAGAGATCTACTTCTCACTGTAGTCTGCTTCTGGTTTTGACCTGGCTTCTTTTTCAATGGATTAAAACTTTACTCAAAGCGACCAACAACTGGTTTCTTTGACATTATGATAACAGTGCAGCAGAAGTCTAATATTAGATTATATAAATGTAATGTAATATTTATCTAGCACCCCTTCAAGATATCTACTCTGTGTTAGCCTATATGATGCTAAATGTCATTAAGAACGAATATATTCCACCAGTTAGACTGCTAACACAAGTTTTCATCCCTAAGGGATCACACTGACCTCAAAGAGAATAATAAATAATAATAATTATAATAAAATAATAGCAATTAACCCTTTGACTGGCCAGCGCGCTTTAAAGCGCGCTTTCCTATGCAGTTGTATTGCGACCGCGGTTTAAAGCGCAATTATATGTATGTATATAAATGTATGTATATATATGTATGTATATATAAATGTATGTATATATATGTATGTATATATATATGTATGTATATATATATATATATGTATATGTATAATATATATATATATGTATATATATGTATGTATATATATATATACATATATATACATATATATATATATATATATGTATACATATACATATATGCATATATATATACATACATATATATACATATATATATACATACATACATATATATACATACATATATATATATATACACATTATATATACATACATATATACATACATATATATATACATATATACATATATACATATATAATATACATATATATGCATATATATATATACATATATATATATATACATATATATATATACATATATATACATATATATACATACATATATATACATACATATATATACATACATATATATACATACATATATATACATACATTTATATATACATACATATATATATACGTATATATATATACATTTATATATATATATATACATATATATATATATACATTTATATATACATACATACATATATACATACATATATATATACATACATACATATATATATACATACATATATACATACATACATATATACGTACATACATTTACATACATACATACATATATACATACATATATACATACATATATACATACATATATACATACATACATACATACACACACATACACATTTACCTTTTATCGGGAAAAAATAGGGCAAGTCAAAGGGTTAAATGACTCTTACTATGTAACTGCATGTCCAAGACTTTGAGATTCGTCCACTGCCGACTAAAATAAATGGCTCAAGAAAAGGAAATAAGTAACTCCCAAGGCTCCCATATGCTTGATGCAAGACTGTGTTTGTATAAATTAACATAAATTGTGAATATAAGAGAAATAAAAGAATATTTATATAGCATCACTACAGCACCTTTGGAGGCACTCAGTTTACCAGAAAAACGAATAATTAATAAATAAATAATGAGCCAAAAATTTATTACATGAGTTTTTACGACCGAACCATGACCAAATCCTCTCTGGTACGAAGCCTCGTTGATTGCAATCGCGTCTTCCATGTCGAAACCCTAAATAGTAACAACAGCTACCACAAGATAAGAAAGATGGTACAGTTTGTAATACATACAACATAAAGGTAATTAGATGATCATGGTAGTAAGACGTCTTGCACCAAAAAGAGGCATGTAGTCGGATAATGAGATCATGAAACTAAAGTGATGGTAACCAAATCATAAAGGTAATTAGATTATTAAATTAATTTTAGATTATTAAATTATTATAGTGAAATATTAGCAGTTTAAGTAAAATTATGTATTTTTAATTTGCTTTTTCAGATAATTGATTTGAAGAAAATCAGTGGATTGAAACCCAGCAAAGTACATATGAGGATAAACAGAAGGTAATCAGATGAAAATGGTAAACAGAACTTACAGTGTAAGACATTACAGCCACGACTGCATTCGTTCCAATCGGATAGTCATCCATTTTCAGATAGTCGTACATTGCCGTCTTAACAATTGGAACTTCAGGATAAGAAAGGCGGTACAGTTTGTTGTCCATCCGATTGTTCCAGGAGTGCAGCGGTACTCCCATTGTCTGCTTCGCCATCTGAAACAATATTTACCTTTCACTTTCAGAATACTTTCAGTTGAAGACATTTTTAAGATTAGGAAACTAGGATTAGGGTGAGACTAAGAAAGTTTAACATCAGCATAATTTAAGCTTGGACAACTATCACGCTAAGAGTAGATATAGATTAAAAATACCCTTTGCCATTTACGATAAAGATTAGATTAAGAATAATGCTGGATTATTTACCTGGCACTGGTACATGTTACGACAGCTCTGATTGTGATCGCAAAACGGCGTCATCGATGCCAGCTCCGACAGAATGCCAAGCAGACTGATCTCCAAATACTGGTACGTCTGAAAATTTTAAAACCCATCACAAGAATGTAAACAATATGTGCCACAATATCATAATATAATAGGTTTCATTACTATTTCTGAATTCATTAAGTGCCACTACCTAACGATAAAGTATCAATCAGTGGCAATGTGCGAAGAACTTGCTTGGTCCTTATACAGCAACCATCTTTGGAGGCTACCAACCTAGATGAATTATATCATAAATATAAAGCATGCCTTACAGTTGTTCAAGTGTACTACAAAGTTGTATGCATGCATCAACTCCTTTAACATAGTGCCATTAAGTACCACACAGAAAGCACTGCAAACATGACTACTGAGTTTCAACAAGTGGAGTTTTAAGACAGTTTGAAGAAGTGCGTTGAACAGAGTCAAATCTAACAGCATTCATTCATTCATTCTGGGGGCTTATATAGCGTCCCTTCAAGAAACCTACTCAAAGGCTCTCTCAACTCAGCCACAGCTAAGGAAAAATACTTGAGTGATTTATAAAACCAAGTTTGATTGGTCAGAGGAAACAAGTGCAGTTCCAATGGGAGGTCATTCCAGATGGAGAGGCCTGCAACCGAGAAAGCTGTTGCTTAGCAGTAAGCCCGTGGAACTAGGAGTTTCACCTCATCGCAGAGCGAAAAGCACTCAATGCACTATAACATCGGACACTTATCTGTGTGATCTCTACTGCGAGTATACATATGACAATTGCTGGTACAATACGATTAACAAGAATAAAAATGCAAATATTTATCACGTAACTCACTGGATCTGCTAGAACTTGTTTTTGGCTCGTTGCAATGTAGAAGTAGGTCTGCTCTAGCGTTCCGATCAATTCGATCGCGTCGTGAGTAAGGTTTCGGACAGGACGAACCAACCGACCGGGCGTCGTAAAGATGTAGAGAGCCGGATACTGAGCAGCAACTCGACGCTTTGGAATATGACATATCTCCATGCTGTCCGGAAAATGTGACTAAAGAAAGAGACGTCATTTAAATGCAAGTTAAGCCAAGATAATTTTTCATTTTACATTGTTCCCTCACAATGAAAAAACGTGATTAATTAACACAGCAGTGTCTCTCTCTACCAGTTGCAGTGGACAACATTCAAACAATAAGACAACCTTTATTTACTGATTGCATGGTACAACAAATTGTTTTCATGCTAGGCACTCGGGCTTGAATTCTGCACAGAGAACTAGCAGGTTGATATTTCACTACACTGACCATATCTGCCAAATATGTGACATATACGTCTAGTCTGTTTTATTTTCATCCCAAATTTATGGTCCCACAAGTGCTGTACACAAGATACGAATACAACAGCAAAAACTGACAATCACAGAGCATAACCATTTGTTGGCATGCACGATCATTTCATGTCATGGTGATCTCTTCCCATTGACTTTAACACTTGTTGAATCAGGCATTCCGCCTGGCGGCTGACTAACCACTCTCAGATTCACAATTCTTTTCGACTTTGTGCATGCTGAAGATTTTTCTAACAATGAAAATAATAATACGGTCTGTACTCCACTGATGCAGGCTCTATCCTCCAAAGCACACTCTGCGTAACAACTCCGGACAAGCCATACACGCAGATTAAGCTTCACTGACTCTGAGTGCATTATTGTATTGTATTGTATTTGAACACTTGTTATAGCGCCCCTACCAGATTGCCCATTCAGAGGCGCTCCCGACTACTGCGCGAACGCTGAATCGGCGTTTCCACACCGAGCGCATGAGCAATTGCGAGTGAAGGACTTGCCCAGGGTCCCTACGCGGCGGCTTTGAGGTGGATTCAAACCCGCAACCCTCCAGCTGCAAGGCACCGAATATACCCCTATACCACAGCGCCCCGGTAATGTAATTGAACATTTATATAGCGCCCCTTCAAGATATCCAATCAGAGGCGCTCTCTGCGCTAGCCTATACGATGTTATATGTTATATTCATTCTTAATTATATATCAATCAATCAATCATCAATAAAAATGATGATTGATTGATACGTAATTAAGAATGAATATTTTACATCAATTAGCAAAACAATGCACAGTAAGCTGAGAGAGTCACCCGTGGCGGGCCACTGCATAAGTTCATTCTATGCAATTTATAAACAAAATATTCAGTTTCTAACTAAAACAACTTCTGAAAATCTTACTTCTTTCTGGATTTTCATTCGCCGAAGTCGCTTCTCGACCTGCGTGACCTTGGATTCATGCAGCCAGCCAACAATTTTTCCATCCAAGTAACACAAGCAGTATTTCGAATACGACTCCGGTAGCTTGCAGTTGTAACGATAGACACCAAGATCAAACATCTCACGCTCAATTACGGATACTAATGAACTATTGGGCACGACCTGTGTATCAAAAGCAAACATTTAGTATTAATGGATAAAATGCAGCAAGCTTAAACAAATTTTACTTTTAAATGAGCTGAAAGAAGAAAAACGGTGGAATGTTCTCATTAGCACTTCTGAGTAATGACAATAATCATTGTTTTACATTCACCCTTTTGTACGGATACTGAACACAGTTTTAACTGTCATCCACTTTGTATGGGAATCCATCAATTGGATTCTTGTGAGCATGTGTGAGCCCAACAGTGGTGTCTAGTTACCCGAGTAATGACTGCTTAGTAATGAACTTTCATTGACAATTTCATAACAAAGTAATTGTTAATAAATTAACATAATTCGGTCTGGTGCAGACATCAGGTACTTAAAAGTTAAAACGCACTGTGTTAAGTATCTAGCTAATGAACTAAATAAGTAACACAAACTAACCTTGCACATTGCTGACATGTGTAGAAGCAGACCACATGGAGCTCCATCTGGTGTGTGGGTGGGACAAAGAAATCCTAACAAGAAATTCAAAGAAAATACAGGCACTAAATCACCCAAGATTTGATCTGTTATTAGCAGTCATATAGTTTTAGAGACAGACACACAGAGAGGACCCACATATACTTTGCATCTTTTTACGAGAAGTCTATACTGGTTCATACAAATAGAAAGAGGGGTATAAATATTTTCGTTTAATAGAACAGACTGACAAAACGCAGCGAGTTACATAATAGAAAGGCAGTTGACAAATATATGGGGTACAGTTGCTGATGGGTACTTTAGCATTCGTTAAAAGGCCTAGACCAGCCTATGTATGTTACTGTCTCTTGTAAAGTATTCTCGGTATGAGCATTTGGTATTTGTAAAGTATTCTCGGTACTTAAGGAGAGTATCATAAGGAATTATACAGTTGTACGAGCTAAACTAATGACCTCTAAAAATATGCACCATCATCAAAATGTACAAAGCATCAATAGACAGTGGCTTCAAATAAATCATAGTTGAAGTCGTAATCTATTAGGAGATAACAAAAATATAGTTAGACACACATAAAAGTTACCAGATAGTAAGTAAGATCCTACCCACCGAATGTTTCTGGTCGCAGCTTACGAACTTCTGTTGTTTTTGTGTCCTGGAAATAGGATCCTCTGTGGATGGAACGGAAATGAGAAAAGTATCGCATGAAGTTTAGCTTATCAGCCACAATTGTCAATCCAGTCGTCTGAAAATAAACATCGCCATAACTTGTCACCACAAAGAACGGGTTTAAAACAAGGTCATTTTATAATCATGAGTTTCTTTATCAGATGCTGAACGAATTTTTGGATCAAATTCCCTGACAACGCTACAACAGAATCTGATAATAATCAAGGATGCTGTGGCATTGCTATGTGATAATAAACATTGTAGACATGGAAGAGAAATGTTTAAATACCTGGGTAAGTCCAAGATCTGTTCGAGCCATCACGCTGCCTGTTGAAACCCAGCGCGTCATCTCATGGGTTATTTCGCCCATTCGTCCCATCCAACGGTTCATGAAATCTGAAATGTCAGAAGAATTAGCCATTCAACAGACAAAGTTACATAAACAAGTCTTCACACTATTTAAACAAATCTCACATCAGTACCTGTAAGCAAATGTACTATCATAAAATTAAAACAACTAGCCAATCGAAATATTCTGATAGGAGACCTCTAGTCAGAAAATGGAAAAATCTCCAAAGATAAAGTTATATAAATAAACTTTCAGAATATTTAAACAAATCCCAAATCAGAATCTCTAAACAAATGTCTTTTCATAAATTTAAACAACTAGCAAATTGAAATGTTCTAATAGGAGATCTCTAGTCTCTAATCCCCAATCAAAATATTTAAACAAATTTCCAATCAAAATACTCAAACAAATCTGTAACCATAATCTCAACTAACAAGATCCAATCAAAACTAACTCACCAGAAAACCTCCAGCTATATCTCCAAACAAGGAAATCTCAAGAGTCAAAATCCATTGTTTCCATTGGAATAACAAATGATAAGGTTACACCTAATTCAAATAATGATATTCTCTCATAAAATTAACCTGAGCTGAGGATGCTTTAATCTAAATGCTGAAAACAAAAAGTTTTAAATAAATACCAACCTGCAATCTGTTCAGACGTAATACAGTTTTTAGCTTTCTTCTCGATGATAGTTCCCAGGCGTTGAAGATAAACAGACAGACATTCCTAAAACAAATTTAAAAAAACAATCACATATTAAATTTATCACAATCAAAAGACAGAATTATACATTCAGTGAGGCTCCAGTTTAGTGCTACTGATAGCATTTTCAAATTTAATTGAATGCCAAATGCTCACCTTGAAGACAAGCTGGTAGAGATGTCCAGGAGTAAGGACCTCCTGGAAACACAGCCAATCCGGGTTCTCCACGCAACACTCCTTGTTGGTGAAGCGGAACAGTTTACGAGTCATTTCCCTAAAAAAATTTAACAATTTTTTGTCGCAACATTTCTAAGCAATCCTCGTAAATTTAACATACTTAAAGCAACTCAGCACAGGAATACAGCAGACCATTCAACGGCATACAGAAAAATTTTGTTCGTACAAGCTGAAGAACAAATGCCATCACAACACAAAGAACTTTAGATTTAGAATCAAATTTACAAGGCAGTGTTTTAAAGCCGTCCTGAAAAAGGTGCCATTCATTTGCTGCTTCCACCCGTGCTACTAACCAACTCTGCTACAAAATGAGTACATTGACCACACATGGTGGAAAGATTAGGTGGCAAAAAAGAGGATTTGCCACCCATCCTCATATACAGAGGTTAAGAAAGTCACCAACATTTCATACCTACAGCTGGTACTTGGAAACGGCTCTTCTTCATCTTGTGCACAGCCATACTGCTCTATTTTAATAATCCTAGATTTAACACCATTTGTACTAAGAAGCAACCCCTGATAGAGGCACTGTATAAGTTATCCAATAAGATTAGATTATCAATTGGTACTCACAGCAGAACATGAAATTTGTCTTCGTCTGTATCGACATGAATACAGATGTACTTCCTGAAAAGACATTAATCGAACCAATATTAATCAAATCAAATGCTTTAAAATTTGCAGCAGGTTAATTGAAAATTTAGAGGAAAGTCTAATGAAAATTCCTAACAAACTGAAATTTACAGCAAATTTTGTCTGAAATTTGAAATCAAAACAGCCCTGTGCGTGTGATGCAGCAAAATGCTGCAGCATAATCTGCCATAATCACAGCAAAAACGTCAACTCACAAATGCTATATACTAAAGTTTTGCAGCCGTTAGAAACAAGTTACCTTATGAGATTTTTTGCCACCTCCTCATTTGTTTCACCAGGAATTTTAATCTTAAAGCTTCTCCCAAGAAAATCGATAGCCTCCGATCTTCGAGTGATGCCGTCTTTGATTCTCAAAATTGTCAGCATGTTCTGTGTGTTGCTGGAAAAACAAAGCATTCAAAATTGTCTAAGAGCCTTGAAGCGCTTTGACAAAACTGAGAAAACTTTTTCGCTCGTTTCTCTTTCACAACAAGATGAATTGATGACTTACAGCTTTGATTTTACTGCTTGTAATTAAATCCAATAATAATACTGCCAGCAGAACACTCTTGTTCCTTTTGGCTTCATCCTTTTATATCTATGATCAATCAATTTCTTAACTTTGGTTTAATATCTTTGGCATTTTTGTTGATATTAAACTGAAAACTGGAAGTGACATAGCTTATTAGACATTGGTGATACAGCTATGTATATAAAAATTCGTTTAGATGTGTATCCACAGTCCAGGGATTGTACTGTGTGGTGAATTCATTCATTCATATCGAATACTATAGTAATAAAACTCTCAGAGGCGCTCTAAACTCTAGCATGTCCAAAAAGAAGAGTTTTAAGGTGAGAAAAGAACATAGGATCCTAGGAAAGAGGCTAGAGGGAGGTCACTCCAGGTACTATCATTTTTGCAGTTGTTAATAACTACATACCAATGACCAGGCATCAATCAATGAAGATGAGCAGTTGCTCAAGTTACCCATACGGTTAACCATAACATAGAGGCTTAATTCCACACACTAAGTGTTGCAAGAAGACAAGTGCTCAAAACAATCAGCTAACACATCACCTGCGACAGGTAGGATGTAGCAACAGCGATAGAGAAGCATAGCAACGGGGTAGTTTGCACTAGAAAGTGAATTTTGCCAAACTAGCACAGAAATATTCTGCATTGAAAAGGCTGGCAAATGAGAAAACAAACAAGCACTTACATTTTGATGTAATCCTCATCGCATGAGGCCAGTTTCTTGACAATGTAATCACTTGGTTTGTCTGTCAGAGCAATGAGCAGCAGCATCACCGGAATGTAGAAAACTTGCCGACCCAAGCGGAAACTCAGTTCTGCCTCTCCCGTCGTCAGAGAGTGGAGGACGTGTCCCTGGAAAACGGCAGATAAACTCAGGTCAGAACAGAGGGTGGCCAGGTGGGCCAGCTGGCATGGGCCTACGATGTTAAGGGGCCTACTCTCTCTGATAGAGAGTCTCCTTACATTCCACCATGCAGTCTGTGATCTTCAGGTATAGATCTTTTGTTTGAGTCTCAATGTAGTACTGTCATGGGCTCTCATGTATTAAAATGTTGCTGCCCCTATGGAACCGACTACCAATGTTTGTCCAAAGTTAAAACTCCTTCTCTTCCTTAAAGAAAATCCTCAGAACTCACCATGTCTCATCGGCTTCCAAGAATTTGGATATCCAACAGCTCTTGACCTGGCGACTGACTAACCATGTCTCCAATTCGCATTTCTCTGTAACCTTCTGCGCATTACAAATGTTTGTAATATTAATTATAACAATGGCTAAAATGACGGCACATGTTTGTTCCTTCTACGTTCACTCTGTGATATCAATCCTTCACTGTTATCTCGGCATTATGTATTTTGCTTTTATGCTGAAATAACTGAAACTGAAACCAAAGTCTCTGAAACTAAAATAAAGCATCGAGAATGCAAGTACAGTATCTGAAACTGGAAATTTGCGACTCACAGAGATACTCTGGTCATCTCCTCTGACACAGCGCATACTGACACCAATATCGGTGTAATTTGGTCTCTTGGCAGCCCATGTTGGACGCTTAACAGCAAGTGGCTGGAAAAGAAAGCAACATTCATGGTCAGTAGGATACAAACAAACAGAAAATTACTAGTAATATAATATAATAATAATATCTTTTCTTTAATGAAGCGCCTGACAAACGCACTGCGCTGTACATTTACATGTTATGACAATTAAACAATTCACAAGAACACAAATGATAGCAGACATAAATCTTAACTACTATCAGAACAGACAGCCTACAAAACACGGCGCTAATAGCAGCCTACAAAGCATGTCCGCCTACGGAAGTCGATCTCGGTACCTCTCGCTCTCTATGCCAGTGTGTTATCCAATGCGCTATCGGGCTCCCCATGTGTCTTTGTGCCCATGGTAATACAGTTATTCCAAGGTCTCAAGACCTTCACATACTATTACAAGGCAAGCAACTCAAATCTAAATGCTACCATGTTACACAACATTATCCCTCAGGAATAAATAATTCATGTTCAGCATGGGCAGATATACCAATTCCATAAAATCAGACTTCGTCCCAAAGACCCCTGGAAAAGTGCACTCTAAGACAACTAGGGTATTAAACTGAAACAGACATACTGGTCAACTTTTGGACATTTCTGACAATCACCTACCATGTTTCGACGCTGCTGAATAAGTATACGAGCCACTTTTTCTATACCATTTACAATGAAATATCCACCAAACTCCTAAAAAACAATTCAACAATTGATCACAAAGAATTCCATCAATTTTGAAACCAATAATTGTGTTTTGCTAAACCTCAAAACTATTATTAATTTCATTTTGATAACTACATAAAATCTCTCTCTATTAAAAGTGTTTCTGCCAGTAACATTACCACATGAACTAAACCATATTTTACTATCTAATATACATCATACAGTAACGTTGCATTACACAGGATTGTCCAATGTACAAAATATGAACTAAAGGTTTCTCGCAAAACGCTCGATTTTCCAAGTGTATGTTCCAAGTTGTCAGACATTCATTGGCAATGCAAATTATGAGAAGTCGATTAAAATTTCACGCTTGTTTTAAAGTAATAATTTTGCATCATTTGCCTGTGATTCGTCAACCGAGCTACCAGTATTTCGGTTTGAATAAACAATATGGCGAACAGTAATAATGTGAAACATTTGAGTGGAAAATTAAGCGATCATATCGCATTTAGGGTAAATACTGAGGGAAAAGTCGAATATGGCGAAATTGTTGAAGATTTTTGTAGATAGAAGGTAGTTACTACCGACTACATTTCTCAGTTTGACAATTTGAACTTTAGCATGTCGAATGATTGGAGGATTTTTGCAGTGCATACAGTCTAAACAGCTTTTCACGCTTTATGTAACATAGACCAAATTAATCGAATTTAATCGATTAATCTCGATTAAAATTTGGAGATTAATCGATTAAAATTATTTTAATCAGTACCAGCCCTAATAATTAGCAATGAAAGATATCTCACAAAATGCTTAACAATCCATGTGTACTGTTTCAAGTAGTCAGACATTCAGTGGCACATGCAGTAACTATGAAAAATACTGCCTATTCAAAATACTCCAATATAACTTCACGAGTATCAAGTTTTAAATTAAAAATAATTTTGCATCACTTGCCTGTGATTCTTCTCCACGAGCTACCAGTTGTTTTGGTTTGAGACCATTCAAATGGCAAAGATCAGACTGAAATACACATGATAAAAAATAGTCAAATGAAGATGATAAAACAAACCCCTCATTAAAAATGTTGTTCATTTCGGCATTACTCGAATATAATTACCCGAAAACAAAATTGGTCCATGCATTAACTGCAGAAATATTATTACCTAATTCAAATAATGCTTACACAATTAAGTTACTTTGAGAATGTTACTTCGGGAAATTCGGGTATTACCTGTGGTCATGCTTAAATATTTAACTAAACGGCTTACATGCATACTTAATATACAATAACATGGTTAATTCTGGAAATAACTGCAGAAATTAATATACTCTACAACATCGTTAATTCAGGAAATAACTACAAAAATATTACCCTATTTTCCTACAGGTCTTATTAAAAATTTATAGATCCAAACTTACCTAACTTAATGAAAACCTGTTAAAACAGGCATACGACATGTACCAAAGACACAGTTAATCACGTTACCTTGACCATAATTGGTATGCTACCAATTTCACGCTCTTGTGACAGCTGTATCGCACCATTCAACTTCCAACCAATCTGAACCGTGACTTTTCCAAGATATGATGTTCCACTCATTCGACACTGATCAGAAAGAGAAATAGAAGAGCTTATTTACACAATGCACTATCACTCAGTCAACAATGAATATATAATCTGAATACCTGTATATATACGGGGCCTCTCAAAGGCGTTGTATATGTTGACCTCACCAACGTTTACTTTTCCAGTTCGTAATCATAAATTTATATAGCGCTACTTCAAGAAATACTCCTCAGTTGTCAGTTAATCATTTGCAAATTGGCCTTACAATTACTTAGGCCAGCAAATACAGTGCTTCTGAAAATTACTTACAAGTATCTTGATACATAAATAAATGCAGACAAAGGTGCTGAATAAAGAGAAGAAAAGTCTCTTCAGCTAAACTAGAGATCCACCCATGTGCTAGCGACTTAGTCCCAGTGTCTAAACGCAGGTTGTCATTCTTTCCCAAACACAGTACAGTCTATTGGCAGAAGAGATTTGTGGGTAACTTTCAGGTTAAAATTTAAAAGTTCAGGTCAAATCAACGCAGAGTTTATTTAACTTTCAACCTAGCTTTAATATAGGGTCATGATAAGAGAGTTAAATCAATCATACTTTGCAATTTGGTCACAACCAGAGAGCCAAGTCAAATCAACCTAGCATTATAAGCTGATCATACCTAGACAGTTAATTCAAACTAGCTCTGTATATTGGTCATGCCAACTTAGCTTAACTTAATCACCACAGCTGAACAGGTCATAAATCAATGCTAAATCAAATCACGTTACCTCTTTCGGGTACAGCTTCTTGTTATTTGTGTATTTTTCAAACTTCTTGCCATAATCAAGAGTCGGTTTCTCCACTCGAATATCCTGCCAACAAAAATACCATGTTACAGATTGCACCATTACTTAGCTGGCTCCTTGTAATCTAATCTAATCTGGAAACCTCTACAGCGTCTTTATCATGGGCAAGGCATTAATCAGTTGTCACCTCCAAGCAACACCACAACACTCTGATGGCGAAGTGCATGAAGTCACATCTTCCGTCAGTGCACAACTGCAAACTGATAAGTTACCAAAATTTACACGCAACAAGACAAACAAATGGCAATATTAACAATAATATAAATGTTCTCAGAATTTTTTACAACTATGCAAGGTATAAATGCTGTGCATACACACATATTTCACAAATAGCTAAAATATTATTCACTTTATTACAATTAGTGTCATTATTACAAAAACATTATAGTATTATACAGAGCAAACTGTTAAATTTACAATTATGATAAAATGATTAATCTCCAATAACTAAATAACTTAAGTTACAGTTTGTTGACATTGCACAATGAAACAGTAAAAATGTTTGCAGGTTTGCAAAGTTCTGGTTGCATAGTCTAAAGCAACACTCTCTCTCAGCCAAATATCTAGCATGCAGGTAATATCTGAATTTGCTGCATGGAAATATTTTTTAATGAATTTTAACTGACCGCTTTTGTGGTGAAAGGACCCTCAAAACTACTGTGCAGCCATGCAGCTCAGAATAACCACTGGTCTCGGGTTATCCAAAGTTGTTATTGCACTTTCAAGAATAGCAAAGAAAACACTACACTGTGCAAGAAAACATCAATACCTTGTAGTAAATTCTAATTTTCTTTGTACTGTCATCCGGAAGTGAAACTTCTGTCAAGATATCCTATATTTCAGAATTAAAAACACTCAAGTTATGTATTAAAATGCTAAATAGGAAACAATGTAAATTGAAATATAACAAAAACAGTGTAAACAATTAACATTATACAGTTTTTATTTATAAATCACATTTAATTTTAATTTACAGGGAATTTTTTATGCTAAACACAAATTTTGACAGATAATTACAAGGCATAATTTATATTAACAAACTATTATAAATAACTACACATACAATTTAAACCGGCTGTTGTAAGGATTGGCAATTTGCATTATTTTGCCAAAATGACCTCCAAACAAGATATCTTTCAAGCAGATTTAAACAGATTTCAGATGTACAATCAAGGTGTGTACAACAAGTGTTTAAATCATTAATATAATAAATATGTTCGCCAGAGATGTTGTACTTTGAACTTGAACTCAAGTACAACTTAAGTACAGTTTTAAGTACTTGTACTGGAGCGTATTTGTACTTGTACTTGAGACCTAAGTACCTGTACTTGAAACTTAAGTACTTGAAACATTTCTACACTCCATCCATGTTCAGACATAACAGGAGTTCCAGGATGATGTGTTCTAATATGTTTGCTTCACAGGTTTCAGCCATCTCATCACATACTTGAAGCGCTATCTTTGACACTACCTGTGCTCACTACATTTTTTATAATTTACCCGAGTACCATGAAAGAATGTGGTGGACATTCTTTGCTGCACACCTCAATCCAAAGTAGGAAAGAAATTTACCCAAATCAAGACCCGCAGGTTCTGAAGATTCAGTGCTGCATTGAACGAATCGATGTGCGCTTTCGGTAATTCTTGCAGTGTCTAAAAAGTGAAATAGTAAGTTAACCGACATACTAACGAAACCAAGGAAATGAGGTGTCGTCATATTGCTGATAATTGTAGGGTCAAATGAAATATTACCGTTGTGCTACACTAATTTCATACACACTTAATTACCACTGACTTAGACGGTTGATTACGGCAATACTTCTTGGGTTTGGCAGTGTTTCAACATGGATAACCATTGAACAGTTTTGGTTAGGCTTAATGTTTTATGTGATTACTGGAATGTAAATTTCTGAAATTTCAGTGCATAGCAAATCTCTGTATCCAAGGGAATCTAGTTTCTAGATGAAAAAAATATTTATATAAATCTCAAAATTTCTGGATTTTTTAAATATAATATTCAGAATATTGGCCAACTAATAGCATTAGGAATGTGAGTACTTGGAAGAAGAATGGTTGTCTGGAATTTGGTCAATTTTACATAGGGGCATTCCACGTCAAATCAACACAGTCATCGTGCATCACCATCTCCGATTTTGTTGAAATTTGGTATAGTGATAAACCACCATGAAACACTTTCAAGACCAGAATTTTAGATTTTTGGGTAAACCGGTGTCCGAGATATGGGTCAGTGAACTTGACCGAAAAGGGCCGATTTCTGCTGACCGGCCGATGTTCAAACTGCTGTATCTCAGCTTCTATTGCACCTAGAAACACAATTTAAATACCAAATTGAAGGTATTAAATAGCTCTATCTGAGCAAAGCACTCATAAATTTTCATATTTAGTAACAAACAAATTGTGAGCAACTGTAACCTAATGACCCTGACCTAGGTCATTTTGTCCAATTTGAAAAATATCACATTTTTCCCATGCAAAGCTTTCATTGTTCTTAACAATTGGTGAAAATTTCAGAGTGGGCACTCTCATAGTTATTTTACAGTGAATTTTTAAAGGTAAGTCATGGTCGCGATTCGCATATCATCAATGTGTCGCCAGATAGATCTTTGATATCACTGCCAAAGCCTGCAGCACATCATTTTATTAAATTTAAATGACAAAGTAGCATAATAGTGGAAGGTGACTGATGGAATTTCACTCTGTGCAAAAGCATAAGATGGGGAGTCATGATTTAGTCATTGTATGGTCTCTGTAGACTGGCCCAAGTTGCCACTCTTTTGACAGTTCCTCCTACTCAATCACAAGACTGTGAAATCCAGAAATTAAACAAGATTTCATTAAAATCAGTAAATAAGTAAGCATGTGAGTAAGTCTAATATTTGTTCTGCTTGCTGCATGAGATAATGTTACATCAACTTGTGCAAAGATCATTGGTGTTAACACCTGGGATTAATCAGTTAAACATTCATGGCATATCACTAGTCACGAATTGCGACCACAAATGTACCTTTAAAAAATCACTGTAAAAAAACTACAAGAGTGCCCACTCTGAAATTTTCACCAATTGTTAAGAACAATGAAAGCTTTGCATGGGAAAATTTTGATATTTTTCAAATTGGACAAAATGACCTAGGTCAGGGTCATTAGGTTACAGTTGCTCACAATTTTTTTGTTACTAAATATGAAAATTTCTGAGTGCTTTGCTCAGATAGAGCTATTTAATACCTTCAATTTGGTATTTAAATTGTGTTTCTAGGTGCAATAGAAGCTGAGATACAGCAGTTTGAACATCGGCCGGTCAGCAGAAATCGGCCCTTTTCGGTCAAGTTCACTGACCCATATCTCGGACACCGGTTGACCCAAAAATCTAAAATTCTGGTTTTGAAAGTTTTTCATGGCGGTTTATCACCATACCAAATTTTTAAAAAATCGGTGATGATGACGTCCATTTTTTCTTAAAGTGTGTTGATTTGATGTGGAATGCCCCATTATCGCCACTGTTGGGAAATCGGGCAGACCCCGAAACATCTCATCACCACACAAAAGCCGTGACAAGGAGACCAGCTTCTACACCGGCGCAATATTAAATCAAGTCTATTTTGGTCCACGTCATAATCGGGGGAGGTCAAGCCGAAAAGACAGCTCATAGGGCTACGTCGGAAATTGTGAGTTGCGGTCGAAATATCCACCAGCCTCATGCAGGTTGTGATAACAGGCATGTTTGGACGTCAAAAGGTTCAAATCTACAACGAATATCTTTGTGCTGTATCTATAAAACATAATACATTTAATTTTCTTATATACCGGACACAGTTCGGAAGCAGGCTTTTGCATGCTACCGTCGGTAATATGCTTCAGTGACGGCGTGAGTGTGTCCAGTTTTTCCAACGTTTCAAGCGTTCCGCCAGACATCATTTTCCGCTGAGTTGTTTCGAGAAGTCTAATTTAAAGCAAAATTCAATCCAGATGCCTAATCTGCAGCGAAGTTTAATCCAAAAGTGTAGTTGGCACTAAAACCAATACAACTGTTTAAAACTAACACACATGGCTCAACCGGAAACACTGTTCCGTCCCATAGAATGATATACAATAATCTTAAAGTAAGTAAGTAAGTGTGTTCTTTATTAAACGCTGGCAAACGCACGGCGCTGTACATACAAAGTTATACAAAGTTATCAAATAGTAGCGAAAAAGTTAGTAAATAGTAAACTAAAAAAACACTATATGGCTTAGCTGTACAACATCCTAGCCAGGAAACCACGCCTGGTGAGGGAATCAAATCTAGAAAGAACACGGTTATCTTATGACTTCTATAGCGCCATAATTGATGGATGTGCTCGGGTTTGCATATAGTGATGCTTGAGGGTACTGGTCAGAGCTCGGGCAAGTGAATTTTCAATAGACTGATGACGCTTCTTTTTTGTGAGGTACTTAAAAGCGCATTGGATAACACACTGCCATAGAGAGCGAGAGGTACCGAGTTCGAGTCCCGTAGGGCGGATATGCTTTGTAGGCTGCTATTAGCGCCGTGTATTGCAGGCTGTCCGTTCTGTTAGTAGTTAAGATTTAAATTGCATAACATGTAAATGTACAGCGCAGTGCGTTTGTCAGGCACTTCAATAAAAGAAAAGATATTATTATTATTAAAATGTACGTTTTTATATGGCGACCGAATGGCATAGACCCTACTCATTTTTCTTTGAATAGATCGGGTAAGATACTTCACCACCGCGGCCCGTTTGAATGGGTCCCACGCCATTGAAGGTCCCCGTGTACGGACTGCTAGGCCGAAATTTAAATCTCTCACATAAGCCACCATTGAGATGTGAAATGCGATCCGAAAGTATTCTCACATAGAGGTAGTGTCTTGATACATGCATGCGCTTCATTTGAGTGGATTCAAGATGCGCAAAAGAGAATTACAGTAGTCAAGCTTGACAATTAATGGAAGCTCTATGATATGCAGTTCGAGCAGTTTGAGCATGGCGAATTGACGATGGTCATAACGTGCATGAAACATGGGCACAACAGGTTGGAGATGTGCTTGTATTGTTTACAGGCTAACCAGAGGTTAAGGTAAGAGAAGAATTGGCCAAGAATTGGTTGGAGGAATCAGGAAGTATAACTCAGTTTGGTGGACCTACAATAGGCCTAATGAAATCAATTTTGGCAGGGTTGAGGCAAAGGATGCTAGATTTGTATTTGATGGCTGGCACATTGATAAAGGCAAATGTGTGTCACCTCTTCATCGAGGGGCCAATCTTAATTTACAACTTCTATCGTGCACGTGTGTTATCCACAAGGCATCAGGTCAATATCCAGAAAATCAGTCCACTAAGGCAGACAAGAGGTCTATGGTTGATTACAAAACAAGTCGCTAAGTCCAACTTGCGTGCCCATAGATGAAAGATGAGAACAAATCAAATGATCTACAAGAGGCTTGCCAATTAGATCACCAACTCCTTGCTGTCCACTCTCTCTTCTCTCTCTCTCTCTACTCCCTGTCTGCCTGTGTCTGTCTGTCTGTCTGCATAGCTGCTATAGTCAACTATGGCCAGCAAATATTACACAACAGATATATGTACTACCCTCAGAATTCAGTAGAGTAGCATCCAGAACAAACAGACAAAAGGCCTCAACGATCGGCTCCTTTGATCTGTCGAGAACTTTATATTCTTTACACTTTTATTTCCACTGATGAACTAGAAATTCTCTTCTGCAATACGTTAATATAAACACACTGATTCATTTTAAAAGGTAGCTAAAAGTCTCGTATCAAATGCAACAGGTCCTTCAGTTTATCTGCACAAAACTGAATTACAGAAATTGATTGACGAGAAAGAGAGAGCGAGGCAGCAATAACACCAAGAATGCAGAGAGGGAGAGAGAGCGGGCAGCAGACAACACAACTGAGAACATAACGAGAAAAAACAAGAGAGATAAAATGAGGCAGGAACCACCACCGAGAATGCAGACAGAGAGAGGGCGGGATAAGCGAGGCAGCGGGCAATACAACTGAGAACGCAGAGTGATAGGAAGCGAGGCAGCAGATAACACCACCAAGAACGCTGATAGAAAGAGGGAGAGAAAACGAGGCAGCAGATAACACCACCAAGAACGCAAGCGTGGGCACACAGTGACCGACTGGTTGTCCCTGTGTCATATTCCACACTGCATCAACAGTCGTTGGTTTATTTTCGTTTCTTTGATTCTGAGTCGCCCACGGACGACGGCTTCTGCTTGCCATCATTGGTCGCAGCTGCATCACCCTCAAACGACTGACCAAATTCATTCACCCGAGTCTTGTCAACTGGATACAGCCTACAGACAACAACAAACAACGCACAGTCATTTACAACCAAACATCCAGCAGTGTATCAGCATGACCTGCAGAAACAAACTGCAACAAAATTACCGTTAAACCCAAACATGAATTTAAACAACTCTGCCCATATCAGTTAACCCCAGAGTCAGTCGGTTGAAGCTAACATACTGCTCTGAAGTGTTTAAACCTTTGACAAAATCACTCTTTTAAATTTTAAATGTCTGTTGAATAAGTATACGAGCCACTTTTTCTATACCATTTACAATGAAATATCCACCAAACTCCTAAAAAACAATTCAACAATTGATCACAAAGAATTCCATCAATTTTGAAACCAATAATTGTGTTTTGCTAAACCTCAAAACTATTATTAATTTCATTTTGATAACTACATAAAATCTCTCTCTATTAAAAGTGTTTCTGCCAGTAACATTACCACATGAACTAAACCATATTTTACTATCTAATATACATCATACAGTAACGTTGCATTACACAGGATTGTCCAATGTACAAAATATGAACTAAAGGTTTCTCGCAAAACGCTCGACAATCCAAGTGTACTGTTCCAAGTTGTCAGACATTCATTGGCACATGCAAATAACTATGAGAAGTACTGCTTATTCAAAATACTTCACGAGTATGAAGTTTTAAAGTAAAAATAATTTTGCATCACTTGCCTGTGATTCTTCCCCGCGAGCTACCAGTTGTTTTGGTTTGAGACCATTCAAATGGCAAAGATCAGACTGAAATACACACGATAAAAAATGAAAAAATAGTCAAAAAATTGGCTAATGAAGATGATAAAACAAATCCCTCATTAAAAATTTTGTTAATTTCGGCATTACTTGAATCTAATTTACCTTGTTACCTTGTGCTGTCAGTTCCTGGAACTCTAGCGACCTTCATGATCAAGCCTCTCCATTTCCTTCTGTCCGCCGTCGCATCTCTCAGTTCTGCCAAATTCATTCCAGTTGTTTCATGTATCTCGTCCATCCACTTTTTCCTTGGTCGTCCTTGTTTTCTCCTTCCCTCTCCATATGCTAACATCATTTCCTTTTCCAATCCATCTGATCGCATGACATGACCAAAGAACCTCAACTTTGCTCTTAGCACTGTTTGTTGTAGTGTCTCTTCATTCTCAATTCCGATACTCATGCGCACCCAATCGTTGGTCCTTTTCTCTTTCCATGATATTCTCTGCATCTTCCTCCATATCCACATTTCGCATGCGTTAATCTTTTTTCATTTTCTTGGTCATTGTCCATGTCTCACTGCCGTATGTTACTGTTGGTATGATCAGAGCCTTCACCAATCTTTTTTTCGTGTCTATACTCACATGTTTGTCCTTCCATATTTTTTCCAGACCATTCATTGCAGTTTTTCCTATCGCTACTCTACGATTTATTTCCATATCACACTTTCCCTCTTTTTCTATTACTGATCCCAAAAACGTGAAGCTAGTTACCGTTTCTATTTCCTCTCCATCTACTACAAAACTGTCCTCCTCCTCTGTTGTCATGATCTTTGTCTTCTTTATATTGAAGTAGAGTCCTGCTTTCTCACTTTCACTCTTGAGCCTTCTTATTAGTTCTACCAAATCGGTTTTTTACCCGCCAATAGTGTTGTATCGTCAGCGTATCTCAGATTGTTTATTGTTCTTCCCGCTATCTTTATTCCTTCCATAGCCTCATCCATTCCCGCCTGCCTCATTATCCTTTCAGCATACATATTAAATAGGAAAGGAGACAGAATGCATCCTTGCCGCACTCCCTTCCTAATCCTGAATCTGTCAGTATCTCCATATTCAGTCCTTATCACCGCTATCTGATCTTCGTACAAACCCCTAAGAAGTTGAATCAAGTGTTTCGGTATTCCCATTTCTCCCAAGGTTTTCCACATCAATTCATGATTAATGCAGTCAAACGCTTTGCTATAATCAATGAAGCATATGTATACTTTCTGTCCAAACTCCCTTTGTCTCTCCATTATCCACCTCATATTGGCAATATGATCACGTGTTCCACGAAATTTCCTAAATCCTGCTTGACTATCAGGAAGCTCTCTCTCTATTGTACTCTCCATTCTTTTATGTATTATTTTGAGTAATATTTTGCTTATGTGTGATATCATTGCTATTGTCCTGTAATTTTCACACTCTTTTGCGTCTCCTTTTTAAATAAAGGGATAAAGACTGAACTTTTCCAATCTTCTGGCCACTTTCCAGTTTTCCATATGTTATTACAAATCTTTGTTATTGTCTTTGTCATCACGCCATCCCCAGCTTTTACCATTTCTATTGGTATCCCGTCTTGACCCGGGGCCTTATTATCTTTCAATTGTTTAATAGCCCATTCTACCTCTGCTTCCATGATTTCCGGTTCATTTTCATACTCTGTTACATCTGTTTTTTCTACCTTTACTCTTTTATCTTCGTTGTACAACTCTTCTGTGTATTCCTTCCATCTTTTCTTCATTCCTTCTTCATCCGCAATTATGTGTCCATCACCTGCTTTCAGCGACCCCATTTTTGGTGTGTTTTTTCTCGTTATTTCCCTCACTTTTGAAAACATAGTTTTAGTTCTTCCTTTTCTTCCCTCCTCCTCCATTTCCTTGCATAATTCATTTAGATGTTTTTCTTTGTCCATGCGCGCTTGTTTTTGGAATGCGCTGTTCAGTTTTCTTATCTTATCTTTATCTCCTTCTCTTTTTGCTTCCCTTCTGCATATGGCTATGTTAATAGCTTCTTTCGATAGCCAAGGAGTTGTTTTAGTTTTTCTTTTCTTCGGAATATATTTCTCCGCAGTTTCTAAGATCACTTCCTTTGTCTTTTCCCATAAATTGTTCTCAACCTCCTCTGTTTCTGCATCGTCCCTCTCCAATATTTCAAATCTATTCCTTATTTCTACTCTGTATTCCTGTGATATTTCCTTACTGAATCTAATTACTTGAACACAAAGATAGTCCAGGCATTAACTGCCGAAATATTGTTACCTAATTCAAATATTGTTTATGCAACTAAGTTACTTTGAGAATGTTATTTTGGGTATTACCTGTGGTCATGCTTAAATATTTAACTAAAACGACTTACTTGTATACTTAATATACAATAACATGGTCAATTCAGGAAATAACTAAAAAAATATTACCGTATTTTCCTACAGGTCTTATTAATAATGTATAGATCTAAACTTACTTAACTTAATGAAAACCTTTGTTAAAACAGGTATACGACACATACCAAAGACATAGTTAATCACTTTACCTTGACCATAATTGGTATGCTACCGATTTCGCGTTCCTGCGACAGTTGTATTGCACCATTCAACTTCCAGCCAATCTGAACCGTGACTTTTCCAAGATAAGATGTTCCACTCATTCGACACTGAACAGAAAGAGTTTATTTACACAGTGCACAATCACTCAATCAACAATGAATATATAATGTATCTGAATACCTGTATTTATATAGGGCCTTCTAAAAACCTCTCAAAGGCATTGTATATGGTGACCTCACCAACGGTTAACCAACTTACCCAGTTGTCAGTGCATCATTTGTAAGTCAACTTTAAATGTGGACAAGAAGAGCAGCCCTTTAAGCTAGCCATGAAGCAGCAGGGTATCAAGTGTTAGTGACTTCATTTTCTTAGCCTCAGCAGTCAGCATATGAGGGTGGGTTGCCATTTCTTTTCAATACAGAGTGCAATAGCTTAGCAGATGCCTGATGAAATCAAATTCTGAAATAGATTTGTGGGTCAGTTTCAAGTAAAAATTTAAAGAGGTCAGGCGAAATCAGCCTAGAGTTGAACTTAGTTAGGTCAATCTAGGACAGTCATATCTGTCCAGCTTTACTAGGTCATGACAACAGAGTCAAAACAACCAATACTTTGTAATTCAGTCAGGATTAGAGAACCAAATCAACCCAGCATCATAATCTGATCAGGCCAATTCAAACTGGCTTTGCATATTGGTCAGGCAAACTTAGCTTAACTTAACCACTACAGCTGAACAGGTCATAAATCAATGCCAAATCAAATCATATTACCTCTTTCGGAAACAGCTTCTTGTTATTTGTGTATTTTTCAAATTTCTTGCCATAATCAAGAGTCGGTTTTTCCACTCGAATATCCTGCCAACAATAATAGCATGCTACAGATTGCACCATAACTTAGCTGGCTCCTTGTAATCTAATCTAATCTGGAAACCTCTACAGCACCTTTATCATGGGCAAGGTATCAAACAACTGTCACTTCTAAGCAACACCACAATGCTCTGATGGCATTGTGCATGAAGTCACATCTTCCGTCAGTGCACAATTGCAATTGAAACTGATACGTTACCAAAATTTATAACCAACAAGACAAACAAATGGCAATATTAACAATAATATAGATGTTCTCAGAATTTTTTTTACAACTATGCAAGGTATAAATGCTGTGCATACACACATATTTCACAAATAGCTCAAATATTATTCGCTTTATTACAATTAGTGTCATTATTAAAAAAACATTATAGTATTATACAGAGCAAACTGTGAAATTTACAATTATGATAAAATGATTAATTCTCCAATAACTAAATCACTTCAGTTATAGTTTGTTGACATTGCACAATGAAACAGTAAAAATGTTTGCAGGTTTGCAAAGTTCTGGTTGCATAGTCTAAAGCAACACTGTCTCTCAGCCAAATATCTAGCATGCAGGTAATATCTGAATTTGCTGCACGGAAATATTTTTTGAATGAATTTGAACTGACCGCTTTTTTGGTGAAGGGACCCTCAAAACTACTGTGCAGCTATGCAGCTCAGGGTCACCACTGGTCTGGAGTTATCCAAAGTTCTTTTTTAAGTAACTGCACTTTCAAGAATAGCAAAGAAATCACAACACTGTGCAAGAAAACATCATTACCTTGTAGTAAATTCTAACTTTCTTTGTATTGTCATCCGGAAGTGAAACTTCTGTCAAGATATCCTATATTTCAGAATTAAAAACACTTGAGTTAAGTCCTTAAAATGCTAAATAGGAAATACTGTAAGTTGAAACATAACAAAACCAATTTAACAGTGTAGCATAAAATTAACAATTAACCTAATACAGTTTTTATTAATAAAAGCACATTTAATTTAAATCTACAGGAAATTTGTTATGACAAACATAAATTTTGACACATAACTATACGGCATAATTTATATTAACAAACTATTATAAATAACTACACATACAATTTAAACTGGCTGTTATAAGAATTGGCAATTTACATTAACAATTGCCAAAATGACCTCAAAACAAGGTTTATCTCAAGCAGATTTAAACAGATTTCAGATGTACAAACCAAAAAGTGTTATAAATCAATAAAATAATAAATAGGCCTATGTTCTTCTTCAGATATATTGTACTTGAAACTTTAACTCGAGTACAACTTAAGTACAGTTTTAAGTGCTTGTACTGGAGTGAGACCAAAGTATTTGTACTTGAAACGTAAGTATTTGAAACATTTCTACACTCCATGTTCAGACACACCACGAGTTCCAGGATGATTGTAATTTTTTTGTCATCACAGGTTTCAACCATCTCATCATGTACTTCAACTAAGCAGCGCTATCTTTGACACTACCTGTGCTCACTACATTTCTTATAATTTACCCGAGTACCATGAAAGAATGTGGTGGACATTCTTTGCTGCACACCTTAATCCAAACTAGGAAAGAAATTTACCCGAATCAAGACCCGCAGGTTCTGAAGATTCAGAGCAGCATTGAAAGAATCGATGTGCGCTTTCGGTAATTCTTGCAGTGTCTAAAAAGTGAAATAGTAAGTTAACCGACATGCTAATGAAACCAAGGAAATGAGGTGTCGTCATATTGCTGATAATTGTGGGGTCAAATGAAATATTACCGTTGTGCTACACTAATTTCATACACACTTAATAACCACTGACTTAGACTGTGTTGATTACGGCAATACTTGTTGGGTTTGGCAGTGTTTCAACATGGATGACCAATGAACAGTTTTGGTTAGGCTTAATGTTTTATGTGATTAACAGAATGTAAATCTCTGAAATTTCAGTGCATAGCAAATCTCTGTATCCAAGGGAATCTAGTTTCTAAATGAATTTTTTTTATATAAATCTCAAAATTTCTTATGTTTTTTAATATAATATTCAGAATATTGGTCAACTAATAGCTTTAGGAATGCGAGTACTTGGAAGAAGAATGGTTGTCTGGAATCTGGTCAATTTTACATTATCACCACTTTTGGGAAATCGGGCAGACCCCGAAACATCTTATCGCCACACAAAAGCCGTGTCAGGGAGACCAGCTTCCACAATGGCGCAATATCAAATCAAGCCCACAAGAGCAAATGATCCATTTTGGTGCATGTCATAATCGAGGGAGGTCAAGCCGAAAAGACAGGACAGGGTTACGGTGGAAATTGTGAGTTGCGGTCTAAATATCCACCAGCCTCATGCAGGTTGTAATAACAGGCATGTTTGGACGTCAAAAGTTTCAAATCTACAACCAATATCTTTGTGCTGTGTTGCATCTATAAAACACAAGATTTTTAATTTTCTTATATACCGGACACAGTTCGGAAGCAGGCTTTTGCATGCTACCGTCGGTAATATGCTTCAGTGACGGCGTGAGCGTGTCCAGTTTTTCCAACGTTTCAATAGTTCCGCCAGACATCATTTTCCGCTAAGTTGTTTCGGGAAGTCTAATTTAAAGCAAAATTCAATCCCGATGCCCAATCTGTAGCGAAGTTTAATCCAAAAGTGTAGTTGGCACTAAAACCAACTGTTTAAAACTAACACACATGGTCCAACCGGAAACACTATTCCGTCCCATAGAATGATATACAATAATCTTATGACTTCTATAGCGCCATAACTATTGATGGATGCGCTCGGGTTTGCAAATAGTGATGCTTGAGGGTACTGGTCAGAGCTCGGGCTTTGAAGTGAATTTTCAATAGACTGAAGACGCTTCTTAGCGCTTTTGTGAGGTTAGGCGCCCTTGTAACGGCATGGCTGTGTTACGGCGCCATATAAATTGTCACTGTTATTATTATTATTATTACTTAAAAGCCGTTATATTACATGTCAATGTAAAATGTACGCTTTATATAGCGACCGAATGCGGCGAATGGCCTTGACCCTACTCATTTTTCGTTGAATAGATCGGGTAAAGATACTTCACCACTATACCCCGCAGCCGATCGAGTCGATCGATCGAGTCGATCATAAACTCGGCAAAGTCGAGTCGATCGAAAAATCATCGACTCGATCGACTCGCCGATCGAGTCGATCGTAAACTCGGCCAAGTCGAGTCGATCGTTGTTACCTCGACTTGACTCGACTCTGAAATATTTTACTTACTATTTCTTCACAAAATGACAGACCTTATGATATAATGACGTAATTCTGTGTAAACACACAACTACCATATGAACCTAATATGAAGTTCACTGCAAATAATGAACCTCTTGGCTCTTTCTTATTAGTGGAAGTTATAGAGATACTTTCTTTCACAGTTCAACTATAACAGATAGATATTACACGTCCTCTACTGCCGTCTTATTTGTTGAGCTGGTACTAATTTATGTACCGTATCGTAGGAGATTCCATTGTAGCCTAGCTGCCTAGCTGATCAAGTCGACAGATTTAGCGAGGCTTAATCCTTACAAATCAACCACAGGCAGACACGATGTCATTACAATACCTGAACTGTTACTTACCAGTTCAATTACAGTTGATGCATTGTACATTAGACACAAGAGCTATGGAAGTTATAACTGCAATTACAGGTGTTAATAGAACTGCTATAACCATTGACAGTTTGAGGAAGAGCGTGCAATTGAAATAAATGAGTAATTTAGATACTGGATTATAAGAATGCAACAGTCGTCAGCAATTTTGGTCAAGAGACTATAGTCCAAGTCGACGAAGTCGATCGAGTCGATCGTCGTCCGAGCCAAGTCGATCGAGTCGTCGAAAGGTCGGCGAGTCGACGAAGTCGATCGAGTCGATCGTCGGCCGAGCCAAGTCGATCGTATACACTCGACTCGATCGACTGCGGGGTATATTCACCACCGCTGCCCTTTTGAATGGGTACCACGCCATTGAAGGTCCCCGTGTACGGACTGTGCTAGGTCGAAATTTAAATCTCTCACATAAGCCACCATTGGGATGTGAAATGCGATCTGCACGTATTCTCACATAGAGGTAGTAAGTGTCTTGATACATGCATGCGCTTCGTTTGAGTGGATTCAAGATGCGGAAAAGGGAATTACAGCAGTCAAGCTTGACAATTAATGGAAGCTCTATCACATGCAGTTCGAGCATAGATTGAGCATGGCGAATTGGCGATGGTCATAACGTGCATGAAACATGGGCACAACAGGTTGGAGATGTGCTTGTATTGTTTACAGGCTAATCAGAGGTTAAGGTAAGAGAAGAATTAGCCAAGAATTGGATGGAGGAGTCAGAAATTATCATAACTCAATTTGGTGGACCTACAATAGACCTAATGAAATCAATTTTGGCAGGGTTGAGGCAAAGGATGTTAGATTTGTATTTGATGGCTGGCACATTGATAAAGGGCAAATGTGTGTCACCTCTTCATCGAGGGGCCAATCTTAATTTACAACTTCTATCGTGCACGTGTGTTATCCACAAGGCATCAGGTCAATATCCAGAAAATCAGTCCACTAAGGCAGACAAGAGGTCTATGGTGGATTTTGAAAAAGGTAGGTCTTAAGTTGAGAATGAAATTACAAAAGCAACTGAGCAGAACAGACAGATACAGGGTTCCGAAGTCAGAGTCCACCAACCGAAAAAGCTCGTTCACCAAGAACAGTTCTAGTTTTAGCCTACTTTTAGGTACAACCAAAGAAGGCAATCACATGACCTGGTTGAATAATTGTAAATGTCAGGAATAAGGACTGATTTTATTTTAAGTATTGTGGCTGGCCAAGGTTAACATCTTACACATTAAATAATGTCTCCGAGTCACGTAACCTACACAGAAAGGTTGTCCAGTTGTTATCCTGCCAGTCTTGTACAGGACCCACAGATTGTCCAAATGGGTCCTATCAAATATTCTGGGCATGCCGGTGTTGCTTCTGTGCCTCAGCCAGTAGATCCTTCAAACCTAGGACCATGCTTCTGAGAAGCAATGTCAATATATTGAATTATTAGTGAAGACTGTGCTTCTCCAAAAGATTGCATTTTCAAAAAGGTAAAGCTAGCACACTTACATGTATTAACACACCTCTACCAGAGAAGAGGTGACACACTTATTCATAATCCATGGATAAACTCCTCAGATGCTTCTGCAGAAGCTCCTAGTAAGCAAGAAGAAATGCCTGAGAAGCGTGGTTCGGCCCCGGTTATGTTGCTGATGTGTAAATATGACCACAGCAATCCATCTGAACCCCTTAATCATACTTTGCAGCACTACAGCCTCACACATTTCCACTAGAAACTCCATAAAGCTCATTTTGGCAGCCTCACCAAGTACAATGTTGTAATGAGCTTCTGCTATGAAACGTGTAGTACCTTTCTGTCCTGGTAGGGACTTAACCCGGACTTCTGACTTGACAGCTCAGCATGCTGATCAGTGATCACTAGACTTCTCTTCTTCCTAGGCATGTTTGTATGTCCAATTTCGCCATTTGTCACGTTGCCCAGCTCTCTCCTTCAACTTGCTGTATCCCTTCTTCATCATCCAGTCTGGTAGCATCATTCTTGGTCCTCCTCTTGTCTTCTTCCCCTCCATTCTTCCCTCAATTATGGTTCCTAGGGGAGTCTCCTAGACTACATGCTTTGAATCAAATCTAAAACCTCTGAACCCGTTATATCACAAGCTGTGTCAAAAATAAACTACTTGAATCTTGTTACTTCTTCTATAGCACCAATATCATAATGCGCAAGGCACCAATCAATGGTTGCTTCCACTGAACCATAGTAAAAAATTCACTAAGTGCCGGAGAGTATGAACAAAATCCAAAATCCAATAGGATACTCAATTATGCTACAATGAGGATATAGTATACCACAAGGTTGATACATTGGAAATTTGATACACTGTACATGTTTCTCTTTGGAACCATACAAAGAATCGCCTTATAATGCGATCATGTTAACACTAACAACGAGCTGCACTGGTTTCCCAGTCACTTTTAGTACACGCTCGTCGTCAAAATGAAGTCATTTTCTAAAACTTAACTAAATTTGGGGCATATGACCCAACCGTGTTGTATATCATGACGACTTTCCAGTGTACATATTTTGTGAACATCCTCTTGAACGACAAGCCGATCAAATGAAGACAGCAACGCCTGATTTCAACCAGAGATTGTTCGACCGATTAAGTTCAGTTTCAATGACATACATATACACAAACATATAATAGATAATTATTTTTGTATAATATGCTACAGAGATTCACTGCTGCTGCGGCGGCTGCAATACTCAAATCATACAAACACGCTAGGAAATTCCAAAGTAACATCCTAACTTGTCGGTTAACCTCCGTAAAAATACAGAAGACAACGTATCATCATCAGCCTACAGAGTTCCTCCAGAAATATATCGATCCGATGGCACTTCTATTTAACCCGTGTGCAAGGCGTGCGTGTCGCACCTAGCACACTGGCGCCACCTACAGCTAGATACAAAAAGCAGGTGTGTTTCAAGCAGTACAAAAGCAGCCAACTGCATGAAATCCTCAAGTGCAAGGACATTGGCATGGGGGAATATTTATTAACAGGTCATGGCCCCCATTCGAAACGTTCATGCACAGTGGTTCTTTTGGCCCTCATTTCTGACCATGAAAGTTTTAATTTAGTTGAGCCTAAGTGGTGTACAGGTGGAATTCTGCGGAGTCATCTACTGAAACCCCATACGTGAAATTTGTCACTAGACGTTGGAACCAATGACTTCATGAACATAATAAACACAGAGAACAGAAAATGTAGTGTTGGTTTCTCCAGAGTCCCACAGCACCACACACAAGCTATGTCAACTTATTCATCAGCGCCATGTCGAATAATAAAAAAAATATAGCTACAATTTTGGCAAAGTTTGGTATGACCTAGTCAACTCCTCCTCCATTTCTAAACTAAAGTCATCAACAACCGAACACTCCCACTCTCGAAACGAAGCCAATGCCCACACGTGAACACAAATTATACCGGCCTATCAAAAGACAATGATTTATGCCAAACGCTGGGCTGGAAATACCACCAATCCCAAGAATACTGACTGAAATGCGTTGGTACGAAAGTCAAAGACGTTGATCAGGATTCTATTATTACCAGAATAAATGAAGTCGATAAACATTATGGTAGAAATTGCCAGTCTCTGTGAAATGCAATTTTCTTCTCACCAGCACACCGCACTTGGCATTACAAATTAAATAATAATACTAACACGTGTTTTACATTCCAAGGGATCATTGCTACCTTGGGCATAATAACAATAAAATGATAATCCGTACAGACTAACCATTCGACAGCAACGTTGTTCATAATTCTTGTACAGTCAGAGGAATTAGACGAACCTCGCTGAAGATAATTTTTAAATCACAAGATGATAATTGCTACCTTGGGCAAAAATACACTAATAACAATAAAAATATTATTATATCATTGTATTTATACCCACAGCCTGATAGAAGATACTGGGCTTATTCCAAAACTCGTAAACTATCTCAAGACATCGAGCGCAACATTACGCATAGTATATGATCCACATCTCAAACACAAAATGCACGTCATGCAAAATGCACATCAAATACCAATTTGGATTTAGCATAATGGCTTTCAATTTCTTGGCTGAAAGGACTTGATGGCTTGGCTAGCAAACAGTACTAACTGGCCTCCCCTAATTGACTGCATTCATTATAGGAAGATCTTAAATATTTGTGCAGAGAAATGGCTAACTCCTGCATGACTCTGATAACAAAAAACTGTGCTCCAAAACGCAGAGAGCACCATGAAAAAGAAACAAGTGTCCCTGCAACCTCGCCGAGAGATATGCCAACGTTACTGAAGTCAGATAACACTACTGTCAAAGTCATAAAAATCAGAAAATTTTAAACAGTGCATTGCAATTCCAAAAACAGCCAGATTTATTTCCCAAGGAATATTCCACAAGACAACAGAATATTCCAGGAGGCAATAGATTCCAAGACAATGGAATATTCCAGATCACAACAGAATAGTCCAAAACACAACATGATCTTCTAAGACAACACAGTATATTCGTATACCGATACATAAATAGTATATACACATACATATATCAACAACTTATGATGCTCCTTATTTCCCTACCTGTGTAACATGTATCAAGCACCATGTTACAATGAGGTTGATACACAATTTCATGTTCCTAGGCTGAATTAAGTTTTCTCGGGCCTACATCCTGACCAAATTATATCAGAGTAAACATTATAATGAAATGTCTTTTAAGAATGTTCCAATGTAGTGGTTAATGACCTGAGGACCTCACTCTGCATCGGTTACATGCATAAAGACAATTTTTATATATACATTTATTTATGTAGGTATTGTAAAAATATATATACACAACACATTTTCAACTACTTGTGTAAATGGTACATGTCTGTCCCTATATATATATATATTATATATGTATAATACATATATATCACTTGCTAGACTCATTTCTTCGACATAAACACAAACGATGGGCATCAATGGCATGATGAAACATTTCAAATACAACACTATTAACTGTGTAAAATTAAACCTAGTCACAGTAGAGAACTCAGGATTTTATAATTAATCTCCGTGTTCTGAAGAAGAGCAGTACCTAAACTAGCTTGAAAGGCAGCCATGGGTATAAAGTGTTAGTGACTTCACTTTCTTAGCCTCGGCATATGAGGGTGGGTGGCCAGTCCTCACCCTCACCGTCTCATCTTCCCTCCGACAGTGTACGGTCAGTGCACTCATAGCGGAGTTGGCTTGGGGTGCAGGTGGATCACAAATCTCAAAACAAATATCTGCCGTGGCATGGTTTTGAACCCTGACTTCTCAGTTGACCAGTTGACAGTGTTCAAGTTGCAAAGATTCACTGGACCTGCAAGAACTAACCTCTGCCACAACTTATAAACTAGGCTTGAAAACTTCTACCTTGTGCACAAATAGCTTTTAGATTAATCTAATGCCATCATACAATGGTGGCACAGAAATCTATTGATTTGATTTGATTGTCTCAGCAAGCAGCGTAAAGTAATATTCAGATTTCATTACAGTTATGGGGAAATCCTGATTAGATCACAAAGACTGCAATCTAACATCTGGCTAGCATCATAATCGGTGTAATGTAATACCCAGATTAGGTCAGTCAGTGCACCTTATGAACATAATGTAAAATTCAGATTAGGTTACAATCGGTGTAATTTTAATAAGCAAGCTATATGACAATCAGAGTAATCCATTAATCAGATTATGTAATAATCAGCGCAATGTAATATGTTCAGATTAGGTCACATTCAATGTAACAGCACATCACAAAGCGATTTACGCCACAAAATGTCCAGCGTTCTTACGGTACCAAAATACAACGGCGCCCAGTGAGAAAACAATAATGACGAACAAACGACATTCATGCAAAACAGAACAGAAAACAGGTTTAAAACGAGGCAACCAGAACCACGATGTAAACAATCTTACTATAATCATTATTATAAATATATTTTTCATCAAAGATGTTCTCGTCATTTGGTAACGAAATGCATAAAAAAATGCTTGTCATTATTTCGTGCAAAAATTCCAATTAAATGCATGATGGCCATTCCAGGTAAACTTTCTGGAGTAGACCTTAAAATGCAGAACACCTTGGCAATCAAAACAATTCATCGTTATTGTTTTATGAGATGTATTATATATATTTATAAATCACAAGAAGAGCCGTTCCTTCAGTTAACCCCGAGAGGCAGCTGTGGATATGAACTGTTAGCGACTTCATTTTCTTAGCCTCTGCATATGAGAGCGGGTGGCCAAGCCCTCTCCTTTGCCATCTGATCTTCCCACCAACAGTGTTTGGTCAGTGTACTCATTATAGCCGAGTTGGCTAGTAATAAAAATATAAAAGAACTACAAATAAGTACCATGATAGACGACCCAGATATATTCTCTTCTCTGTGGACTAATATTACTTCATAAATCTCAAAATGCTAAAATTTCTGTTCCGGTGGGCAATTGAACCATGACCTCTCGGCTGACAGTCCGGCAAGCTGACCACTAAGACTATTGTGCGAAGGGACTTGCCAAAGTATCTTGCAAAGGGACTCATAGAAGCTTTTGCCAAGGACATCATGCCAAAGATTACACATATATAAATATATGTATACATACATCCATGTACCGTACTTATAAGTAACTATATATTCTCATGCATAGTTCAGCCTCTGGCCTCAGGGGTTGACCAGGGTCGCCTAGATTCAACATACAACAACAGATATTAAACAGAGCTAGACAGCTAGCGCTAGACAGCATTATGCTCGAGGTATGAATAGTCAAGTCTGACAGACAGACTATTAAGCAGGATGAGCACACATGTAAAAACATACATCCCTTAATTATATAGCATATATGTATATCGCATACACTTACTTATGCAGCCTGTATACATCATAAACATATTTTTTGCATACACGAAAGCGACCCTATCCACACCGCAATGGCCCGAAACTAACGAAACCCATGCCAAATAACATAGCAATGTTCCCAATGAGCTAAGTAAAAGGTCAATAAAAAAAATGGTGATTACTTTATGGATAATCGATACATGAGCTACAGAATCATTTACTGCAGCATCAGAATCACATCCAGCTTCTAAAAAAGTTCCGTGTCAAAGGCGTAGAGTTAGGTTTACGACTGAAGCTGACTTCATTCTGACATCTCGTTTCGTTTCCTAAATTCATGCAGCTGTCACAGATTCGTTTGATTTTTGGACAAGCACCGTTATTAATATCACAAAGAAATTCTGAACATCGAAGGGCATAAATCAACTGTCAGATCAGAAAGAAAAAGCCATTTTTCACTACTCTTCACCGTTGTCTGTAGCTTCGCTCGCAATCCATCTGCGAACCAAAAAAACTTTGATGGCCACCGTTAATTGCTAATTAACTTAAGCAGTAGTGACCACGAACACTAACATGTATGATTCCTCACAGAAAACATCAAATGCACATTTTCCTCAGGCAGTACTGTTTCTTCGTTATACAAACCAAAACAATTCAAACAGCTAGTTCGCTCAGAGGAAACCGCTCATAAAAGCCATCTCAGTCCAGCCAGAGTTTTGCTATGTGACGCAGACACAGAAAATAAATAAGAACTGCCGTCACATTTAAGAAAATACAGCAAATACTCTTCCTTTGCCACCAAACGAACAAGCAAAACCTGACCTCGTTCTTCCACGAAGAATCAAGTTAACACCAAATATGCCATATCATGGAGTACTGCCGTAAACAACAGCCATTACATTCCTAAGCTAGTAAAAGTTTTTCTAGGCAGGGACGAAACAAACTGTAGTTCTCCACGGTTCTAATATCAACAGTCAAATGCAGCAAATCTATCATGGTCAGCTACGACACCCAAGTCGCACATGCGCTACTTTGATACAACCATAAATATCGGCATATAATTTCAGGGTACATCATTTAATAAGTGACTGAAGTAATTGCAACTAGTTTCGACAAACAAAACATTAATATCCGTCAAGCTGAGGAATTGTCCGATCCGGCGATTTCATCTGGAGACACGTGTGAACAACATCATCATCATCATCATCATCGCAAGCAGTATAAATAGACTATGTTTCTGACGTCATCTAAAGAATAAGTTTTATATATATATACAATAATAACAACAGTCAGTTCTTCTTCATCTTTGTCAAGCTAAACACTTTCTTCTGCTGGCCTCTCTGCCTCTCTTCTGCTGTCACTCACTTCCTATCTCTGCCATCGTCACCAAACTTCATTCACTTCAACAGCGACCGTGCTCATGCTTTCCAAACAAACAGCAGAAAACAGAAATATCAACTGCAACTTCGTAAAGTTTTCAAACAAGTTTCAAAGCCATGTCCCGATCGTCACAAGCTGCACAACATCCACCGTCTCGTCTTGTTAGACGCAACACACAGTCTGCCAGGGCCAAGCATTTCTACCACAATTTAAACAAACCCCTAGCGACCAAAACAAATAACCGTCGGCAGTAAATCTTAACCAAAGCACAACCGGGGCCGAACTTTCACACAGACAAAAGCAATTCCATTGGAGCACCACACGGACAGAATTTATTTTAAAAAAACCTCAGCAAAAATCACTTCAAAATGTGGCCAACCATTTGCAGAATGCACATTCCATAGAATTAAGGGGAAATTTAATGGAGCCTCTGTATGGTACAGGTAGGTAGCAAGAGAAATCATGAAATGCAGATGGTTGGCACCCGAGTTCTCCCCCGGCCGTGGTCAGACGATCAATGATGCGACAATAACGTTGCATAAGTTCCGTCCTGCTACTCGCATTCTCCCCGACTTCACTCCGACGCCTAAAACAACACTACGCTAAAGCACCGTATTCCGGCCGACTGTGAAAGCTAGTTCGGTAAGAAGAACAGCTTTAAGAAAACATAGACGGCAGATGATCTGACTCTGGCATCTCCGAAAGAAATGTCGCACAAAGGAATGTCATTGCCAGTTAAGGTAACGGCAAACTCGATGACACAGTTCATGACAAATGCAGCACGGTCACACGAGATTATACTCCTTTAAATTCAACTGCAAGATGGTGTCCTTCACCGCAGCAAAGACAAAGCGAATATTTTCCGTGTCTGCAACAGAACGCAATGAATTAATTGATTAATTTTTTATTGCCTGATTAACAGTCAGGAACAAGCACATTTAGATTAGTGGCTCATGTAATGCAGATCTGTTGAAAATCAACCATATATTCGGTTATTCATTCTTTGCTTATTGTCCCAAAACATTGACAAAAGAAACTACAGCTTGACATGAAATATTAGCAAGGCACCGGGAATCAAACAGCAGACTCAGAAGGGACCAGAGTCCCACTTAAATAGGTACAAGCAGTACCGATGGCGACAAAGAACAGCTTATGGACAAGTTACTAAGCATGTAGCAATAACTATGCAAATAATAGGTTCCATTTCATGACCTACATGTACTAAATGAATAGTGAAACTTAATTAAAATATATAACACAGTATACAATTACACTCGTTTGTTATCACTGAAGAATTTACAGTTGTTTAAATAATTGCAACATAGGCAAACATTGATGTGTAGAGGCAGTGCATTCCATATTGACAGTAGAATGCATTTAACACATTAACAACGTGCTGCATTGGTGTCCCAGTCACTTTTATTACACTCTCATCGTTAAAGTGTCAATGTCGAAATATCTAGTGTTTGTTTGAGCGAACATATTTTTATAATTAAATGTAAAATACCTTGAAAACATTTGCTGCTTATACTTTAATACTTTCCACTTATTTTTCTGTAATAATCTGCTTTGACATAGAGGTGGTCCATATGATTTCTAACCATGCAAAGGATGTTACCAGATTAGATTAGATTTGATACACAAAGGTTCAAGCCAGCTCACCTGTTGCACAGGTAAAGTGTGAATATATGATCTTATCTGGATCCGGATTAAGCTCCACGAACATCTTCAGAATGAATTCTCTTGCGGCCTGTGCATCCTTCTGTGGTCCTGTAAGCGACAGTAACAACAAATCATGACAGAAGATTTTCGATGAACAACATGCTTCTTTTGGAAACCATAAATGTGTTTATGGTTTCCCACATATTCTAGGGTTACTGATGACACAGACATTTTGAACTATTGTGCAGTGCCCTTTCCCTCGGCCTCGGCTGTGCCACGTTGCTATACATATCATCTTATTATTATTACAGAATATTCTCAACGTGACACGCTATTGATAACGAGAATGCCCCTTATTATTATGATGATATCTTTTTTGCTAGCAGCAATGATGCCTTGTACATTGTGAACACATGCAGCAGAAGTTTTCAGATCAGATTACGTAGCTAACAGAACTGAGAGGCGATCTTTCCAAAGTGACCTCTCTCCAAAAAAACATATCATTATTGTAATTATTATTATTATTGCGAACGTTTTTAAAAATGTGCAACATCACACACAAATGCAAACCTGAAACATGGTCAGTAAGTTGCAAGATATAAATCCAGATGTTTAAATGTCATTGAAAATGGCGAGTTTTGGGGCATTTCTTGAAGGAAAAGCTTCGAAGAAACATTTGTAGTCAGTGAAATTTCTAGTAGGCAGAGGTGTAGAATAAATAAGACTCCATGACAGTTCTGGATAATGGCTCAGTCGAAAACCCGAACCAAAGATCGCAGACTGCTCTTGACAAGAACTTTTGCACAAAGAAAATCTTGACAAGGGCCCATGTTTCAGGAGGACCTTTGCCAAGGCATCTTGCAAATGCATTCTTTGCCAAAGGGATCTTGCAAAGCTTTCTTGTGAAGTCAATCTTGCCACAGAGGCCTCTTGTCCAGTGGTTTTACCACCAACGGATCTTGCCAAGCACCCTCTTTCAATGGGCTTTCCAAATAAAATCAGCTCGTGCCAACCATACCTCTAGAAAGCAGGAGCGTCTGCTAAGGAAACTTCTGACAAGAGCCCTCTTGGCTAGGTTCTGACAATGGTAAACAAAGTCAATTGTTCAACTGTATCTATCACGAATACTCACCATCAAATTCCGGAAAGTAGTCTACCAGATGCGAATATAGTATCTTCTCTTCCAGCAAGTCTTTCTTGTTGAGGAAGAGAATCACTGACGAATTCTGAAACCACGGGTAGGTGATGATGGTTCGGAAAAGTGCTTTCGACTCTTCCATTCGATTCTGCCATCAAACAGTTTCACAAATTTACAGGTAGGCTAAGGGAGCTAGCCACATCTGCTCAACAGATCTGGCAAATATTTCTTTTGCTGCATTACTATTTACAGTTTAGAGGTAAGCATGATTGATTTGTCAATCAAGAGATTGGGGGTTCAAATCACCACCAGGACAAAAAGATATTTCATAATTTGATTTCAATGGTGCCCCAAGCAAACTCAGGTAAAAATTGAGTACATCGGCTTAAACTGGCGGTTGGATGCAAAGACAGCAAAGGCAAAGTAATACTGAGGTTGTCATATGAGATCATTAAACTGTCTAAAACTGAACTTTTATCTTCCTCAAAAGCATCATTAGACCAAGATTTGCATCATAATGATTAAGCATTCTATCAGTCAGCTCCAGTGCACTCTGAAATTTATCTGCAACGCTGACCTGTACAGCCCACGCTCGCCAGCAAGGTCCAATACCATGAAACAAACCTAACTGGCGACTCTCAATCAAACTGGCGACTCTCAGGTCAAGACTGACAGTAAGATTCACAATCATGAAATGAACTTCATCAGTAACCTGACCTGTCCTTCAGAGATTAAGATTGCCAGTAAGGTTAAAGACCGCTAAAATGGACATACCTCGCTGTCTGACTCCACGAGGAGCTGGTCATATTCACTTAAGGCGACAAGGAACATGATCGAAGTGACATTCTCAAAGCAGTGTATCCATTTACGTCGCTCCGACCTCTGACCTCCGACGTCCACCATCCTGCAGCAAAAGCAGCAATATAAGTCACAGAATGCAACATAAACAATTTAATGGCAAATTGTGAAGCAGTGTACAGGTGTGAGAAAGTTTCTAGATGATGACTGTGGGAAACTTGCACCAGTTCTCGATACATAATTGCCTTTAGTACCACTAAATGACACTAGCATTACATACTGGCATTACCTCGGGGTACATGAACTTACAATGTACTCTGGAACGCTTCAACTCGTAATGATGTCTGTGGAAGCCACATTTAAGAACCGCCTTTTTAATTAAGTAAGTAAAGTAACCTCTATTTACATCTTACAAGCGCATTGTTAACGAGGTCGAATAATCATGAGGTCATTTCCTAAAGCTCAACTGAATGTTTCTCTTCACTTTATGTTAGAATGCGTGTTATAAAGATTTTATATATCAGTTCTAATGCAATGAATCTAATCTGATTTGATAATTTAAATAATGCCACTGTAACAATACTCTCAACATCATCAATGTTTGATGCTAAGCAAAAATGATTTAAACAATGTTGAATTGTGATTTAAACAATGTTGAATCCAACAGCCAAGAGGGAAATCCTATAAGACATACAACTATTCGAAGAAAGATACAAGATCAGGAACTCATGAGTTCAGTCAAGATCTGAAGGCCAATACAGACTGCAGAGAATAATGTCGGCCACAGATCAGCCTATTTGGGCAAAGCATCTGCATGGCAGTTTGGCGAAATGTCCCTGCTGGGAAAAATCCCCAGTTCCATCACAATTTCTCTCTCTTCTCTCCTAAACCTAACTGTACTAAATAGACCATTGAACGAGCAACTGTTTAGTTTAACTGTACTACAATACTACATCATCACCGATCAACATCTTTTAGCCTTTTCTATAGATAGACAAGTAGTATACCTGAAGATTATGCTGTCCAGGTCAAACGGATACTCAATGATTCCAGTAGTTGGCACTCTGACTCTGAGGATGTCTTGTAACGTAGGCAAGTAGTCAGCCAGTGCAATCTTTTCGATACTGTCCAAGTAGCTGAAAGTCGCAAAATACATGCTCCAAATAACACACTGACTTCATAATTACATTCTTCTATCTAAGGAAATTAGTCAACAAGAACACGGACACGACAATTATTCATGGTGACCTGTAGCGGTTTTAATAAAAAAATGAAAAAATACAAGTATTACAGAGTTACAAGATTCTGGTAAAGAAATGTCACATGAAAAATCTACACCATGTAATTTCATCATCATCAATAATGAAACAGCATTTAGTAATAAAAAATGCAGATACTAGCTTCTACCACAGAATACCAGGTATGAATGAATCACAATATGTCTATATGCCTCTGAGACAGTCTTAGAAAGTCCAATAATACACATTCAATATACACATACAATGTGAAATTCAAAATTCTTGCCATTTATTTGTCAGTTAAATGCAACTGCAAATGTCAGCTCTGACCTCTGCCCTAGGCTTGTATGTACAGTTGTATATATGTATGTATGATTGTATGTATGTATTTATCTAGACACTTGATATTGCACCTTTTTAAGTACCTCACAAAAGTGCAACTTATGCTAGCCTTAATGGTGCTAAAGTTCATTGTGAACAAAAAGTTCACCCATAAGCACATAACTAGATCTGTACTAAATAGACTATTGAACAAGCGCTATATGTTTATATAGCACCCCTTGGAGGGGCGCTATATAAAAACTCCTCAATAATAATAATAGAAAATTTATCTCCAGCTCAAGCCCTTGCACACAGAGCGTAAACAATGGATTCCCATTAAAATATGACAGCTGAAGCCTAAGTATGCAGCGTGACGCACCATGAATTGCAGGAGTCCTACAAAACTGTCAAGAATTGCCAGTGAAGCAACAAAAAGAGAAGCCTTACTACTTAGCCGAGTCTGTGAGTTGGTACTCTCGTCTCCTATCGTAGCATTCCTGAATTCCAGGGTCGGCCCAGAGCGATCGGATTCCATCTACATATGGCTTCTCAAACGTTGTCACCGTCTCATAGTCAATCTGCTTGATCAGCTTTGCATTTTCCTGCAAACATTAAAAAATGCAGGCTTTGTACTTTCCTGTAAAGCACTGTACTCGTAATCGTAAATTTATATAGCGCCACTTCAAGAAATACTCCTCAGAGGCGCTCCCGACCTGACAACACCAAACCACGATCGAAAAGAATGGTTTTCAAACGCCTGCGGAAAAGGGGCAAGGAAAGACTATTCACAATCTAATCTCAATCAATCAATCAATCAATCCTTCAGAATTTATATAGCACCCCTTCAAGATTCCTACTCAGAGGCGCTCAATCTAATCAGAAGTCTTCCTTTACGCTAAGGGTTTTAAGGTAAGGGAAGCAAAGTAAGGTATGTTCTGAGGAAGGTATGCTGATTAAGAGAGTAGCCAGAGTTCAGGTTCAAGTCACCAACAAAATTCAGCCATATTAATAATACTAATTATGAACACACCGTCGACTGAATAACGCACACCTGTATTCAGGTAGGTCAAATTTGCAAGTGGCTGATATGAAGCTACTACATATATTTAGTATTACGGAGCACAGCACATGTCAGCAAGTATGGCTTCTGTATCAGATGCTACAATCAATGTATAGTCCTGGGTGTCTATAAACTCCTGTGTATTGCTCAGGACTATGTATTGCCTACAGACAACATTTAGCTGCATGTCTCCATTTGTGGCAAGTCTGAGATTCTAGAACTCCTTTCAATGTAGAGTCAGGGACCATGGTTAAACAAGACCAAGTAAGGTAAGGCAAGATACTTTCCATCTTTACCACAGATTTCCACTGCTTATTCCTCAGAGGTCAAAGAAGTAGGTGCATAATAGTCTAGTGGTTAGTGTGCCAGACTGTCAATACAGAGGTTTGAATCCTCACCCGGGTAGGATGTTCTGGCATTTCTGCTCCACTTGGCCCTAGCAAAATCACTAAAAATGAGTACACTGATCATACACTGTTGGAGGGAAGATCAGACAGAAAGGGAGAGGACTGGAAACAAGCCCTCTAATACTAAAACTACACACTGGGGTCTGCCTCTCAGGTTAGTTTAAGGGACTGCTGTTCTTCTTCAGAGGGTAAAAGAATGTCTGCTTCCCAAACTAGATAACAGATGAGATTTCCGCAGTCTTTACCTCGTTTTCTGGGTCTCTGTAGGGAATTTTCAGCGTATCCATTGCGCGAATCATCGAATTCATTGCCATAAATATGTTCTGATAAACAAGCTTAATGAAGCCGCGCTTGTCATCATCCGAATATCCGCTCCCGTGGATAATTCGCATCTGTTTGATAAACGTACTCTTGCCGGACTCGCCTGTGCCTACATGTCAAAAAGCAATGTAATTCAATCACATAGCACTTTTTGAGGAAGTAACAACATTTTAAAACAACTGATAATTATTTAAAGGGCATTACAAGAATGCTCAGACACATGCATATATAGGCCTGAAAACGAGCACCTGGAGGCCCTGCATATAGTCCGGTACCAGAGCCACGAATCAAGTACCTGATACCCAGCTGATTCTAGAAATTATGATGGAAAATAATTTAACCACATAATAAAAATACATTAGACAAGCTCTTAGGTAATCTATCATTTTAACGATAGGCTATAATGGTGCAATAATCACGGATAATAAAACGATAGCTGCCCAATTCTTATGCATATTCATTTTGATTTTAACTCATGGTGGCGTCATTAATCCAGGATACATCAAATCTACATGCACTGACATAACCACTCGTAAGTAGTTTGTTTGTAAACAGTGCCCCATAAATTGACCAGTACAATACGAGCAGCAGTAAATTTATTTCTGAGCTCTCCCGAATCATCCCACTTTTCATAAGGTCTAGTTGTCTAGTTTTCTTACATACACACATACCACTGTAACAGACATCCACACCGGCAACCTTTGGAAAAAATACCCAAACGTTATAAAACAACGGGAAACCATTCCGTTTTTAGTCCAAACTCCTCTGGCACTGCAAAAACTCCGGAAAATTCACAATCAATTACTAAATTTCCGCGTAGACAACACCATATTCGTTCAACAAGTTCCCTCGGCTCTACCCTCGAAACTTGGCTTGCATCGGAACCGACCCAGTGTTCGTCCACGCACAATTGTTCTGATTCAGCACCCTTGAATACTATTATTCTAAAGACTACGCCTCTCTGGGGCTAAAGCAATGCCGACTTTACGTTACACCACATTACATTAATGTTTTCAAAATGGCCGACGACGTCGCCGTCCGGAGTCTACGGATCTATTCGAACGGCTACTGTTGGCCCGCATTCGATCCGAGGAACTTCTGATTCGTACCAAGAAGAAGCAGTTTTAATTCCCTTCGAGCATCCCGTTTATCTTTCCGAAGTTGTTTCTCAATTTCCTGATTTATCCGTTTTTGCTCCTTCGCCTCCTCGCTCAGACAGCAGGCCATGATAGATCTCGTCCGACTCGTAAGTGGGGGACCGTCCATAAACATCGTCCAACCACCTAAGTCTTTGATGGTGCTTATGTAGCGCAATCGATCACGAATCATGGTTCTGAGAATGACTGTTCTGTAAACAGAGTGGACGTTCAATAGTCAAATAGATTTCTTCCTTTATATAAGCTTCACCTACACGTATTTGGTAACAGCTGAATCGATCGTAGTTGGCCTTTAATTTCGCCAAACTCTTCTTTCAATAAGCTTCACCTACACGTATTTGGTAACAGCTGAATCGATCGTAGTTGGCCTTTAATTTCGCCAAACTCTTCTTTCAATATTATCATTATTATGTATGATCTACATGAAGATTTATGAAGTGTAAGCCTATAACTACACTGCAAATGTGTTAATTGCCTATTCAATAACTGGCCACAAACATGCATGACCAAAAACCACCCCACCAGTGCCAATTAACGCACGTATGGCATACCCACTTGTTTTCTTAACCTGTAGGTCTATGCGTTTAGTTGACAGCCAAGCAGCAGGTCATGCAGGCACTCGTGTGACAAGACATCGTTCAGGGTAGGCAGAAAATGTAGCCTAAGTTGAACAGATGGTTGGATTCGCCCCGAGTAGGTTAGCCTACTTGAAGAGGCGCTATACAAGTCCCCGGAATGAATGAATGAATGAATTTACCAATCGTAAAGGTGACGATGACCTAAATCCAGATATCGGAGGGATTGCCTTGCGTAACATCGGAATCCGACGATTGTTTCAACTATAGGCCTATCTGCCGAATACTTGTAGAAAACGAGTGTAGCTTGTTTGATAGGCCTACGTTGGTCGTATAGTACACTGCCAGTGTGAAGACCAGTTTAGTGGCCGATGGTTAGAGTGTTCGGCCTGTAACGTGGAGAGCACGGCCGGGTTCGAGCATCGCCCGAGGCACTATGTGTATGGACCTTAGGGCAAGTCCTTCACTCGCAGTTTCTGTTGATCTACGCCATCGATGTTCCGTCGTATGGTCGTGTGCTGCTGTGCACTTAATGACCTTTGGAAGGAGGGCAATATCAGATACGTAGTTGTATAAGCTAGCTATCAAGAGGGAACAATTCACACCTACTTAAGCACTGCCAGTGGCCTTACAAGTTCCTTTTTAAAATAACAACATACAGTGGTCAGTCTTAATTCCTTCTCCTCCTCTCCTCTTCTGCTTCTCCTTTGTAAAGTGTCCTCTAGCGCATGCATTTTAATCATTTTCTCAATCCAGAAACCGCAGCCACAGATTAGTTTCTCCAACTGGTTTTAATACTTACTCGGGCTGGTAGCGCCTTAGCGGGACCAGAAAACCTTACTTTAAGGCCGGAAACCTTTATTAATAAGAAAAATGAAGTCAATTAAATTATTAAAGACTCATTATTGCAATAAATCATGACCATAACAATAGAAGATAAAAAGTTCAGTAAAAACTCATCAAGTCTTCCATTTTGCAACACTAAACAATATAAAAATTTTAACATAAATATAGAAAATTTAATCAACAGTTCTTAATACCAATACAAAATTGCTGATAAATAAAAAAATGAAGTCAATAAAATTATAAATGACTCATTATTGCAATAAAACACTGGACTATAACAACAAAACAAAAGAAGTTGGGTAGAAACTCATGAAGTCTTTCATTTTTTTTAACACTGAATAATATAAATGTACAAAAATATATCGAAAATTTAATATAAAGTTCTTAATACCTGTACAATATGCACTGTAATTACTCCAAAGGTTATAAAATCCTGGTCTAAGAGAACTACATAAACAATCTGTAAAAAGAGTATATTCACAAAAATTTTAGTTTATACATATAACCAGTACATCACAGAGAAGAGTTAACATACACTCACACACACACACACACACACACACACACACACACACACACCATTGTACTGTTGCTATGACTATGCAGTGTTTGAGTGAAACAGTGCAAGTCTAGTCAGTATTTTAGCAATTGTATGGGCTACCGTTCTTGGAATACCATGCTACCTAGTGCCCACTCATCTCTCCATGCCATATATTAAGGGTTTGTAAATGAAAATCAGTTTAAGCTTGCAGGTTTGAAAAAAAACATTTTGTTGGATTGTTGTAGTCATGTTTGCACTTCAGCTGAATGAACACTTAACCTAAGGACACGCTGCTTAAGAGATTCATGGGGTTTGTTACGTTAACCTTTAAGTTTCTGAGGTGTTTTATATAAGAACATGCAAAGAAATGCATCACTTTCCACAAAGTAACCTCAGTGCCTTTGTGTGCTACTTGAAAGGTTCCATATTAGCGTTTTGATACATATGTTCACAAAGTCATTTCAACATGGGTTTTAGATCATAATCGTAATCGTAAACTCGGAACTTCTACAGCGCCCACAAAAGCGAAGTCGCGGGAACCAGCTTATTCACAGGCGCTCAATCAAAACAAAATCATAAGTACTGGTACGAAAATATATATGTTTATAAGCACAGAAGCAGAAACTATATATATAAATACATGTTCACACCAACGGTTTTAGCAGTGATCGACAAACAAAGAGATAACAGATAGTTTTTGCACAGCTTTCAGATCAGCAGTAGATAGACAAACAGATGCATACATGAACTTGAGTAAAAAAATACAAACTAATACTGTCACACTATTTGTCGCTGAATTTAGTTCTTCGTGACTTCACTTCTCCCTGACTTTATTTCTCCCTGATTTTATTTCTCTCTGTCTTTATTTTTGCCAGAGTTGACTTCTCCCAACTTTATTTCTCCACGACTTTATTTTTCCCTGACTTTACGGGTTGCTTTCACAACCGGTCGATCAGTTTTACGCTGGTCCCGTTTGCCTCCTTGCGCGTAGTGCTCTTTAAATATCTGGTTCTCACGAGAAATTTCATCGTAGCCTAAAGGCACATTGGGTGGTTTGGACATGTATGCCATGTTCCACGAAAGCGGTTTCAGGTTTTCCATCTGTGACTTGAATGTCCAAGGAACGTTGGACTGTTCTCTGATGTTCTTTTTGAAACCCCACTTCACACTCGATGCATGAACATCCTTTGTGAGGTTTGGTTGGAATGTCCATCTGATAGATGATTTCTTCTGTGACTGGCTAACAAACAGCCAGTGAATTGGTTTTTCATCTTCAAGCATCCGTCGAAATTCCCAGTGGATGGGCTTAAGCCGGGCAGTGTTTGACACAAAATCCCAGTTAATCTTTCTCCTGACGTCCGACTGCCGCACGAATTTCCAGTTTATCATTGACTCATTGGGGACATTGGACAGAAAATTCCAGTTAATTGTGGAATCAGGAGGCAGCTGGTCTCGAAAGTTCCAGTATATCGTTGAACCATCCGGAAGGGTTTTTGTGAAGTACCAGCACAGCGGGGAAATATGGTCGGTTTGATCCTCAAACGTCCAGTTTACGCTGCCCTGCGGTGGAGTCTGACTATGAAAATTCCACTTCACAGTGCTCGTTGGTGAACTCTGCTTGCGAAAGTTCCATTTGACACTATTCAAATCTTTAGTCTGTGGTTTAAAATGCCAATCAACTGTTGTCTTCTTATCCAGCTGTTTCTGAAATGGGGTACACTGCGGAGATGCTGCTGCCAATTGTTTTTCGAACTGCCAACCCGATTTTTTCCCTTCAGTCATGCGTTGAAAATTCCATGTTAACGGCTTAATTTGTGAAACTTGGTGTTGAAACTCGAATTTAACTGGGTCGCCAATGAGTCGGTCGATATTTGGGTTTTCAAAAAACTCGATATCATCTATAGCTTCTCCAGCATGGTGATCTGTCATTTCATGTTGTTGCTTTTTACCCGCATGATGCTGAGCAGGCGTGGTTTCTTTTCTTGCAGGTCTACTTGCCATTGAAACAGTCTGATAAGTAGCTAAAATACAAACAATACATATTTTAAATTAATCAATCATAAATGTAATCTCAAACTTTCTACAGCACAACGTAAAGCCATGAGTGCTGTGTCACGTCATCAAATTTTCCAATGATACCAAGTTGAGCTCCAAGCCTAGTCGCCACAAGACCAGAGAAAGCATGCAGAGGGGCTGCTACGGCCGATGCCGTCTGTAACGAGAAAGATTGAAAGGCATAGGACAGGATGGATATTCAACAGCCATTATATATAGCCACTGTTGGCAAACCAGGTGCTATACAGCTACAAAAAGTTGCAGTTAGGCACATTTGAAAGCAGTCATAACCAGTACAATTGACAGGGGGAGAAGGTCATGGAGGGTCATGTGTAGTGATGTGAGCGTGAAATATTTCATTTGAAATATTTCATTTCTGACAGTTTTTTTTAAAATATTTCAATGACCAAAAAAAAACATGTTTTTTTAAAGTATTGGATGCACACAAATTGACACAATGTCTTGAGTTGGACCAGAACTTTTTGTAAAATTTTGTTCGCCGGATTATTATTGAGTCTAGTTGACATAGTATTTGTGATTTATAATTTGTCTTGTAAAGTCACTAAAGTGTTTCGAATTCTATACGATTGACTGTGTCCTAGGCTAGCAGAATTTAGCTAAAATCATATTTATTTCATTTATGACAAAACAAGTGATTAATAATAAATGTTAAGCATAATAATGAACAATAACATCTACTTTATTAGATCAAACTGTAATTTGTGACGTTTGGTGAATAAAATATGTTTTCAACATATAATGTAACTCTCATAAAAGTCATTCTTAAAAACAGGTAATTAGAAATAAATTGAGTATCTCGAGGATGGTCATCACTAACACAATAATGCATATAATATGTAATATGTGAGAAATAAATAAACTGTTATTATGGTTGTAATTAGTTGTAAAATGTAAAGAAAAAAATAATTTCAAATGTTTCAAAGAAAACTGAAATATTTCAAATAAAACTGAAATATTTCATTGAAATATTTCAACGCCAAAAAAAACATGTTTTTTTACATCTCTAGTCATGTGAAACAGTGGTGTGAGACCTGTGGGCAGGAGCGAAATGTACGGGGAAAGTGCATCCTCGTCTGATCCTGTATGGGAAAGCACTATGGAAATTAAGTAAGTAAGTAAGTATATCCTTTATTGATCCAATTGCTAACCACACCTTGGTGTACATTATGAAAACGCACTGGCTACGGAACCGTCCGGACGGTGCCGTTATTTTTTTCTACGGAACCGTCCGCAAATAATCTATGGGCGATTGCACATATCTATGGCGTGTACATCCGGTTGAAATAAATATTGGCAAAAGCCTGCCACGTGAACTTGTTGTCTTCCCGTTGAATTTTTATATGGCGGACAACTTGAGGGTCGGTTAGGCCAGGTTAGTATTCGTGTGGTCGCTTTAGTGTCAAATTAGGCGTCGTGAGGGTCGGTTAGGGTCAGGGTTAGGGTTAGTTTCGTTAATCCCTTAACTACTGCGCTATTGATGGTGCGGCTTTCACGCCATAGATATGTGCAATCGCCCATTGATTATTTGCGGACGGTTCCGTTAGAAAAGAAATTACGGCACCGTCCGGACGGTTCCGTAGCCAGTGCCTTATGAAAAATATAATAACGAATAAATCATCTTAATAATAAAAGTTTTGCGTGCCAGACTGTCTGCAACAGGTAGAATTCTGTCGTGTTTACATGGACGTAGAGCATATACTACAGTTTTAATTGGGGGCAGTAGGTCATGTAGAACATGGCCTGGATCTGCACGAACAGCACCGAAGAGGTGGGTGTCAGCACTCTGGCATAGTTGTTCAAAACTTGGGTTGTTACCTGTAGGGTAGTTGGTTTCACCCAATGGTCCAGGAGGCTACAGGAAATGCAGCGCTGTACGGGTACGGGTGGGCATGTTTCTGAATCCACTTCCCGATTTTTCCTAATTCTTTCCGGGTGTTGATAAACTAGCGCTACAGAAGAGACCCGTTACAGAGATACAGAAACTTATAAGAAAGTTGGGAGGGTAAATCTACAGACTTGGCGAAAAGACAAAGAAAACTACTTTTTACAGTAGTTTCCTTCTTTTTTGTCAGAAAACTCGTCATTTTACGAATTACTAATATTATACCCAGTTTTGTAATGCATTATTAATATGATATCAAATACAACAACCACTCACAAGTTAATGTTTACGATAAACGAACGAGCTCTTATACAAGGACCTACTAAATATATTAGATTCCTTGTATAAACAATTAAACTTTGGCTAGTCGTACGGTGGCGTGTAGGTGCCACGCCACTCGTCGCAAACTAGTGTAAATGTATCTAAAGCGCCACTTAAAAGCCAAGCGTAGGGCACTAGCTTATTCGCGAGCGATTGCTTTGATCGCTGTACCCAGTAGGCTATACACTTGCGTTACCAGGTTACTTGAAACGCTTTACTGTAACTATTTTGTAGTAACTTTTGGGGTAACTAGTTACTTTTGACCAAAAGTAGTTAATGAACTACGGCAGTGATTACTTTTGAGGTAGCGGTAACGCAACAAATTTAGCTACTTTTCGTTACTTTCAAATCAACCTATGTTCGCGTCGTTTAGTTTTATTATGGCACTATAAATAATATTAAAGGTATTTTATCAGCAGCCTATTCTATCGTTCTCAATCACGTGTGTTAAAGTGACCCGGACATTTCCGTTTGTGCTCGTGTCTTTTATTCGGCAATTTCAGTTAAATTTTATCGTGGAGAGAGCTGTAAATTCAAGTTCCAAATAACAGTAACTAAAAAACTTAGTTACCTTTTCAAAGTAACTGTAATCAGTTACTAATTAGTAATTACGTTTTTAAGAGTAACTATTTATAGGTAGTTATTAGGCCCACTAGTTATTTTGTCCTTTCCAGTAACTAGTTACTCTAACTAGTTACTTTTGAATAGTAGCTTTTTAATAAGAGCTTCCAACACTGGCCTTGGCAACCGATGGCATCGACTCTGGTCATTTTTCAATTAACTTTCTGGGCGAGATTCTTCACCACCACCATTACCTTTTTGAAGGTGTATCGCGCCATTTTAGGTCCCAGTGCTGTCCCGATAACTATCTTCGAAGATGCATGATCGGTATGCGAACTGAAATCCTCAAAGAAGTACTTTGACGTATGATTTAACCGACGTATCTAATTAGGTCAGATGGGGTTTCTAACCTTCTGAGTTTTTCAGTAACCAAAACATCAGGTGTGGGAGCCAACTTATTTATGGCCACTTGCAAATGATAGGCTACATAATAATTATGTAGATGTATTCCATAGCAACTGTATTGTCTAGACCCTGCTAACTTTTGACAATATGTTGGGCTACATTCTTTACCACCGTACATCGTTTGATTGGGTGTCACGCCTTTTACACTAGCAAGCGATGTTTACACGGGAGTTCATTCAGAACTACAGCCTAATTTGTTTGTACAGCTAGGGTAGCTATGAATCGATTAAATGAATAAACTTGATCTCATCTTTGAAATTGTAAGAGACCTGTAAAAACCAATAATTGCAATAAATTAAAATCTGTGCTTTCAATTCCAATGCATAAATTATACGATATTATATGATATGAGTAACAATACTCAATAACTCATACTTATTGCATGCATAAGCCACCGTAGATTTGAAGTCTCTCAAACCAACTTTCCTCTATAGATCATAATCTCCAAATTTCTAAAGTGCTATCCTAAAGCTAAGCACAGGGCACCAGCTTATTCACGAATGCTGCGTCATATCAGAGGGGTTGTCCATAGATCAATGTCTAGTGGAGGTCCAAGTCCGGTTCCCACAGAGAGGAGGCAGAGCAGTTGATAAGGAGGATTTTGTTGAGGACGAGAAAGCTTGAAAGGCAGAGGAAAACAAAGCTTGGTAGGTGGAGGAAAAGTATCTTATATCTATGCTTTTTTCGCACCAGAGACATGATGTTGAGCGCCAACTGCTAAATAGCTCAGTAGCAAACATCTGACATACAACAACTGCAACACTCCAACAAGAAACACTCGTTCAGTAAACCGGTTCCATTCATTACAACAGACCCGAGACAACAGACCAGCAGAACAAAGAAATAACTTGGCAGTAGATTTCTTAGTTTTCTTATTCACTGCTGAAACCTCGGATGATTTAGTTTGGACTTACACCAGATTGTGAATTTGTCATCAATGATGGTGCCAATACAACATATCAGGACACTGGAAAAATACCACTTCATCTCAATGCCCTAATTTGCACTCTGGTCATTTCATGGTGCTAGCATCAATTGTCACTACCCAGAAATTCACAGAAATTAAACAAGCCTCTACAGAAACAAAGAGAACTTGTCTTAAAGGTAGTCATCTTTCTTATAATTATTATTTCGAAATTCATCAACAATTTGAACAATCGTTTGCATGAATTCAATGCACGTCTTTGTTTCAAAAACTGAACAGGACACGCATTGTTTAAAACATATTTCAGTGATCTTGTTCTCATATTAAATTCAAGATGTAGCTCGACAATTCAACAAGTGGAAGAAAACCAGACACAGTGAGTGCTAAACTGTCCCGTTCATAGTTGTCGAATGAAATTTTTCAGGTCCTCCTTAAGACGTTGCTGCATTTCGGGTGACATTTCTCCAAAGTCGCAATCTCTGTGCTTGCATGGCCGCGAAACTTCCTCCTCCATACGCAGTACTCGCGGACGAATAATATCCAAGTCGAGGTGAAGATGTTCCGACAAACTGACAAGCATTTTCGTTGGACTGTCGAACTGTGTAAGGAAATAGCTGCCGAGAAACACAAAGAACGATTTAAAAAGCTCTGCAATGCCTTGAATTATAGGCCAATGGTTCAAAACTTTGCATAGTACCTTCCAAGGAACTAAGCATTTGTGACATATTCATATGTAACATAAATATAAATTTGTCGGAACATATTCAGTTCACCCACCATCCATATTCATTTTATTAATTTATTAATATTAATACTTTTCAACAGCAGATGTGTAATTTTACACACACCATCATCATCATATCGGTTCCTGATGCCAGCCATTGATGGGTACAAATAAATGCTCAACAGAAGTGCATAATTATGTCGAAAGAGGGCTTGGTCAGATCACAAGATTGTGGGTTCAAGGAAGCTCAGCTGAATACTTGTATTAACTCTGGCCATGTTGTTTGCACTCTGTCATCAACAAGTATAATTTAGCACTGGTATAATCTGGGAAGTAAATCCCAAATCCTGTGATGAAATCCCGTATGTGAGGCCTAGGGATTTGTCCAGTGTCGATTCAAGGGCCAATTAGCTGGAATGCTTGTTTCCAGCTAATCGGCCCTTGAACCGGTAATGGAGAAATCCGTAGGCCCTAGATACGGGGCCATTTCATCACAGAATTTGCCAGCCCCACACTCTTCCATAGTAGCAACACAAAAGCTTTACTTTTTTAGTTATATCTACACTTTGTAGATAAATGTATAATGACACTACTACTGTGATATTATATCTAGAAAAAGGCAATTTAAGACAGTACACCAAATTATCTAAATTATACAGCAGCTCAAGCAAAAGCCTAAAGGTGCTATTATAATTCTCCATATACAAATGTTAGGTTATTAAAATAAGCATAATTTTAGACAAAGCATCACAAACTCTACTAGGCAATTGATAAAAGAATTCAATTAAACCGATATTTGCCACATATACATGTATGAAATATACCACTGAGTACAGGCACTTACTTGCCATTTTCATATCGTAAGCCGTGCTTAAACATTTTATATGGTAATCGCCTGGTGCCAAGGTTTTCCATTGAACGAATAATTCCTCCTCTGTTGATTATGGCCTCAGACGTCCTTTTGATTGCCTGCACTAGCTCCGGCTATAACACAATACCAAGATGATGTCAGGCTAAATTGCACCCACCACGAATAAAAACGTAACTTGTGCAGAAGTTAACAAAACTCTTAAATAATTAAAAACTTGAGACCTACAAGCATTGATAATAATAATAATAATAATAATAATTTATTATTTCAAACTGACACGCCACAGTATGATTACAATTGATAGTATGAACGGATGATCACAAGTTATTATAGGAGTCGAATTTAACTGTTTGGCAGCCACGCAAGGCGCCCATCACGTCTTACTGCATTTTACCAACGCCATCTGGCGAATGAAAGGCTGAGTCGACATTTGGGAGGGCATCGGGAATCGATCCCGCGTCCATTCTGATCTTCTGCTCTTCGTGCCAGTATTACCAATACCCTAAACCCTCTCCCAAGCAGAGGGTAAAGTATAGAAGTACTCCACCATCACTAGTGCCCATGCCATGGAGCATGAGCACTCGTTGCAGTAGCGACACCTTACACTGCAACTCTAAACGGCGAACACCTTTTATCGCCCAATGTCACGCCAAATGCAAAGATATCCATCATTGTCTAACTGATCATATTAAAGACTGAGATCATTTCGTACTCTTTCCAAAATCTTGTAAATTACGGATAATTCGTATCGCGGCATTTTGACGCAAAATCGTTATATTTGTTCGACCTTAAGTTTACAAGTTACACACGACCGACCCATGAGTTTCAATTTTAAGCTATTTTAGTGACGTCATTTAGATATTGCTATTGCCATCTAGTAGCTGACTATAAACTTTATTAATTTTTTATTATTATTGCTTAATATTAGTATTTGTTATTGGTCGTGGATACAGTCACGCCCGACGTGAGCCGATACCTGGGACTAGAATCACGCCCGCCTCGCAATTGGTCAGTGTATGTCACATGATTGTGTGTACCTGAAACGAACCGACCGATAAACATTCCCGATTGCGGTGGAAGGTTGTTCACCGTGTTTTCTAAAGACGACACTAACCCTAACCCTGACCCTAACCGACCCACACGACGCCTAATCTGACCCTAAACGACCCTCACGACGCCTAATTTGACCATAAACAACCCCACGAATCCTAACCTGGCCCTAACCGATCCTCAGGATGTCCGCCATATCAAAATTCCACGGGAAGACAACAAGTTCACGTGACAGGCTTTAGCCAATAACGCGACGGGCGTGAATATCGTACTGGGGCTCCGATAACGCCCGGGGCGTGAACGGATCCACTATGTTTTTTATTTTATGCCGAACGTAATCAATGTTATTATTGTCTGAAGCGTAAACTCTCGTCAGGCCTCAAAGTGCGGTGGCAATATCCTGGAGAGGTTGTTGGTGTTCCTCAGTTGCACAGCCATCGAGATATGCTGAAACAAGAGTGAAGTCGCCAGTGAATCATGGGTTGCGTCCGTATTCCGGTTTCCTAACTCTTGTATGATGCAGTCCTCTGCTCCAAGCACCGCTGGTTTCCAAGGCGGCTGCTACAAAAGCATGCATGGACACTAGTGATGTGATCATGTGGAGTACTTCACCCTCTTAGACACAGCTGTTGTAGTGTCGTCTTCCTCCTTTCTCCAGGCTTGGTACTGACACTAGCCCATTAGAGTGGCGGAGATGGTACTGTATTGTAAATTGTATTCAAGCATTGTAAAGCGCCTCTAGAGGGTGAACCGTTCAGATGCGCTCCCAGTGTGCTAAGCCCCTCGAGAAGAAGCAGCTTTTGAGAAAGGCGAAGGAAGAAGATCGAGAGACTGCTTATATAGGCTTAGAAGCATGTAATAGCACTTTAGCTATCAGTAGAGGATGAAAAGTCAGATAATAAGCTACTTCAGCATTATATTTCCCGCAAGGCATGACGGGAAAGTTGATAGTTCCCGTCATAGACATCATATATTAAATGTAAGATGTCTATGTTCTCCGTTCATAAACAAAGCGAAACATGGCGGATAGCTTAGACGAATCGTTCAAAGTGGACGACTTTAATCGATGGAATGTAGATGATTTGAAGAAATTTATAACAGAAAGATGCCACAAGACAACTTCATCGAGTTAAACATGAACTCGTGGCAATCAAATATTTCTAATATTTGCGTCAAAGTAGATCATAGCAACATCGCTACCGGCACCATTCAGTTTGTTTATGAACGGTGACCTATCACCGGAAGTAAAAGTGGAGATAGTTGCGCATGCGCATTGCTAAAGCTGCACTGGCTTATTATAGATATCGTCCTATTTGTTTTAACTTTCTGCTTTGACTATTATGTAGGCCTATTACTTAAAACATCAATATAATAAACGAACACAAATGTCATGAAGTCAACATTTTCTTAAGCTGATTAGACTCATTTCGTTTCGGTAGATGGTGCTGCTAAAATCCTATACGTTTGATGCTCATAATAAACTACTCATTTCATTTCAGTAGGTGGCGATGGGTGCGAGATTGTCTATTGCCGTGGTATCCAACATGCGACTCGTGGGCATGCGGCTCCCAGGCTGATTTTCAAACTCTTCAACCGTTTAGGGCGGGCATACATCTAGTAAACAATAACACCTATAATAGTAATACATGACGCAACAATACGTTCGTATTGTATTTGTATTTTGTCGCCACGGCAGTATTAGCAGGGCTAAAATTGCTAATAAACGCCTAACAATACTAACAATAGAAATACTCTTACACCTTTAGTGACCCGAATCGCAGTTAGGATACATGTAAGTCATATCGGTTCTCCCGTTATCCAATCATATTACGATTGTCGTTCTTTGTAAATTAAACTCCATGTCACGTTCGACTGAGAGTTGCCTCAGTATAATCCAAAGATTGTAGAAGGAAGAGACACAGACCGATAGCGTAAATTTAGCTGGCGAACAAAAACTGGATCACAGCTGCAAATCTTTTCCGTGATTGGCTGTTTTCAGGTCAAGTAGACCACGCCCATTAAAGTAGGTCTATTTTATGGATGACCAAGCGAGTAGAGAATTTACTTTGGTTGCTATGGTTTCAAGCCCATGATTGCCGTAGTTGCCTTTGGATCAGCAAGCGTTGTGTCAACAATTGGTTGCTATGGTTCTATGGATGTCATGGTTTCTGCTTTGGGACCAGCATGCATCAGGTTAATCATTAGTTGCTTAACAATTAGTTGCTATGGTTTCCAGTCTACTTTGGAACCAATAATTATCGTGGAGTTAGCAATTTATTGCTCTCGATTACAGGCTACTTAGGACCTGCATGCATTCGGGAGGGATAGGCCTATGCTTTGACCCAGTTTCGTGTTTTTCAATTGGGTGATCTATGTTTCCATCATCCTATAATCTTCGGCGTGACCTCTTCGTTGGCCTTGACATCAGGTCGACCTTCGACCTCAGCTGAACGCTAGGTTGTTGTCCTGTTCGAGATTCGAGTAGTCTCTCCTTGCCCAATAGCCGAGCAGCTGTTGGATGGAAACTATGGCAACGACGATGACGCAACTGAGGCCGACCAGAACGCCGAAGCCAAGGCCGACCTTGGCTGCAAAGGTCATCTCTTGAGGTTGAGGTTGAGGAGGAGAAGGAGGACCAAGGTCTGGTGACGACAGTGAGGACTGTGATGTTGTGGAGAAGGAGGAGAAGAAGGACGTGGATGAGGATGGGTCTGGAGCCTTCGATGTATCCATGTTGACAGTCGATTCCATCGTTGTAAAGTCTGTTCTCGTCAAACCATGAAATAAATACAAGAATTATTATTATTATTATATTCGTTTATTTTTGGCACTTAAACACAGCTGACACACCGCAACTGATTACAGCTAGTTCGAAAGAATAATAAGATAGAGATCAGAATATAAAGCTAATGCTAAAGTTAAATACGAGCACATATCGCCGATACTTAGGGGCCGTCCATAAATGACGTCACGCAATTTTGGCCGATTTTTGACCCCCCTCCCCTCGTCACACTTCGTCACAAAAAGTAACACCCCCTCTGAAAATGACGTCACAAAGCTCTGACCCCCCCAAAACCAAATTTCCATGGCGAAGCAAAATGCTCCTTCATGGAACAAATAGGGGAAAGAATGAATATTTTAAATCTAACGGTGACCAAATATTGAAATAATTAGAAAATTATTAATAAAAGTACCCGTATATACTTAAATAATAAAAAAAATAACGAAAATTTAAGCCTCAAAATTAGGGCTGTTATTATTAAAATTAAATTGTTGTTAATTGTTAAATTTAATAACATAGACCTGGTGTGACGTCACACTTCTCAGACCCCCACCCCATGTCACACATCGTCACAAATTTCCGACCCCCTAGGTGCGTGACGTCATTTATGGACGGCCCTCAGCAGTGCATATTTTAACGGATTTTGACTACTGGGACCAGTGGGTGGCGTAAGTAGTAGGGTTCGTGCTTTGTACCATGCACACACCAGGCAAGTGCCCAACATACTCGAAAAGTTGACGACCGGGGGGGGGGTTGCGGTCAAAAAATTTCAAGGTCCCATTAGTTACACAGGGCGTAACTAGGGTTCGTGTCGTTGCGCCGCCCGTCGAGAGCAGTCCGGCGGAAAATTATCTTCATTATTTCCGCCAAAATTTCTGATGACCTTTTTTTTTTTTGCTCTTCACCCGACAAGGACACGGTCAGGAAGCGTGTCAGACGCCTCGTATCTATCATGCTTTGTACCACGCCGCCTCGTATCTATACAGTTTTTCCATCAATTTTTCCAGGGAACTAGTAATGACTTGAAGAATTTTTCGAGGGGGGTAGTAACGAGTGTTTCCACCCCCTTTATATTACACCACTCACTAGTGGGACAAAGTCTCCTACTGTAATTCCAATGTTATGAAATTAGAGTATTACCTAGGACAAATCACCAAAACTACTGGGACATATCCTAAAACTACTGGGACATTTGTCCCAGTAGTTAAACAGTTAAAATATGCACTGCCCCTTAGGCTAGATCACAACATTGTCTGCCCATAGAAAACGAAAACTTTCAAGACTGCGCAAACTGTTTGCAAGACTCAATAGGCTAATTCAGTCTTTGGAGTTAGCTGCTTAGCAAGGACTTAGGTAGGCCTAATACGGTCGACTGAATTATTGAGTCTTTGCAGTTTGCGCGGTCCTGAAAGTATTCGTTTTCTATGGATCTCTCTGTACTCAACCCATTTTTCTGATTTTCTCATTCTGAACATTTCGTGGACAAGGACGGCTTTCCCATGGGTAGGCGCGCCTGTTCTGTATCTGGCCCTAAAGCTGTGGAACTCAAGTCCGGCAAAAGTTCGTTCTGCAAAGTCTGTTCTGGCCTTCAGATTTCAACTAAAAACTCATCTTTTCCTGGACTCGTTTCTCTGTAGACTATTTCCAATGAGATATATTATAAGCGCTAGAGATGACGTATGACGTATGTATGACGTATGTTTCCTTCAGGTCGCAGTGAAGTCACAATCGCTAAGCGACCTTGACCCCCAAGCTAGGCATTCTAAGTATAGATATCGATGTTTACTTTTGTGTAGCCTATAACGCCGGAAGTTGTACTGTGAAATGAAGCTTGCATGACGTCAGCCAGCGCTCATTAACATAATTGGTGACGTGTCCACGCAATAAACGTCGATGATGACGTCGATTTCTCGATTATGACGTCAGTCAACGCTCATTTTGGCTAGCTTAAGGGCCAAGGCCGTTTTGAATCGGCAGCCTCAACATAGATGGTAGATGCTCGCTCTAGTGATATATTTATATATTATTCTCTATGACTATTTCCCCCTGTCTTCTTGGACTCCCTTATTGACTCACTCTGGATTTTGGTTTGCACAACGATTTTACATGGTAGCCTATAGCGACCATCGACTGATGCCTTGAGCATTGGCGGTACTTGGCGCTATCATGGGCGTATTTAGGGGTGGTTTTACGGTTTCAACCCCCAAATAAATGCATTACTGTTATCAAAAACCAAAAATGTAGAAAAATACGACCATGTCAATTGGAAACACCCCCAAACTAGAAACCCAACGAAATTGTTTAATTGCTACGCCCCTGGGTGCTATAGAAAGTCTCATATTAAATTTAATAAGTAAGTGCTACTTACTTATTAAATTAAGAAAAAACTAATTTATTTATAGGTTTGCTTTGCTTTAATGAAAGGCTACTTACTTATTTCAAAAGTAGGTAAGCAGATTAACAGAAGCAGCTGATTGTTTTAGTATTTTTTACCGTTAGCCATCTGCGTCACCAATGACGTCATCGGGTCCGGATCAGCAGATGACGTCATGTTGGTGTCATTCGTGTAAGAATCGGTTGCGTTGCCCATTAAAGGAAATGCTGTCGTTTCAAAAATGACGTCATAATATGATTCGTTGCTAGGGGTCGTCGTTGGAGACAAGCCGAATGCTGAAACAATTTATCAGAGATGACAGAACTGATGTAAGAGATTTTTAAATTTGTGTCTTAGATACGCTGTTGAGACTAAAGAAATAGGTTTATATCTATTGCTCTACGGTGTTAAGGACGGACCATCCGGCCTCGTGTACCGAGGCTAAGTAAATAAAGTCGTTAACACTTTCTGTTCGACGTTCGTGACCTTTAGGCTATAGTATTTAAACAGTTTTAAATTTACCCTCCCAAAGGTCCACTCAGCCTATCATTTGCGAGATGGCGCGTGTGTAAAATGAGATGTAGAAAGTGATGGGCATCTTGCATGGCTGCCGTTTACAGTTAAATTCGACTCTTGTAATAACTTGTAATCATCCGTTCATACTGATTTGTAATCATACTGCGTAATTGTCAGTTTGAAAATATTACCTGTTGTGTCCGCTGTCAGAGTTTCGTCTGTGACATTGTCACCCTCCCACGAAGCTCCAAAGTCGCTTCCAGTTGACGAGGCATCTTCTGCATCCAAGGAGAATGCGGTGGTTAGTACCAACTGAGTCTCTTGCGAGCGACTGCTGGAACTTGGAGCTGCTGTTTGGTTGGGAGTAAACTGAATGCTGGGAAGTTCAGCTGTCGTAGAGCTTGGAGGAACTTGGGTGCTAGAAAGTTCAGCTGTTGTTGAGCTTGGAGGATCTTGAGCATTAGAAAGTTCAGCTGTTGTTGAGCTTGGAGGATCTTGAGCATTAGAAAGTTCAGCTGTTGTTAAGCTTGGAGGATCTTCAGCATTAGAAAGTTCAGCTGTTGTTGAGCTTGGAGGAGCTTGAGTATTAGAAAGTTCAGCTGTCGTCGAACTTTGAGGAGCTTGAGAATTAGACAGTTCAGCTGCTGTTGAGCTTGAGGAAACTTGAGTTGTAGAAAATTCAGTTCCAGCAGCTGTAGTAGTAGAATCTTCGGCCGATGTTGAACCAGAAGTAACTGAAGTGCTGAAAGCAGGAGTGCTAAGAGCGGAAAAGTCGCCCAGCAATACTGAGGTTCTTGTTTCGCTGTTTGTCTTCTTGTGTGCTTTTGCCACACAGAAGCCCAGCAGCAGCAGCTTCAGAAAGAGCACCAAAATGGCGTCGCTTGTCATTCTATTCCTTATGATATGCATCGAGCTTGATTGACTCCAGTTCTTGATTCAGTTCTATAAAGCAGAGTTACATAAAGCCTATATAATTTAGATAATGGTAGCCTTAGGCCTATAGAAGCGCGTGTGTGTATGCCTGCTTGTGTTCTTGTTGTTAAGCTCAAGGCTTTGAGCGCCATCGATTGATGCTTAGTTATTCGACACTATGATAATAATAATGATGATGATGATGATGATGATGATGATGATGATGATGATGATGATGATGATAATAATAATAATGATAATGATAATAATAATAATAATAATAATAATAATAATAATAATAATAATAATAATGATAATGATAATAATAATAATAATAATAATAATAATAATAATAATAATAATAATAATAATAATAATAAGAATGCTATCAAGGGGTAAAGTGTAATTGTAGTAAAACACCCTGAAAAGTGTAATTTCTTACTATTAATATAAAATAGTCAATAATATATTAAAGTGATAGCAGAGAGCCAAAAACAATTGCTTTATATATGTCACAAAAACAACATAAATTATTTGTTCAAATATATTTATTTTGAATAACATAACAAAACGAAATTACACTTTTCAATTTTAATTTATTATTATTTATTACACATTAAAAGTTTATTACATTATAAGTGGTTATTTCTAAATACAAAATAATAATAGGTGAAATTTTCAACCATAGACACAAATTACATACGATACCCGATCGTTAATATATTGTCCAGGGCTCTTCATTGGTCGACAGAGAAGCCATATACCGAGTCCTAAGTACAACGCAAAAGTGCTACTATTTTTTAAGATACGTCAAATGAAAGGTGTCCTCTTATTATTACACCATACAAAATATTACGCTTTAAGTGGAAATTTTCACCATGCATTTTACACTTTACCCCTATTACACAGTAGTAATAATAATAATAATAATAATAATAATAATTTATATCATTATATGGCGCTGTAACTCAGCCATTCCGTTACAAGGGATCCTCACAGTCGAGTTCAGTTCTAACATTGGCAATTTTGTAGGCCTGATATTAAGTCTATAGACCTAGGCCTAATTATAGACAACAGTGCATCCTAGATTTGGATGCTTTTGATTATTGAGTGAGCGTCAGAATTTTATTCGCAAGTAGTTAAACCGGCGTTTAAAAATTCTTCTTCTCAGTCCTGACCATGTAGGCTGACACACGTCAATAGGCCTACTGCGTAGCCTACTTCTAAACTTGAATAGGCTTGTGGCTGCGATCAGTTTCCTTTTAGACGCAACTGTTACAAATCACACGAAGCTGGTATAGCTTACTAACTACATCGATCGTCGGCCGAGACTGAGCGAGAGGCTGTCGGATTATGAATACATGGAGCACGGTGGCAGATTGGTTATAGAGCTCGCCTTGTAACGCGGAGTGTAGGGGTTCGAACCTCCGCTGAGACGGTTATACTGTGTGGCGACTTTGATTAAGTCCTTAACTCACAATGGGGGACTCTGTAAAAATGGCTGCTATAGGTGGCGCCAGGATGGGATATAGTTTGGCTACTCTAGGTAAAATGTGTGCTCTGTTGTGCGGTAGGTTTATTTCATAGACATCTTACATTTAATATATGATGTCTATGGTTTATTTACGCTAAAGTTGTCTAAAGTTTGACCACATCACATACTGGCGACGCCTATCGCCGCTTAAAGGAACTGCTCACAGAGTCCCCCATTGCTCAGCGACATCGGTTGATGCTCGGTCATTAAATAGCGGCGCTAAATAAATGCATAATAATAAATTAAATAAAATAATTCCGGGATATCTGGCTATTCGTATCCTTTGTAAAATGTCAAAAACGTCTGACCAATCTAAACGGTGAGACTTAGGTCCAACAAGTTAACGGCGTTATTTTGGTTCATCCAGGGGCGTTTTATCCAGTAGGCACAGTAGGCATTGTGCCTAAGGCCTACGAAACTTTCAGGGGCCCACGAAAATCTGAAAACGAGATATTGGTAAAATAAGTTTAATGGCTGAATTTAACGCAAAAATGAAAAAATGAAATTTCAAATTCTTATTTAATAATTTTTTTAACTCTTAAACAGTTTAACTTTAAGATATAAACTTAAAGTTAATTAACTTAAAGCAACAGCCTACATAATGTGAACTTTACTGTTCTTTCCATTAGCAAAATCACATACAACAGCTTTAAATGTCATTTTCCTCCTTGACTCGTTATTCAGATGAAAGTAGCGCAAGCGAAGACAGTCGTCCTTCTTTCTCTTCCATTTCTCAAATCCAGACTGGGGTTTTCTCTTGTATCCTTCAGACATAATTATTTAAAAGTAGAACTGTACAAGACTTTAAAAGCCGTACGTGAATCCCGTGACTATTTACATAAAAAATTATAAAGCAGTTGCCATTTTCCAAATATAAAAAGACAAAACGTGGAAGACAAAGAATATTCTTAACTAAAAGCAATTGCAATTAGGCTCTTCGGTTCAAATATTCGGCTTTGAACGTAAAAGCGGCGGCTTTGACCGTAAAAGCGGCGGCTTTGACCGTAAAAGCGGCGGCTTTGACCGTAAAAGCGACGGCTTTGAACCGTTTGAACCGAAAGCCGCGGCTTTGAACGTAAAAGCGGCGGCTTTGAACGAGAAGCCGCGGCTAAAAAGCGGCGGCTTTGAACCGAAAAGCCGCGGCTTTGAACCGAAAAGCGGCGGCTTTGAACCGAAAAGCGGCGGCTTTGAACCGAAAAGCCGCGGCTTTGAACCGAGAAGCCGCGGCTTTGAACCGCGGCTTTGAAAAACCGAGAAGCCGCGGCTTTGAACCGAAAAGCCGCGGCTTTGAACCGAAAAGCCGCGGCTTTGAAAAGCCGCGGCTTTGGCTTCGAAAAAGCCTCGGCTTTGAACCGAAACGCCGCGGCTTTGAACCGAAAAGCCGCGGCTTTGAACCGAACCGCGGCTTTGAAAACAGCCGCGGCTTTGAACCGAAAAGCCGCGGCTTTGAACCGAACAGCCGCGGCTTTGAACCGAAAAGCCGCGGCTTTGAACCGAAAAGCCGCGTATACGCCCTACATAGACGATCCTTCCCACTGCCCATTAAAGCCGCAGCTTGATGAACCGAAATCATAGTGAAACCGGAAAAGTTGCCTTAGACCTTAGTGGATATTATCCCTATTCAGGATTTTTATCAACATTTCAGAACGACAATTGAGATTTCAAATCAAAATTGGGAGTGTTCGTGAATCATGATTAATCATGACATCAGTAAATAATGTGAATGCATAATTAATAATTATGCTTTCAACTTTAATGCAGAGCTGGCATGCAGATTGGCCTACGAATGCAACATGCAACAGTGCCTACGAGTACGACGACCTTAAAACGGCCCTGGGTCCATCATTATTACTAGCCTACAGGGACCTGCGACGCCTCGATATTCGATTGGAAAACGAATCGATCACCTGTACTCGATTCGATTCGAAAATTACATCAGGATTCGAGAAATGATTAGCCCTTGACGCGCTTTGTTGTAAACTAATATTATTGTTTTAATAGTAGTCTAAACCTGTGGTAGCATTAAACTGCGTGACTAAATTAAATGAACATGGAACCAGACCAGAACAGTATAATTTGTTTTCAATTTTGTTTTTAATTTGTGTTATTTTAATTCTGTTAGTGAACTTAATCTTTGGTTTAATTGATTTTAAACTGCCTAAAATAAGGCCGAATGAACTTGCTTGTCATTTGCTTCCCGGTCGGGTCGGTTTATCATTAATTTCTCGGATCTTTACTGCGGGTGGCTCGGTCGCATTATAAACGTGGAGTACAATACAACACACAATACAACACATCACAATACAACTGAGGCGCGGTGGTTTAGGGGTATGTTCATTGCAGCTGAGGGTTGCGGCTTCGATAAAGTCGCCGCGTGACCCTGGGCAACTTCACTCGCAATTGCTCATGCGCTTCGGCGTGAAACTGTTCAGCGTTCGCGCAGTAGTCGGGAGCGCCTCTGAATGGGAAATCTGGTAGGGGCGCTAGGGCAAGTGTTCAAATACAATACAATACAATACAATACATTGATATATTGATAACTGTGTTATGCATACTGTCTGCAGGGCTATCAAATACACACTACATGAATATCAAACCGGTACCCGCCGATTAGATTCGTTCGAATTCGAACTTTTACCACCCATTCGATTCGAGGTTGGATTGAAAATTCGTGATTCGCAGGCCCCTAATTATTGCATTTACATAACACCTTTCAGGAGTCTTTAGACAGATAGCCTATTAGTCATATTACTACAGTACAGCCCTTATGTAGGTTGATATAAGATGAAAGACAGTAAGACACGATTTTATACCTGAACTAATAATTATTTGTAGTAGCCTATTGAGAATTTTCACGTTTATCTTTGAGTACGATTCGATGTTATAACAAGACTCACCGTTCTTAAGTTGGCCAGGATCAGCCAAACGGGAGTTTAAAATCCACGCTTATTCAGGACCCGATTCAGTCGGGAACTCAAGTGGATACGGAAGCTGTCGAGATGCGAAAGAGTCTCGCAGCCATGCACACGCGCACAGAGATGCTACGGTCCCGCAGAGTTAGGCTCAGGCGAGTTCAGGTATGCTGCTCAGGTGGGCATATAGACTCACCTTCGCATTGTTCGATCCACAATGACGCTTTGTCACGTGCCTCAATCGATCCCAACGAACAGATGTCACCACTTTTAATGTTGACAGAAAATCATGTGAACGTGATCGACTTAAGAGAATCAGAGTCTTTCATGCACTGCCACGACCAATATTCACTTGCATATACGTATACAGTCATGTACATTCATATATACGTACACGTGTGTATATATATATATACATGTATGTATATATATATATATATAATACATACATTTAGGAAGTGGCGTAACCAAGGGTTTCAGCGCCCGGGGGCAAGACTTGATGACTGCGCCCCTTAAAAAAAATTTTGGACTTTTTATTGTTCTTGTCATAGTACTGTGTACCACTGAAAGCTAATTTTGCGCCCCCTTGTGCTGCGCCCAGGGGCGGTTGCCCCTCTGCCCCCTTCGTTACGCCACTGCATTTAGGTCCAGCCTATTGTCGCCTTCGCGTTGCAAAGTTCACAATATGCCTGCAGTTGCTATAATTATTTATTGACATATTTGTAAAACGTTGTATGTGTGATTCGTAGATGGGCCATGGGGAATGGGTTTTTAATGCTACTGCTGCCTCAACGGGGCAGCAGATGTGTGCTTCCTTACTAATAATTACGTTTTGTAAGCATCTCTCTGTCTGTCTGTCTGTCTCTGTCTGTCTCTGTCTGTCTGTCTCTCTCTCTGTCTCTCTCTCTCTCTCTCTCACACACACACACACACACACACACACACACACACACACACACACACACACACACACACACACACACACACACACACACACACACACACACACACACACACACACACACACACACACACACACACACACACACACACACACTAGATATTTCAAGTCCCTTCTTTGCCAGCGTTTCTGCCATTTCATTTCCAAGCAAACCGATATGGCTATAGCGATCCATGCTACAAGACTATTACTGTGTTTTAGTTTAGTAATATTAGGTTTATCCATAAATTAAAAATGAGATCAGGCCGTGACCTAGACCTATTCTCTTTTATAGATGTAGGCTGGCTATACAACTAATGAATCAGTGGGCTAAATATGAAACATTTGTTTGTATTTTGACTGTTGGTCATTGCAGAATCTTAACTTCATGCGTGTAAAAAATAACGAAACTTGGAAGTATTAGTTAGGCCTATCGTGATTATTCTCTGTGTGCGAACCAGAGCATTCATTTTTGCAAACTCCAATACATTTTATCCGCTGCGAGTAGTTTGCGACGCAAAGAATAAATCGCGAATAAAAAAATTCATTGCGGCTTAGTAAATTTTTATTATTTCTATAGATTTCCAACCCCTCTGCTTCTATTTTGATAAAAAAATACCTTTACCTAATTCGTTTAAAATCTATTTGATGATCTTTGTACACCAAAATGCGGTTAGAAGTTGGTTTTTCAATAAAGGATATATACTTACTTACTTACTTACTTACTAACAAAGACGATGAGCGTCGCTCTCCTACTTTATACAGGATTTGGACTGACGCCACCAGAAAACGAGAGTGACGGAATATAAAGGAGTGCACTCTAAGGTGTGACCGAGTGGCATTTTTGGCGATATCCGGATATTACCCGAATACGAATAGTTTACCTGTTTTTTGGCCGAATCCGGATTCGATTAATCGGGAATATTTATTTTTATTTGGTTCTAAAGCACTGTTTGTTAGGCCTACTTCGCGCTCGCAGAAATAAAAATAAAAATCTTATAATTATGTTCTCGCGAGATCTAATTCAAACGAATGTTATTATTTTGCACGGACTTTTAATTGTAAAGATTAAAGATTACCACAAAAAGTGGCAACTATTTTTGTATTAATTAAAAAATAAATTGTTTTTGGTAAAAAGTATTAAACTTAGGCTACTTATTTTGGTATTTGGAGAGGTAGTCCTGGGATGCGCCGATTCCGATTAATCCGGCCTTAACCGATTCCGGATCAAGATTCGGCCACACCCTATGGCTCTCCTTCTGTTAACGTATTTGCTATAAGGACGGCGAGAACTGTTCAAACTAATTTCTGCCGATGTCATATTCACTTAGGCTACCGATATAATAGTTGTACAGGTACAGCCCTATGCATTCGAGTCTTGTTGTAATCGCTAGGTGGCGCAACTTCAGCGTAATTTTACGAGTCTGTCATGAATTTAACGAATATGATCTCACCAGTCCTGAAGCGAGTAGCCAGTCGATAAAAAGGGCCAACCAATGCGTATGCGTATTGGCATAATTGTGGTGCTTTGATTTCACGTGTCTTGGCCTCGACATGTCGGATTTAGGTCTCTGCAAGCCTCGTAAATTATAGCCCTGTCCCCTTGAATCCCGGTGCTATAGAAGTGCGATTAGATTTGATTAGCAATATTGTTTCAGTATTGGAGCGGTACGTGCATTACGAAACCGGTAAAGTAGCCTACTCTATTTAGAAGGCCGTTTAAAGTACCCTCTGCGATAAGCAATAAATCAATCAATCAAAGAAACTTGATATAGCGCCCCTTCAAGATATCCACTCAGAGGCGCTCCCGGCCCAAGCACGGCTGAAGAGTAGTTTTCAGAGAAGTTTAAAATGCAGGTGAAGAGTCCCTAGGTAGGAGACGGAGCTCTAGAGGAAGCCAATTCCAGATACTCGGTTCCACGACCGAGAAGGCCTGATGTTGCGTTAAAGAAGTGCGCGCAAAGGGGACAATCAGGTCACCGCTGACTGCAGAGCGAAGCGGTCGGCGGCCAATATTGGCAGAGATAGAGTGACAGAGCTCGTGCAGATAAGCAGGTGCGGTACCAGTGAGGCTACGCCAAACGAAGGCAGAGACCCTAAATGAGATACGTTGGGGGTAGTGGTAACCGAGTAACCGACTATAAGCAGGACATCCCGCATAGTCGGGTCTTAGGGATGCCAATCGCGAAGCCGCGCGCAAAACTCGCTCCAAGCGCCCAACCAACTCTGTGGAAGACCAACATAATCATATAGAGGAACAATAGTCAAGGCGACTGGCAACGAAGGCGTGAACTAGAGTAGCAGCAGCGCTGGGGGTAAGAGTGCGGGATATTACTCGTAGTTGGCGCAACTGATAAAAGCAGCTATGAGAGAGTCAACGTGTTGAGTGAAAGTGAGTTCTTGGTCAAGTATATCTCAACAGAGGTGCAGAAAGTGAAGATGGAAACTGGATAGAGAGGGCACACAGATCAAGTTTTACCAGCTGATGTCTGGTGAAAAGCCAGATAAATTGCGTTTTAGAGGGGTTTAGCCGGAGTCGAATCGACAACATCCACGGTCCACCCACCAAGGGAGTCTATAGCAAGCTGCATGGGGCGGGCAGCATTGCCGCAAGACAGTGAACGTAAGCCTGGGAGTCGTCTGCGTAAATTTGGTTTAGGACTCCATCAGCAAAAACTACCCACAACACTTTTAGAATTCTTTTTGTCTATATTTATTTGCTTCTCACGAAAATTGTAACATCTTCAGATGCGATTAACTTCAGATCTAAACACAACAAAAACTAAACAGAAGATCGGTGCAAGATTACTTAACTCATTCGATTGACTGAAACCCTACACCACCGCATAGGTCTTCATTGCTTATGTATAAATGGCCCATCTTCCAGGCGCCTAGCCCGGTTAAGGCTTGCATAAAAACCATTAGCATTAGACGAAGCATTCTAAGTGGTGGTGCATAGGCCTACATACGATGAAATACAAAGCGCCTTTAAGCGGTTCTGAAAGACGCTATATACAAGTAAACAGATACGTACAAACATGATATGCTATAGACATGGACCTAAAAGAGATATATATATATATATATATATATATATATATATATATATATAATCAAACAGTTTAATAGCTAATAGCATCACTTCTAAAGAAACGCATAAGAGGCTTTTGTTAATTGCATAATGTACATAATTATATCCGCAGTTTTATTTGCGACTTTCAGAACCACCTAAAGGCACTGATACATTGCGATATCTGTAAGAGATCTAAACAGATGCAATTAAAGTTAAACTGGAAACATTCCATGAGCGTCATCTGGTGGAATAGTTTGGACTTCCTGTGGAAGATTGTTCCAGTTTGTGCAATTCAGCTTTGAAAATAACTAAAGTCTACGTTAACGTTCATTCAAAATGCAAATCTGCCACAAAAGTTCAATTTCAAGCAACTAGCCTACTGTTAAACAGATCATTCCAATACATACGTTGCAGTGTTCTGAGAGAGATACATGTAAATGCAGTAAACTTTGAAAGCAGAATCGCATTTCACCATCTGTATTGTCTTTAATAAGTAATTATCGTAAATTAAGGCAAACGAGTCTAATCTCACATAAATTAACGAAATAAGATGTACAAGTAGTTAACACAAATGGCAAAAAATTCTAATGAAAATAATATCAACAAGGCCTTTCCATATTGGTCTGGCATCCTGTCAACCTACAACTAGAGTATTCAAATACAGAGTACTACCATAACAGATAATGTAATTGTAAATCTTCGAAAATTTCTCATTGCCCACAAAAGCCACGTCAAGAAGACCAGCTTAATCACCGGCGCTAGATAATAAGTACATAGTAGCCTTCTAACTACTATAATAAGTAGGGTAGCAATCTGACTACTATAACTAGCACAGTAACCTTCTGAATACACAACTACAAGAAAACGTTGCATAGATTACAGGGCAACAAACAGTTGGTACAGAAATTATATTTAAGTTTACTTAATATAACAGATTTTTAAAAATTTTGACCAGAAACCTTTTATACGGCTGTTTTATAAGTAGGTATAAAATTTCACTGGTAGGATCCTTTGTTACGAAAGTACAATAAGCGATGATTTTCTATTATCAGGCTATATCGAAAATTATTGTGATCATTGTCTGCAAATGTAACCTCTAAGCTCTTATAATAATGAAACAGGAATTTACCCTTGCATACGCTGTAAAATCAATATCGATATTTGACTGATCAATATTGTTATTTGTAAGCAGTGGGCGCAGAAAAGCGTGGAAGTGCGCGGAGAATTACACAGTTTAACTCCTACTAAGTCTAGTATTTTACACTCAAAATGTTCAGCCAACAATATCCAGAATCGGTTAATAATATCAGTTGACAGTTTCTGAAATCTGTACAAAACTAAAGACAACTTACAGAAGCACCAAATATCAGAGATCAATCATTAAAACTATTAATTAATTGTCCACAGTTTTCGACTTCAATCAGTTATTTCGTTTTGACAACACTGAACAGCGTAAAACATTGCCATCAAAATTACTGCTAACGGAAAAGATTACCGTAAAGGCAGATTGCCATAAATAAGCATACCAAATTTTGTTTACGATTAGAAACGTGATTAGAAACTCGACCAGAAGCTTTGAACCAGCACAATTAAAATCCTGTTTGCGAATGCTAATAAGCAGACATTGAACTGATAGGCCTAATGTAATGAAACGTATCGCACATCAGTTGAACGTACTCCACAGACGATACGGTACTTTGCACTGGATGCAGTAGGAATCAACATATTCCTTGAACACAGACCCGGCCACAACGCCTTCTACATTTTAACCTTTGGTTGCTCCGATAACATCCCTGCCAGTGCAACAATCGCCTCCATTTCTGTTCAATAACCTATTCACAATTGACTACAACAAACCTGACGTCACTCGAAATCTCAGAGAAATGTTGTGACGCCACAACTAAAAGTTGTGACAATCCACAAACGCAGTGACGTCGCATACAAAAACGGTAACGTAAAACACAAGTACGTACACACGCAAACATGCGTATGCATAAAAAAATGCCTAACAAAACATAATCTCAACATTAGACCTGTTACCGTCGTTTTGTAATAAAATAAAACTGGAAAATCTGATTTGAAATCTATAAATAAAATTAACATTACAATATTTTTAAGATCAAGACTTCATCATCACGAACGCTGCGCACAGCGGTAGAATCTCCAATACTGCGGACTGAACGAATCCACGACGGATGAAGATCTTAATTAATGCACATTGTAAATTGAATGCGGAATTGTTACCTCATCACGTAGGTTAGCGCTACATAAATTATCAGATGTGCAAACTAATCAGTAGGCTGATTGGCAGCTCATTACGGGGCACACCTACATTCTCAAAAGTAGTTCCGCCAGAACTCTCAAAGACACAGTTTGCAGCACATGTACAGTGTGATCCACAGTCAGACACATGTATAAGTGTCTGCATCTGAGCATCTACATAGCGCCTTTAAAATATTTAAAAGGCCTCTCTTTATGATGTCTGATTGCAGCAGAAACACATAGAGTCTTGCTGCAGGACACACTTATGCGTTTTTAGCTAGACAAGGCTATGCCTGTGAGCGGAATGGCCACTACTTTCTGAGATTGTATGTGTGCCATTCAATTTGGCACACATAGCCGAACTTTGCTATTATTACTTCGTACATTTTCATAATCTCGATTCTTAAAAGTATTGTCTGGATACAGCAGACGGTAATTTGGTTGTCT
>JACEVL010000420.1:920000-937500 GCA_020284085.1 Aporrectodea caliginosa | reverse complement strand
CAGAGAATTAAGACTAAAATGAAGGGCTAAATGAAAAGACCAGGGCCACAAGAAAGACCAAATAAAGGGCCAAATGAAAGAACAAAATAGAGGACCAAATTAAAATCCAAATAAAGCACCAACTGGAAAACACAAATGGAGGACCAAATGAAAGACCAAATGAAAGTCGGAATGAAGGACCAAATGGAGGACCAATGAAGGACCGATGAATGACTAAATTTAGATTAAACCAAGTCTTAACTGAAAGACTAAATACATGCAAGAGACTAGTATAGCTAGGAGACCAGATTTGGAAAACAGCTGGTCAATATATTCAGGCAGTCGAATGAGATGCGAATCAAACACAGCCTTTGATCGGTCACGTACCAATGACACTGATCGACGTTCTTTCTTTGTTGTCTGCGGATGATTTTTACGCATTTAAACGACCGATGATTATCTCGTAACCCGATCTACCTGTGTCCTACCTGACGATCAATGAACTGCCATTTGACATGGCCACTCGATAGCGGTTGCCTCTTCTGCTCTCAGTGACCCTTTAAAATTTAAATCAACCCCCATGCATCATTCGACCCTTGCGAGGGTGACCCCCACTGACGCAGCCGTTCTGTTACAGCTCCAGTGAAACTGTCAGCAACCCGTGGAAGTGGGCAGTTGACACAAGGGCTGCTTATAATATATATATATATATATATGTATATATATATATATATTTAATATGAGTCAATGTTTCTACTAAGCGAATTAACATTGGATTAGGAGCAACGCCTGGCACAATAATCAGGACTCCAGTCAGACTATCAGAATCCAAAGTCCAATTATTACACATCTGTCTCTTTGCCTTTGTGTCTGCCTGTCTGTATAGCTCTAGCTATTTCTGTCTCTGACTTTCGCTGTCTCTCTGCTTTCGCCTCTGCCTCCATCTCTCTCTACGTTTCTGTCTCTTTCTATATATCTGTCTGTCTGTCTGTCTGTCTGTCTCTCTTGCTCTCCTTTCTTTGTCTGTCTTTGACTATTTTCTGTCTGTCTCTGTGCTTCAATCTCTCTTCCATCGTATTTCTTTCGTTTATTATGTCTGGTATTCTGCATGGGTGTATGACTGTATGTGTCTGTCTGTTTGCCTGTGCCTGTCTCTGTCCTTCAACAAAAAACTACACCAGCAGCCTACACCAGCTGCAGTCGTCCTTGGCGAGGGAGAAGGGTAAATAGCAACCGGTCCGACGTCAAAGAAAAAGATCCGACCTCAACCTGTGTCCCCTAAACACTAAAAGCCTCATTGCAGGAAGAAGCGATTATAAAACTCGCTTTTAAATTTGACCCCTAACCAAAAGCAAAACAATGAATGAAAACAAGTCCTTAGCAACAAACTTTCTTAGTACTTTGTAGCGACTTATAAAAGACTTATAAAAGGAGTTCAGTCCCTTTAAACTCTAGACGCATTCGTGGACACCAAAGTGCTATATCGATTCTTTTGCCCAGCCTCGGCATATGCTGACGGATATATCGAATTCGCCATCTTATCTTCTTATGTACAGTATGCAGCTATTGGAATTGGAATCTGAGGGGAATTCACAAGAACGAGTAATAAGGCTATTAGAATCGTTGGCCCGCTTGCGCTGAACCACTTTCGGCAGTTCTTCAGGAATACCAGTGTTTAAAATAACAATTCAAAATCTATTTGTTATCTAAGTACAGAACACTTTAAGCGCTTGGCATTGCGACGCACCCTACAAGCAGCTCGCTTCCAATGATGCAATATAAAATAGTCGTCATCACTTTACAGCACTTGAAGCATTCTCTGCCTCGTCAGGATTTAAATCCCCGGACCTCTGTGTTGACAGTTCAGCAAGCTAACCGCTAGACTATCGTACAAACCCAAAACCTTAACATGGCGAAACCGTGCACTTTACTGCACTGCGTGCGTTTGTCTCATTTACCATAACGGAACCGAGGGGCTAGCAACTACCAGATTATCGCGGCGGCTGTGATTAGATCAGCCAAGTTTTGCCAAGGAATAAAACGATAATCGTTCTGGCTTATCAGAACCAGCGAACGGTCGCACTGAGAAAGCCATATGGCACAAGCAAGCCAATGCACTCTTTTGACGCGTGCGCATATGGGGTGAGCCAGAAACTCCTTCCTATTTAGTAGAAGTTGATATAAAGGGGTCCATAGGTGAACACGGCCTAACAGTACAAGTTTAAGATACTGGTTGCTCTTTCCGTAGACACCGAAACATAATATCATTACGGTCTCCCCGCTCTGCTCCAGCTGCTTGTATTACGACTCCCGTAAAGGGGTTGGATTTTCGATACATTGTCCCCACCCCTCATACGTACGTCTTAAATTAATTAACCAGCGTGACTATTAATAACTCCAGGGCTCGATGACTAAACTTCCGGTGTAGTCGCTGCTAAAACAACCTAAAAAATGAGACACCCTTACAATGGATTGAAGAGCGGATCCAGGAGAAGGCAATGCCGTTTAAGTTCAGGGGAGTGGGTGGGGTAGACTAGATTGGATCAAGTTAGATTATGTAAGAATGCATCCAGACACTCAATAGGCACTTTTAAAGATGATTAGATTAGATTAAATAGAAATGATTAGTTCAGATAAGACTAGATTTTTTTATCAGATTATGCAATGTAGGATTGGAGAATAAATAGCATTATATTAAGTTGTATTACGTTAGAATGATTAGATTAGATTACACGTTGGTTTAGATTAGAAATGTTCTCATAAATGTTAGATTAGATTAAATAAGATCACGTCAGTTTAAATTAGATATTAAAGGTTGGACCAATTAGATATTAAAGATTGGATAAATTAGAGATTAAAGATCATACTGGAGTAGATTAGATTAATTCAAATGAAATCAGATCACAGTCAGTTAGAGAGTAGAACAGTGTTGATTATAGACTTCATTTCATTATACATAAAATACTACATTAAAGATTATATTTATTATATATATAAAATATTACATTAAAGATTATATTTTATTATATTTAAAATATTACATTGAAGATTATAATTTTAGTGTGTATAAAATATCATATAAAAGATTATATTTTATTATATATTAAGCATTTTATTCGATTAAATTGAGCGTAAGTGTAATAGTTTAGACTGTGGGTTAGATAGGTTCAGTATAATTACCGACCAATTAATTAATTAATTAATTACCTGCGACCGCACAGCCTGCAACAGGTGGCCGATAGGATGCTCTTGGGATCACAGCTGCATCCCCTTCTCTTGACGCGGTGCGTAAGGAACCGATCGAGTTGGTTCGTCATCATCATCAGCGTCTTATCCTGCGTCTCCACCTTCTCCGTCCGCGAGAACGTATTCGCCGCAGCCAGGATGTTGTCCGCATCGACACCGGACTTGCTGTTTAGTCCGTGCCAGACGAGCGTCGGTATGTAGAAGAGAACAGCCTGGGCGAGGAGAATAAACGGTATCCATTGATAGTAGGGTACCATCTGGCGGTAGTCCGTCTGTCTGGGTACCTCGTTTTCCCATGGTAAGTAGTAGGTGTTCTTCACCCAGCAGTATTGGGTCGTGAATCGGATGTGGGCGCCGGTGAAGTGGACGGGGGCCCAGCAGGTGATGGGGTTACGGACGTACTGGTTCATGCTGACCAATATGGAGAAGAAGACGAGAAGGACGACGGTGTAGCGAGAGCTGAGGCGATCGGCGAAGTCGTCGTCGTTCGAGCGACGAACTTGGGGAGTACCGGCGATGATGTTGGCCAGGCGATCCATTTAGGCAGGTATGGGGATTCCCTGGCCTGGAGGAGAGCAGGATGCTGGGGCTTCCCTGGCCTGGAGGAGGAGGAGAAGAAAATGGATGGAGCAGGATGGATGAGGCTGGACGATGAGGGCGGTAAGAGAGGAGGATGTAAAATGGAGATGCTGTGATTTTGAGGTGGTTAGGACGTGTCACCGGTTCTACGGAAGAGGAGGATTGTGGAGGAAGAATGCGATGTTCTTACTGTGAGGTGAGATTGGATAAGATTGCTTATTAGGGACTTCTGTACTCTTAATCCTCCTGTCTACGTTGTGAATCTACGGCTGAAAATATGACGAAACAATTGTTGTTAAAATGCAACAGATGCAATACCGATACACGACAAAATATACACATACATACAGTCAGTGACTCATACACACAAACAGACTTATATTCAACCATTCAAACACACACACCCACACCCAAACACCCACACCAACACACACACGTGCATTCTTTTCTTAAACAGTTCAAAGAAGTGTCAACAAAGTAATTCTCACAATAATTAATTAATTTTTGATAAGTTTTTAATGACTCATTATGAACCCAGTACACGAACACGCATGAAAACAACTGCTAATATTAATACAACATATCTGCAGGCATGCATAGTTATGCACACATCATTGGTGTCATACACAGGCACGCAAACATACATTATATCGGCAACCATAATATTCTGTTTCACAAGCCTCCTCAGACAGCCCCCCACACATAATATATATATATGTATATATTGTGTTGTATGTGTATTCGGACATATATATGTATATATAGGTATATATATATATATATATATATTGTGTTGTATGTGTATTCGGACATATGTGTATATATAGGTATCTGAGATACTTTTTGTTTCTGGACCACCCTAATATATATATATATATCCGAATACACACATATATATGTATATATATTATATATATATATATTATGTTGTGTTGTGTGTGTGTGCATTCGGAGACGCACAGATATCGCATTACATGCAAATTGAGATTGTTCGGTAGCTGGTGGCGGGATCGAATGTCGGCTGCATCTCATGCAGAATGAATTTGCAATGGACGACGCCAAACACTGGCGGCAGACGACTGAAATGATTCGACGGTCAAATATTTCGAACTCTTCGGCGGAAGTTCTGTTGGCCACGGTGTCAACTGATGCTATATCTCGTTCCATCGCACTCTCTTTCTCGTCTCGTCTCTTTCTGTCTGTCTGTCTGTCTGTCTATCTGTCTGTCTATCTGTCTGTCTGTCCGTATTTCTCTCTCACCTCTGTCTCGGCTTCGTCATGCAGCCACTGCCTGACTAATATCTCCAATACTTAGATATTAAATCAGCATACATCGTCATTAGCATGGACAGCTGCATTATCATCGTTGTCGCCGTTATCATGATCATGATCATGATTATGATCATCATCATCATCTCATCATCATAAGTGTAGTAGCATTTTCAATCACAAGAGGGCATGATGTCATTGCTCATGTCACAATAATTTATCAGTTACCGTCCAATTCAACAGTAACAGCATGATCGTTATCATTATCATCTTTAGTTCCTGACACCAGCCACTTTGCGGCAGAAAGTATTCATCTTACATAGACATGTGTTTCAAGTTGCCACGCTGTGTTGTAAGCTATGAACCGGCGTGTTTAATGACTGCTGTAAAGTCCTTTGGTACACTGTTGAAGTTTTGTTACAACACAGAATTGATCATGTTACATCTGAACATTTTCCGTCTGCCTGTATACTGAAATTTCTTTCTCAGAATTTTTAACTTTGTGGCGAATAATAATATGTGTAATAACAAGGGTAGCAACTTAGCAAGTCCTCCGTCCCACAAGAACCTACGCCGATCTGCCTCTGTACTGATTGAAGACGAGCTGTCTTCATGTTAAGTTGCAGATATTTTCATTTGTTAAGATTGCAGATTTTTCATTTGATACATATTTATACGCTCCTTCAAGATTTCTACTCAGAGCGCGCTCCCGACAACAGCGCGGACACTGAATCGGAGTTTCACGCCGAAACGCACGAGCAATTGGGACAGTGAAGGACTTGCCCAGGGTCCCTACGCGGCAAGGCCGTTTAAGTTCAGGGGAGTGATTCGAGACTCGCAACCAAGTTCCTGCTGCAAGGCATCCGAACATACCCCTACCACCGCGCCCCACATGATCATTAGTTTGTAAACTTCAGCCTGTTTAATTGGTAACTAACATGGCCTGAATCGTTGTGTACGTGATGACAGAAGGGTAAAGTCTACGAAGATAAAGAGTTCCTCTTTGTATGCACTCTTCACTGATGGTATACGCACGAACAGCTCCGGTGGCAGTTTTAGTGGGCCAAAGATGCGACAATAGCTGCTTCACCTGTCGTTGCTCCATTAATTAACATACAATTGGAAGATTACCCAAGTTCTTTTTCCCAATTATTGTCTGGTCATAGATTATTTCTGACAATTTGTTACTCAGCCTGTCTCTGCCCCACAAGGACGTCTGTTTTTCTCTGTTCGAACTACTTTTTTCGTAGTTTGTCCCTGGGTGGCTCTCTAACTATCTATATATATATGTCTCTTTCACGGTCTTTATCTGTAGCGTGGCCTCATTTACCTAGTTTGCCTTTTTCTATCGGTCTGTTACATCTGCAAATTTTCCATCTGCCTCTACTGTCTCATTGGCCCTAAGTCTCTCCATCACTACGGCTCTTTCTCTTACTGTCTCTCTCCGTGGCTGTATGTCCCTGTGTATTAGGGTGGATTGAAAAAATCGAAAATTAGACATAAGAAATTTCCTCAAACGTGGGTAGAACAGTCTGCCGTAGTTCCTGTCTGTGTTCGAACATCGAAAACTATGTTTTAGAACGAGTAGGCATTGTAGCTTTTATGCTTCGACATTTCGCAATTATTCATGAACAAAATGAAATGTTCCTAGCGCTCAATTCATCGGACAAAGTGTTCATACAGCTTAAATGACAGCAAAATCAATGAAAGATTGCAAACAAAACTATACTAAAACTGTAAAAAATTTAAAACAAATGTGTCCTGTTAAATAATCCCGCATAACAATGTACCGTTGGAACGGCGGTCCAGGGCTGAATCGAATGACATACTATCGGTTGAAATATCTCGAAGGGTAAAAAGTTATTAGTGTTTAACCGTTTTCAGACTTAGCGACATGTCGCGAAACATGGGAAATGGTAAAAAGTTAATAACTTCTATAAATACGGGAATATTCTGGAAATTAATGCATCATTTTATTCAGTTTTAAGAGCTCTTTCCAACGGTATATTGAATGACAGTTAATAAGTTTTCAATTAGAATATTTTAAAAGAAAACCTGCGATTTTCTCGAAAAACCGCTATTTTTCGTAACTTTGGCCCTCTGGGGGAGGCTCAAGACATTAACATTTTAAAAAACTTTTTCGACATTTTTTGACCCCATGCCATTAGGCAACTTTTGGTTGCTATTAAATTTCTGATGTCTAATTTTCGCTTTTTTCAATCCACCCCACTGTGTATCTGCCTTTCTTGTGGCTTATAACAGTATTTCCTCCAAACTGTCGCCTCTACTCTCCTCATCTGCATCATCTCGCTTGCATTCTTACATCTCTCTCCTTCTACCTCTGCCTTTGTCCTTAGTTAGCTGGTGGTCCATGATAACAGACTCAACTTAGGACTCACTCTACAATCTCTCAAGTTGTTTATATTGTAAACACTTAATAGTATTGTCTCGCTACAGCAGACAATAATCGTATATGCCAAACTATTGGACAACTGTTCATATTCGACCGTCGATTAATAATTCAATTCAATTCAATTCAATTCTTTTATTGAAGCCATTAAAGTGAAACAAAGGTAACATGATTATTTTCCATTGTTAGCATCATAATACAGTAGTAGCAAGATTATTTTTCATCACTAGCCCCAAAAGGGAACCCCGAAAGGACAATAGTCCCGCTAGCTAGGGTCACCTAAGTTACTATTATCGCAGTACATGATAACAACACGAAGGACTTAGAGTCAATATTCAGTTTCAAACAAAAAAAGCTATTGCGAAAAACATACGAGTTTTCGTAAACCTTATAACTACAATAATACCTACAATAATACCTTGAACATATTATAGTGGCGCTATAGAAGTTCTCAGATTAGATCACACTCATTGTGGCCAGTGACCAGACATGATGTGGGAACTGTCTGGCAGTATGTGATATTGAGTGTGCTGCGTCGGCAGGCAGCTTATATCTTCTGGAAGCGTTTAATCATACCAGTGTTTCCACTTAGCAGAAAATTGGTTTATTAAGAATACATATGCATAAATGATGATAAATCTACTACATGTAGTAATTATTATTATAATACATTTATTAAGCACCATTGTACAATGACCCAACATCAATCAATGGTGCTGAGCAATCGTGAGTGGAAGACCTGCTACTTTCCCCTACACAGTAACCATCTCAGAGGAGGCTCAAACTCGTACTGTCCGCATTCTAAACCAATCTGCTGCCTCGTCTCTTAGCAGGCTAACGGGTGCCACTAGGTATGAAACGAATCGTCACAACAGAAATGAGCTGGCTATGGAAAACTGGAGGAATCTCAAGACGACAGAAAACTTGGAAATGATGAAATACGAAAATCCTTCGATACATAGACAACTCTGATAGTTCAGTGAAACTAGGAGGGTTTTTGGTCCCATGTAGGAATGAGTGCCAACTCAGTGCAATACAAGCAAGGGAAGACAATCAAAGGAAGATGACAACTGCGCTGGAGAAACAATAAAAATACATATGAAGACTTGAACTAACTTGAGAACAACATTAACTTCGACAATTGACATAATATTAATAATACAAACTTACATTGTAGGCTACTTGTAATCCCAAATTTCTCGTGCATCTTCAGGAGAAAAAAAGTTATCCCGACCTAACAGCACAAATCCATGATCAAAGCGAATAATTTTCTGGCTCTTACGGAAAGAAGGAAATTATAGGTACATCCATAGATCCATACATGCATTTGTACATATAAACCATAAATTGTTTGTACATATAAAACCATAAATTGTTTGTACATATAAACCATAAATTGTTTGTACATATAAACCATAAATTGTTTGTACATATAAACCATAAATTGTTTGTACATATAAACCATAAATTGTTTGTACATATAAACCATAAATTGTATTAGTCCCATCAAACAAGCAAACAGATCAGATCAACTGAGATACAGTCAAATATGTAGAATGATGGTTATCAGAGAACAACAGGGAAAGAAAACCCTAAAAGGACCAAGGTCCCGCTTAACTGGGTCATCCTTTCTTTAAGTGATAACCAGCAGCGGCTGGTTTGTTTCAATTACATATGGGATCAATATAACTTAACTGGTTAACTAGTACACAAACACATCAATCAATTATCTGAGCTTTCAAGTGATCATGCAATCGTCCTTTAAAGAGTCTAGTGTCAACCAAACATCGTATATCAACGGCATCCTGTTACAGATATCTGGACCAGCACATTTAATCGAGTGTAGTTATTACAGGAGGGCATGCTGTAAGCATTGATTCACATATCGATGCCAAATAATTATTGAAAGTTGATGGTAGTGTTTGTTTGCCTATCTGTAAACATGAATTCACTAGTCTGTAGAGCTGTTATAATTATGTTCAATCTTTAATATACGCGTTTGTTTGTAGATAGAGTAAGCTGAGAAGAAAGAAGCAATTATTTGCAATAACACGAAGGGCCCTCTTTTGAAAGATAATTAACCTCTTAGCCTTGTTGGGTAGTTCGATGCCCATATCATGTTACAATAAGTTAGGCAAGGATGGACAATTTGAGTATAATTTGTTGCTGCATATGTTAGTTGGTAGAAGATAAGCAATTCAAGACGGAATTCCTATATTTTTGGCAATTTTTAACGATAACATGTTCTCAATATGATCATTCCATGTAAGGAATTGGTCACCATAGATATCAAGAAACTTTCTAGAGGCTACTTCGGTTATGGGGATATTTTTTATATTTAAAAAACTACCTATCCTACCTTCACGTTTACAACGTGAGTTAGGTAGGATATATTTTGTTTTAGCGGCATTTAAAGCTAATTTGTTCAGCATTAACCAATCACTTACAATTACAACTTCTTGGTTCATTAGTTGGAAAATTTTATCTTAGGATTTATGAGAGACAAAGATGCTAGTGTAGTCCGCAAATAGTGCAAAATATAAGAGGGGTGAGGCATTAGGGAGATCAGTAATAAAGAGTAAAAAAGTAAAGGGCCAAGGATTGAGCCCTCCGTATCTGACGAGTCTTAGTGTAGCTAGGAGCCATTATATACTGTACCTGTTGATATGTGTTATGTAAGTAAGTTACGCAAGTAAGTGCCACCCCTTGTATGCCCAAGTTTCTAATTTTAGTATATATCGTGATTAGTTGTCTTGTCTTACAGTTGTCTTGTAAGGCGCCCTTGTAACGGCATGGCCGTGTTACGGCGCCATATAAATTGTCATAATTATTATTATTATTATTAACCTTATCAAATGCTTTGGCAATATCTATAAAACTACCTAGGGAATATTCATTGCGGTCAATAGCAGCATATATTTTGTCATGGATGTTTAACAATGACATCATGGTAGAATTGCTTGGTTGAAACCGTGCACGTTGGGATGTACAAAGAATATTTTTTATCAATATACTTGTATAACAATACATACGTAACCTGTTCAAGTAATTTAACGAAATAGGGCAATATGGAAATTTGCAGATAATTTGCAGTCTTCTTCCTTCCATCCATACAAACATAGCTTTAAATAAAGAATGATATGTTCAAAAAATCTGCTTAAAGTCTAAACCAAGAACACATAAAACTTTCAATTTAGCTGAGATACCGGATTATATGAAACTTACACTTTGAAGCATGAAACAAAATCTCGACCACGACATAATCTTTACAGTTCTTAGTGAACAACAGGATTATCTATAGAGTTCAACTCAGAATACAATGCATTCCATTCCCTCTACCGTTTAAAGTCCTCATCTGTTGGTACGACCGTCAATCTCATTAACCCATGGGCGGATTTAACAATCTGCCGCCCCTAGCTCTAGTGTTTTTCCGCCGTTGATATACCGGAATATGTTCCAAAGTTTAGCTTTTTAGTTTTTGTTTAAGAAAAACATGAGACAAGTCAGCAGACACCAATATAAATCTTATATACTGTCATTAATATCATACTTGTTTTAATTGTATTTACTTGTCATCTCACATACTGTTTTAATTAAATTTAATGCTCAGTTCAATGTTCAATTTTTAATTTTTTAATTTTGCTGCGCTATGTGCTGCCCCAGGTCATGTACTTGTTTGTTACTATAATAAATCAGCTACTGCATTAACCTTACACTTCCATAAAATGTATAGAAAAGAGGCTGCATTATGCATATGGGATACTACATCGAATGACATTATATCCAATGATGTTATATCCAATAACATCATTAGTCAAGGATATTGTATCCAATGATATTGAACACAATGCTGCTATATCCAATGCTATGATATCCAATGATATAATATTCAATGATGTCATATTCAATTATATTGAATCCATTGATATTAAATCCAATGATATAAAGGATTATATCAAATGATGCTTTATCCAATGATATAATATTCAATGATATAATATCCAATGATATTATATTCAATTATGTCATATTCAATTATATTGCACCCAATGATATTGAATCCAATGCTATTAATATTCAATGATATAATATCCAATGATATTATATTCAATTATGTCATATTCAATTATATTGCACCCAATGATATTGAATCCATTGCTATTAAATCCAATGATATTATATCCAATGTTATTACATCCAGTGATGCTGTATCCAATGATATAATATTCAATGATGTCATATTCAATGAAATTGCATCCAATTAGATTGAATCCAATGATATTGAATCCAATGATATTATATCCAATGCTCTATGACATATACAAATGCTGAGTATGCCAACTGTATTTCGTGAATTCGTTCTCTGGACTTGAAGTGACCATCGATGAATGATGCCTCCTCCATTACGATAATGGCGCTATAGAAGTCATTGAATTAGATTAGATTGGACTTATCTAATGGCGTGTGTTAGGTAGATTTCACAATGCCTATGATTTCACTAGGAACCAACATATTGTACATGCTGCGAAAAAGTTATACTAGTATGTCAGCAGCAGTTAGGTAAGGTCGACGTCGTTGACATAGACCTTATTAACGATAGCAAACACGATGTCTCTATGTCTCACTCTCTAGGAAGAATAAACGAAAATTGATTGATTGATTGAGTACTGAGTAGTCGTTGTTGTTGTATCCAGTGTTTAGCGACATCCTGCGGCTGTCAAGGCCGTTGACGTCGACCTTACCTTTGTGAGAGTAATAATTAAGAAAATATACCTAAATTAGTCAACTAATCATAAATTAGTAAATAGGCCTAAACAAATAAATAGTAAGTAGTAAAGCGGCGGTCTAAGTCTGTACATGACCTGGCAGGGTGGGGTGACTCCGTCCAAATTCTGTATGCCCAGGAACTTTATACCGTGTTGATCATTTAGATAACAGAAGTCGTTAGACTAGATTAGACTTGGTGCACTGTTGTTGTCCTGCACTAACTATTACAAATATCTGTAAGGCCTTAGCGAGAGTAAGACCAAAGATGGATAGATAGCTGGATAGATGATACAATGATACACAGGCGGATTCACTGGCTGGCTGGCTTGCACAGGCTGGCCGACCAACCGACTGACAAAACACAGAAAGATCGCAGGGTAGAAGCTAAAAGAACGAGAAGCAGAAATAGACAATAATATATGCCATCTTCTTGTAACCAATGGACCACCGACCACCGGGTCATTCACTATTCACCCTCTAAACCAGTTCATTTGCCCAATTTTCTAAGCAAATTAGAAACACAGAGGCTGCCTTGCACAGCGTTTTTTAAAGGACCTATACAGATTTTGCGAAGAACACACACGAACGTATGACCAGCGCTTTTGTGACGTAATTAAAAAGACGCTATATCAACTGCCCTGATACATACATACGAATGTGGTTCTCTGTAGAGACAAAGAGATATTAACCTGAGCGTGGCCTCTGCATGCACTCGATGCCCTGTATGGAGCTGCTTGGACCGTTGTAGTCTTTGTTCCTGCGGCTGAGGGCAATCCCTTCAAGCAAGCGTTGTGGCTGTGTGCGCGCGTGATTCTAACGCTGTCAAACGCCTTCTACGAATCGACGAACAAAGCGGTCGATATCAATATTCGTCATCAACGGTTACTATGGGCTCCGTCGTGTTTCGCAATCTGTTTAGCGCTTTCCACTGAAAAGAGATTTTTGGCGTTTCTTCGGAGACGCAATCTTCGGGCTCGGTTTCGGCAATCTTCGGGTGGTTTCGGCAATCGTTCGTTCCTTACACGGTTCAGAACTCAACGGTCAACAGAATAAATGTCAACGTTCAACTGCAGCTGTTTGTTGGCCGTGGTTCAAGCTACGGTATGTTATCGCGAAAGGCCCGCAGGCTTGCTGCTGCCCTGTCAGGGAGGGGAGGGCTGGGCTGGGTGGAGGTGTATGAGCTGCCTTTTGCCCTTGTTCGTCATTGGCTGCTGGCCTAGCTGGAGCAACAGAAGGTCTGTGGCTTGTCAGGCCTAGTCGTAGGCCTGTGGTTGACTGCTGAGGAGAGTAGAGCCAGCTGGAAACGATGGACTAGTTGTAGATTTTTTTTTAAATGTGCGAAGTCATGTAGTCGGGGTTTTTAAAGCAGCTGGGTTGCTATAGTGGTGGGTTAAAGTTACATCGCGTCGTGGGAGGGTTAATATAACTGTCGTAGAATAACTGAATGTTACCAGGTTTAAGTCGACGTTACAAATGACCACAAAATGTCGCTAAACAATATGACACATTGTTGTTGACACAATATAAAATCGTTTTTTCTTTCATCGGTTTGACTACTTTACCGAATATATGTGAGACGCAGTGGTGCAGCGGTGTGTTCTGTGCCTTGTGACCGGATGGTCGCATTTTCGAATCTACCTAAAGCCACTGCGTAGCAACCCTGGACAAGTTGCTCACCCACAATTGTCTGTGAGGAAGAATTAATTTTGTCTGTGGCAATTGTCTGTGGGAAGGCAACGGGAAACCACCTCACTCATCTCATCCCCGGGTGGCATATAAAAAGCCAATGGACCTGCCTTCAGGAAGAGAACTCATCATCATCATCATCATCATCATCATCATCATCATCATCATCATCATCATCATCATCATCATCATCATCATCATCATCATCATCATCATCATCATCATCATCATCATCATCATCATCATCATCATCATCATCATCATCATCATCATAACCGAATATAATGCCGTTTTCGGTTGGTGCCTGCCAACACCAAGTCAGGATTACAAAAGCAGTGCAATGCTAATCATCTTTGCAAGCTGCGTTCTTGTCAGCTTGATCAAGTGAATAAAAATTGATTGATTGATTGATTTGTTATGACAGAGAGTAGTTAAACAGCATCTAATCAATAGGTCGATAATTAATTATTTATGAAGTAAAATATCGCAGGCTGTATTAGGCCACACGAACGGTGAGAACTGGTCAAACAATGTTTTCCCATCGACGTCAACCGCCTTTGATGATATAAGATATAGTTGGTAACCAATTAGTTGCTAATTCTGTCGATTATTGCCTTATTAAACACTGAAAACTGTTGCGAAATGTTTCCCTATCGACGCTAAAGGCGCTTCATGTCATAAGATATCGTTTACCTGACGGAATCCATCCATTATGATTAGCTAGATAATGAAATGGCGTCATGTCGTCAACGGTCAGTCTTGCCACGAGACTTCTTACAGTACACTGAAGATCAAAAGGGTGATAGAAACTAGGCCGCTGCCGTTTTCATGTGGTGCTAGCCCAAAGCGTTCATAAGGGAGGAGGGCTACGCTAATCATCGTTTTTGACTCGGCATCGTTAGACGGAAATTAGCTACACCAATCCCTAGACCCTCGTTTTTTAAACTGAGTTTGCAAGGTAAAAATAAATGCACACGTTTTCATATAGCGCCGGTATGGCCTCGGTCCTGCTCATTTTCAGTGAATTGATCGACTGCCTTAATATTTCTGCTCCATCTCCGCCCCCTAGCGAACTGGGCTACAAAACGAGAACATAATAACGTTCACTGGTGGTGGGAAGAACAGTTGGTAAGAATGAGGACGCGCCATTCGCCTTCATATGCCGAGATTAAGAAAAGTGAAGTCGCTAACGTTTAGGGAAACGTTCTTTAGGCCTATTTAGACTCGCCTCACTTGTGCGAGGTCAAACCGAGGTCGTTATGATCCGGAACCCTTTTCATCACTCCCACGCTCAACCGTCAGCCGGTCCGTTCTTTGTTTACCCTGGACCACTATTACCCCTTATGGGCGGGAATGCGCTGTCTACCTTATAAAGCCACACATGTCGAGCCTTGCAGCCTCTGCCCTACATCTATAAATAGCTACAACGGGCGTGCATAGGGCTTGCCGACCAGTGAGGTCGTGAACTGAGCCGTGGCCTCCTTGACTGAGCAAACGTGCAGGCCAGGCAGACGCACTAGGGTCACAAGGTCGTCACTAGACAATAATTATTATTGTAGACATCTCTAGAATTAAATTGTATAAATATTCTAGAATCTAGATGAACATAAGGGTAACGGTGAGACGAAATGCACTGAAGCCCCGTGTAAATATAAAGATGCTGACAACCTCGCTCACCGAAATAATATTATAAATACAGAAAAAATGGTATAAGTTTATAAGCCTACATAATTTATAATGCGTACATCATACAAAGTCGTTCACAAATTCACTCATAAACTCACTCATTCAAATTCATTCACTTACAAAATCACTCGCACATTCACAAACTCTGAAACTCACTCATAAACGCGCTCAATTACTTACATACTTGTTTACTGACTCGCTGTCTCACAAGCTCACTCACTCGATGACGCGTGTACCCAATGTCAACGGAAAGATTCTCACTTAATGCTGGCCATAATCAGTTGCGACGCACATTCCGAGTTCCTACAGAATGTGTCCTTGACATATACTGTAAAGGTCCTACTGACTGAACCCATCCTCGCTCACCCATCCTCGGTCACGTGACCCCGTAAGGTGACCTGGTCAACAACCCTGTTGGATGTCTGTGTCTCGTGACCCCGTAAGGGGTCGTCCACTAATTATGTCAAAATTGCAAATTTTAGTCAGTTTTTGACTCCCTCAACAACTGTCAAACATTCAAGGACCCTCTAATAAAACTGTCAATAATCCCAGCACCGCTCCCTCTAAAAGCCATAATGTCTCAGTACATGTGAGTTCACTTACTGTACAGAAACAGTTTTGATGATAAATAAACCGCTTTTTCAAACTGAGAATGGTTTTAGTTGGAGATAACGAGCTGCCTGGTGAAATCCGCCGTTAATATGCTATGGCAGCTATGTCATAAAGACTCATAATTATTAGCAGACGAGGTTTAGGTCCATGGAGCATTGCACCACGAAAAAATCCGCTACTAAATGCAAAGTAGAATGCTTTTAGCCGTATTATTATTTAATGTTTAAGCTATCATTCTGAAGGATCTGTGTTGATTCATTGCAAAAATATTGTTGACGTCAATTTGTACTGAACACCCCTCCCCTTGTCAACAACTGTCAAACTTTTCCTCCCTCCCCATTTTGTTGACATTATTAAAGGATGACCTCTAAGTACTTATGTGCAGAGGGAGAGGAGGGGACGACGAGTAAGAGGGAGAGGAACAGGACGAGGAAATTGAGAAGGAAGAGCAATAGCAAGAAAATAAATATGAATATTAATATCTGAAATTTCTCATTTAAATTAAATGTACCGACGACTGGCAGCAAGGAACGATCACTGATTAAAAATGCATTTCAGTCCAAAAAGATTTCGCAACTTTTCATATTTGTTAACACCTAACAGACAACCAACCGCAAAACAAGAACTGCAGAGAGCGATGTGCGTCTGAGAAAAGTAACAAAGTGACGTCATGAAACAAAAGCTCTATAGCGGAGGGAGGATTTGTATTGGCTGGCCTTTTGCTAGCACATCAATTTGATTTCGCTTCATACGCAGTGAAAAATGACATATTTGAACGTTTATTCTCTTACTTACTTAAATTCGTTTATTTAACGACGCCGTCATATCGACGATGATTGGCGTTCGCTTATTCTCAAATTATGTAGTCCTTTAATAGACAAGGCTTCGCAGGCCACAAAACATCGTCGGCGGGCCAGAAATGGCCGCGGGCTGGATTTTTGACACCTCCGGACTGTAAAGGATTGAAACGTCTGTAAACTTGTACAGGTGTCCGTTCAATGCATAGTTGTAAGAAACGTTTGTTTCGTTTTTTTATTTTTTTTTCCAAAGAACGTGGTTTTTTTCGTTTTTTTTATTTTTTCGTCAACGTTATTTTCCGTTTTTTTATTTTATTTTTTTATGTAACTATATTTATTTATTTACTGTCTGTTATTATTTGTTTAATTTAATTTTGTCTGATATCCCTTACGTTGTCTCTGTCCTTTCAAGGATTCATCTAATTTGAGTCACTATTTAGTGTCATCAGTTGAGAAAAAAACAGCAAAG
>JACEVL010000420.1:887500-915000 GCA_020284085.1 Aporrectodea caliginosa | reverse complement strand
TAATAATCTAGTCTCATCTAATGCCTTCTACAATAGCATCATGTTCTTACTCTGCAAGGCACTATACTTAACAGACATCTCCCTCGCCGTCTCAACTTTCCACCGACAGTGTACGGTCAATGTACTCATTACAGCTGATTAGCTAGGAGGCGCAGGTGGAAGAGATATCTCGACATAAATTTCTATCCGCGGGCAGGGATGAACTGTCCTTAAAGCATTATATAAATCCGTATACGACGGTAATATATTATTATCGGAATGACTGTTGTTGTGTTTGTGCTTCAGCCGAAAATCCTCCGAGCCCAGGCGGATCCACGCTTCTTCCGATGCAACAGACCCGCTTAGAGATTCAACACACGTCACTTCTAGACTCTGCGATCGAAGCCTGATAGTGGCGCTACATAATGTCGACGTAACATTCTGCACTCGAGTGCTCTTTTGACCCCGTTACGGTTCTAGAACTAGAATACAAGGACTGTGAAAGGATTCTGGGATGGCAGACAAACAAGCAGACCGACAGACAGACAGACAGAGACAGACAGACAGACAGACAGACAGAGACAGACAGAGAGACGCATGGGTGGCCGGCTGGGAAAGCCAGGACTAATCCTGCAGGGGATTCTCGGAGGAAAGGGCAGACAAACAGACACACAGACAGACAGACCGGCAGACAAACAGACCCACACACACATACAGACACAAAGACAGACACACAGACAGACAGACAGACAGACGCATGGGTGGGCGGTTGAGGAAAACCAGGACTAATCCTGCAGGGGATTCTCGGAGGGTAGGGCAGACAAACAGACAGACACACAGACAGACACACAGACAGACAGAGGGTGGGCGGTTTGGGAAAACCAGGACTAATCCTGCAGAGTAAATAACGATGAGTGAGATGTTCACAGAATAAGTCATATAGTGAAACGAAACCAAGTGCATCGATGCGTATCCAAGACTTCTGAATTGAACGTCTTCTTTTGAAGTTGGTAGTTTCTGGTTAACAGCGCTGTTTCATAGCACAGATGACTAAGTCGCCCTCCTTCTTTATGCAGGCTTGGTACTGGCACGACCCGAGAACGGCATGCAGTGCCAAATTGGAGCGTTTGTTTTCTAATGGTAAGGGCTTTTATATATACGGATGGTGCATTGCGCAAGGCAGGGGCGGATTGCGTCAGCTAAAAAGATGCTGATTCAATGACGAGTGTTGATTCACTTTTTCGTCAAAGCGAGACAAGACCAGAGGAATGAGTACAATAAAATTATGATACCGGATATAAACACAAGATATAGAAGTCGACGTTAACGCCTTAACGGCCCAAGTATAGACAAAAATATAGGCCTACTATTGAAGACGTCGTGAAAAGATGTTGGGGTACCAAAAAACAAAAATATCTCACCAGTATATAGACAAAAATATACTATTGACGACGTCGTGAAAAGATGTTGGGGCAACCAAAAAACAAAAATATATCACGAGTATATAGACAAAAATATACTATTGAAGACGTCGTGAAAAGATGTTGGGGTACCAAAAAACAAAAATATCTCACCAGTATATAGACAAAAATATACTATTGACGACGTCGTGAAAAGATGTTGGGGCAACCAAAAAACAAAAATATATCACGAGTATATAGACAAAAATATACTATTGAAGACGTCGTGAAAAGATGTTGGGGTACCAACAAAAAATATCTCATGAGTAGTCAGTCGTTTCACGCGCAAAAACATCAATTAATCAATCAATCAAATTCGTTTATTCGGAATCAAGTTGACGATATCGCATGCAGCTTGTTACAGCAGTGGATTCTAATACAGACATTATAAGGAAGGTGACTTAACAGAGAATGGTATTCAGTAGATATTTTTAATTTGTAAGCATACTAAGTTACATGTAGAATGCTTAAAATTTAAAAATATTAAAAATTACCGACGTACACGGCCCCAGGGCAATTTCTAATGTTGTTAGTATTACTATAACAACATTAGATTTTGTCCTGCGGCCGTATACGTTGGTAATCTGTAAAATTACCTTACTAAACGTTGATTAGCAGTGTGATTCTCCTCACAGATTTTATTTTAGTTATAGTTACAGTTATAGTTAATGATATTGTTTAGTTGTAGTTATAGTTATCGTTAACAAAATCATTTTATTTTCGTTAACGAACATTTTCGTTATCCTTATCGTTAACGAGAATCACACTGTTGATTAGAGTCATTAGACTTATCAGTTGCTTTAAATCATAGTTGTTAAAAACGATAAAATCAAAATAAAAAACGGGAAAAACGTCGTTTTATTGAAAAAAATAAAAAACGGAAAAAAACGAGAAGAAAACGGAAAAGAAAATAATTTTATTTTTCTACATCTTTTACTGCATTTTAAAAATAAAAACCTTGTTTAGGCTACACAATTTAATTTTAATCAGTAGATAACATGACTTTGTTAGTAAACCTAAACACAAAGTAGCCTAACCGTAATCTACAACAATTATTTTCTTTTTCATAAGTTTGGTTTAAAAAGAAATTGAGAAATTAAAAATATTGAAATCTTTTCAAATTTAAATTGCATACATATGTCCTCATAAATCCACGATGACATAAGCAATTAAAAACTAAACTTTGCAAGTATAGAGTGTACTTAATTAAAAATTGTAGGTCTACTTACAATTTTGACTTATAATTATGAAAACTTCATATGGAGTAATATCCGTCAGTTTATCAGAGATTACTGAGTACAAAGACAACATTTCGCATTTTGGATAATTTAGAAATTCAAATAACTTTTATAAATTTTATTGCCTGTACTCTGCTGTTTATTTCTCAACTGATGACACTAAATAGTTGCATAAATTAGATGAATCCGTGAAAGGACAGAGACAACGTATGGGATATCAGACAAAAATAAAATTAAACAAATAGTAACAGACAGTTAATAAATAAATAAAGTTACATAAAAGAATAAAAAACGAAAAAACGAGACGAGAAATAAAAAACGAAAAAAACGACGTTTTTTGGAAAAAAATAAAAAACGAAAAAAAGTTTTTTTACAACTATGCTTTACATGACCGTGCCTCTAAGAAGCAATGTTAAATCGTGCGTAACGCAAGGGGTCAGAGTCAATGACCCTGACAACGAATCAAGTCTCGTCAAACGATAGTTTCCACTATACGATCAGCGACTGATATACCCGTGTCTCATGATGGCGCTATAGACGTCATTAGATAGCCCCACTGACTCGACGCAGCGCTCGTGAATAAGCTGGTGCCCTGCGCTTGGCTTTCAAGTTGCACTTTAGAAGTTTTGAGATTACGATTACGATTAAATTAGATTAGATTGGATTAATGACGAAATTTAGAAAGCGAGATTACAGACAGACAGACAGACAGACAGACAGACAGACAGACAGACTTACAGACAGACAGACAGACAGACAGACAGATAGACAAGCATCTGTGGCCACCTTTCTGCGTCTGTGTATGTGCCTATGTTTGTATGTGTATATGTATGTGGCTCTGTCTGTCTGTCAGACAGACAGAGCGAGCCACTTACAGATACACATGCACATACACACATACACATACACATACACAGACGCAGACAGATGAATAAGCATACAGAGTAAGACATGCAGACACACACACACACACACACACACACACACACACACACACAGAGAAAGACTCAGAATCGGGATATGGTAATTGTAAAAGCGAGGTATGGCCATAAAAACGAGCCACCCTTGGAGAACGATTAGGCAGGAGGCCAGGTTTCATGACGGTCAATTTAGGAATCAATTGTTGTTGTGATGAAAACGACGATTTACTATCCATTATCCAGGTCGAAAGGTCATCGACGAGAAAGACCAGAATCCAGAAATTATCCGGAACAGGTTGTTGTCATGTAAACACGAATCCTGTTATAAACAAAAGCAGTTTAAAGTATAACTTATGGACTGGACTTTCTCCTCATGGTACAAAGCAACAGTCTCGTGTTGATAGAGAGAATGATCAAGAGAGATAGAAACAGGGAGATAGAAGCAGAGAAAGAGACATACAGAGGCAAATGCAGGCAGACATATATATTGGCAGGTAAAGACTTAGAGAGACAGACAGGCCTACGGGAAGACATACAGAGAGAGAGAAACAGAGAAACGCAGAGAGAGAGAGAGAGAGAGAGAGAGAGAGAGAGAGAGAGAGAGAGAGAGAGAGAGAGAGAGAGAGAGAGAGAGAGAGAGAGAGAGAGAGAGAGAGAGAGAGAGAGAGAGAGAGAGAGAGAGAGAGTCAGTGGTCCGTATACGATAAAAACCAGATTAAACCAAGATTTCCATGAGAGGCGGTTAATTTCCTTTGTTTTCGCAATCACTAGAGAAGATGTTGTGCCTAATAATTACTTATACGCTCGCCGGTGTTCTTCACCGGTCATAAGAGAGACTCTGAAAAGGCGCTATATAAATGCTCATTTAAAGACATTGGACGAACAAAACACGACTTGTATATTAAACAAATATATACAATGAAACGGCTTCAATATGGCTTCAATAAAAGAATTGAATTGAAAAACTTTCCTGCAAAGTGCACCGCTAAAATACGTGTCATGTTATAACGCGGATCTCAGACTTGTTTTCAATCTTCGCATGCATGGCTTCCTTAGAAATACGGAGAAGAAGGAGCGGAGTCCCCGAAGCTATCCTGAGAGAAAGACATGGTTATGAAGTGTTACCGATTACTTTTCTTGGCCTCGGCATATGAGCGCGGGTGGCCACTGGACAATTCTATCGCTCACCGTCTCATCATCCCGCCGACAGTGTAAGGACAGTCTACTCATCATAGCTGAGTTGGATAAAGGGTGATCCACCAACATCTCGATTGATACACCAACATCTCGATTGATACTAAAACAACGCAGCTAAAAAGGAAGAACGGAAGGACAGAAAGTATCCTCTTTTCATCAAATGTTGCTTTGCGTCTAGGCGTGCGTGTGTGTATGTTTGTGTATATGCATGTGTATGTGTATGTGTGTGTGCGTGTATGTGGGTGTGCGTGTGTGTGTATGTGTGTATGTGCGTGAATGCTTGTACATGCATGTAATGTGTATGTGTGTGCATGTGTATGTGTGTGTATGTGTGTTTGTGTATGTGTGTGTGTGCATGTGTGTGTGTGTGGATGTGTGTGTGTGTATATGTGTGTGTGTATGTATGTATGTGTGTGCGTGTGTGTGTGTGGATGTATTTTTGTGCATGTGCGTGTTGTTACGAAAGCGCATAGATCACTTGCGGCCGGAGTCTTATTTGAGTTTCCCGCCGTTCTGACGTCTTGAATTGCGTCACGGTCTGCTGCCCATGGCTAGCATTCGACGATAGAATTAGCAGCTCTTCAATCCACTCCCTCCGTTTCTTCCTTCCTTCCTTCCTTCCTGGTCATCGTCTATCGCTCGTTCCCAACACCCTCCCCACCCACCCCCACTGCCGTACTACCACCCGATCGACTGACCGACTGACCGACCCCTTGGCGGTGTGCCTTATCCGGCCTTCCAGCGACTGCTTCGGCGACCTGATCGGGCGTTCCCTGTGAGGCGTGGCCTGGGTTACAATGGCGGGTGCGCCACGGGTGAGGGGAAGAGGGGAAGAAGGGAACCGGAGGGGAAGGCGGTCCAACTGCGCACTGCTCGATCTTTTGGTCCGTTGCCTAAACGCATCGTTCAATCCGACGGAAGGTTTATGTCGACACCAGATAAAGACTCTGACGAATTTAGAATTCTATGTCAACGTTCGTAACTCGTCTCTATCATTCTCTCTCTCCTCCTCCTCTATCTCCTCCTCCTCCTCCTCCTCCTCTTCCTTCTCTTCCTCCTTCTCCTTCTTCTTGTCTTCTTCCTTCTTGTACTTCTCCTCCTTCCAGTTTTCTTCCGCTCTCGTGTATTGCTTCGTATAGTTCTTTACGTATTATCTACTTCTCCCTGTCTTTTTCTACCGCTTGTGTCTTTCTGATTCTTCTTGTATTTTACTTATTCTTGTCTATCCCCACCTCCCTGTCTTTCTCCTCCTTCGTGTCCTTGTCTTTCTTAGTCTTTATCTTCCTTCCTAAGAAGGCAGACTAACACAGGCTCAATATACGCCCATTATCGCTGCTTAGAAATACATTCTTTAACATGCTAACCTGTGGACAAAAAAACAGCTAGGAATTTCTTTGAACTTAAAGTTTGTAAACAATCTGCGGTCATGTCAACTTGTGTCAGAATAAACGAATATTAGTATTATTAAATTCGTTTATTCGAAATCAAGCTGACAATACCGCAGCTTGTTAGTCGTTACAACAGTTATACAGACAGTAAGGAAGGTGACTTAACAGAGAATGATATTCGGTAGATATTTTTAAATAGGACTCGGGAAACTCTCTCTCTCTCTCTCTCTCTCTCTCTCTCTCTCTCTCTCTCTCTCTCTCTCTCTCTCTCGCTCTCTCGCTCTCTCCCTCTCTTGCTGTCTGTCTGTCTGTCTCTCTCTCGCTGTCTGTCTCTCCTCTGTCGCTGTCTCTCTGTCTCAACATCAGCATCAGCATCATCATCATCATCATCATCATCATCATCATCATCATCATCATCATCATCATCATCACCACCACCACCACCACCACCACCACCGCCGCCGCCGCCGCCGCCGCCACCACCACCACTACCACCACCACCACCATCATCAACATCATCATGGTCATTGTCATCCATTACCGCCTATCAAGTATAGCTAACTAATTGCTCTATATCAGCATCGCTGGTGCCACACGTGCGCTGCCTGGCAGAAAAGAACCCAGAAGTGTCTGGTGTGTAGGAGACATACGTCGTGCGACCGAGAATCTTCCGTCTTGGAATGATGAGCGACAGTTAATCCGTTTGTCCTGATCTACGCTGCATCCAGGGTCGACATTATGTAGCGCCTCTTCCAACCGGATGGATCATCAGGCGGGAAATTCTGTGCGTAACTAGCTGCGTAATGGAAGATCCGACGAGAAGGAAGGGAGAAGGAAGGGGTTGGGGATCGGGGGAAACTGTCTCCAGGCTGTCTGAAAGGTCCGTAAATGACTTTTCAGGTGTGCGAATTTTCTATGTCCGGTTCCAATTTATCTGTCTCTGTCTGTCTGTTTCGTGAGCCTCTGTCTGTGTATCTGTGTGTCTTTTTGTTGTCTGTTTTTCTCTCTGTCACTGACTCTGTTTATTTATCTCGATGTTTCTCTTCGTTTCCCTCGCTCTTTCGGTCTTTCCGTCTCACTTTCAAGTTTCAATCTTTCTGCCTCTGAGAATCTGTTTGTCTGTTGTTCCATCGCTCAGACGCGATTCATTCCGTTTCTTTATTTCTATAATTATGTTGTTATCTCTCTTTGTAATTGTCGCTATCTCTCTTTGTCATTATCTCTCTCTCTCTCTCTCTCTCTCTCTCTCTCTCTCTCTCTCTCTCTCTCTCTCTCTCTCTCTCTCTCTCTCTCTCTCTGTCTGTATCTCGACCAATCTTCTGTCTCTCTCTTTCTCTCTCACTGTGCTCTTCATCAGTAACTTAAGGATTGAGCAGCTCAGATACAGTGTTTTCCAGGAATTCCATTGTGAACTTCTCGAGTCTCCTAGTTACATACACCCATAGGCGTAGCTACATGAAGGCAGGAGGAGTAGGGTTGCCACCCGTCCCGACTTTGTCGGGACAGTCCCGATTTCGGGGTAAATGTCCCGAGTCCCGACTTGACCTAGTCGGGACAGGGAAATGTCCCGACTTTCAGATGTTTGACCGAAAAACCTGGTGGGGACAGCGAAATGTCCCGACTTTTAGATTTTTGACCCCCAAAAAGGTTGTCTCGCATCCCAATTTCGAGGAATTCGTACAAATAAGGTCTTGCCTTCAGCAATCTGTACAAGTTCAACAGGAATTTCGTGTGAAAAAGCAAAAAAAAAAAAAAAAGGTCATCAGAAATTTCTTGGGAAGCGATCAAGGTTTTTTGGTGTCTATTAAGCGGTGGTCGTCTATGTTTTTCCCAAAATGTCCCGACTTCCTAGTTCCGAAAGGTGGCAACCCTAAGGAGGAGGCAGTTGCCTCCTCTTGGTTTTCCTATATAGTGGAGTTTCAATTGAAATGACCAGGAATTTGTTAATGATCTGTGAATTTGCCTCCTCTTGAATTTGAGTTTAAAAAGACAAATCTACCCCCCCTCGAAAAGTCTTGGAAAAGTCTTGTTACTACCCCTCGAAAACTCTTGGAAAAGTCTTGTTACTACCCCCCCTCGAAAACTCTTGGAAAAGTCTTGTTACTACCCCCCTCGAAAAGTTTTTTCGGAAAACTGTCGTTACTACCCCTCCCTCAAAATTGTTGGAAAATTCTTGTTGTCACTCTTCCCCCCCCCGGTCGTCAACTTTTCCCCTCCCACAGCAAGGGGAGTAGATTAAACACTGATTATCGGAATTTAAAAATGTCTAAGAAAAGGTCATTGAGAAAAATATGCACTGGTGTGTGAAGTTTGTGAAGTTGCCTCCTCTTAAATTTAGGTCTGGCTACGCCACTGCATACACCTCTACGCGACTCAGTAGTATACGGTATTTATTCTATATTAAACGCACCAAATGATTAGCTTCGTTTCTATTCTGATATTTGACAATGTAATAATTATTACTCTGATTTCAGTGATTAGTTATGAAGTTTAAACACATGTTACAGTTTTATATTGGAAATTTCCATGACATCACATCAGTGAGCCATCGGTGGATGTTTACTTCTTTGTGCAAACATTGATGACAAGCCAACGGTTAGATGATGAGCCTAGCAGACACGCAATGATCACGTGCCTCTACTTGTAGGGTGGGTCTAGCCTCTTGGACTCTAGCAGCTAGTATCGATTAATATGACGTCGTCTGGCGCTCTATTTATGACGTGAGTGCTCGCGCGGGAAAACGTCGACGTACGCTGTGACGTGTCAGAAGGTGTTTGGAAAAGTCTTCGCTTGTGCAATGAGTCGTAATTTCTTAAATCAACTTAAATCAGTTTGATTTGATCTGCTGTCTTGCACGGCAGGGAAAAATACTCTTATAAAAGGCAGTCCAGAATGCATTGTCACAAGAGCGTGAAGACATGTTGTTGATTGTTTGGTTGCCAGACTTCCGGCAAAAAGAGGACACGTCCTCCTTTTTGACCTCATGTCCTCTGCCCGGCAGGCAAAGCCAAAAGCCTGGAAAATTTCCGACTTTTTGAATGTTTGTTGAACTGGGGCTAATTGGGCCATTGACTATTATTTTGTTGCAGTTTCGACTGACTATACACCCGAATTGTCCCTAAATTCTTTGAACTTTGGCTAAAGGGTCTAACAGGCTAACAGGCTACTTGTTTATTCTTTTATTGCAGCTCTATTTCTTCCAGACGATTCTAGTCCACGCAGTGGCGTAGCCAGGTTTTGACACCAGGGGGAGCGAGCACATAAAAAAGGCCCCACTTACCTAAATAAATAATATCAATTAAGTTCTTAATTACATTCATTTTGATTATACGTAGGCCTATTTATCTTCGTATTTTAACTAGATACAGGGAAACACCTAAAAAGTGGCAAAAGCAATATGTACAGTAAATTAGTAATACTAATTAATAGTATAGTATAATACTATAAGTCTATAACATAACAGTACAAACACCAACCCTCGCCCCATTCTCCGTCTTTAGACATATACTGTAAGTATCTTTCAAAGCTTATGCCTAGGACATCGTCCGTGAGTACAGTTGCAAATATTTCTCTGTGGCATCGAACATAGTTGAGCAAGTCAAAGTTAACGTCTGTAGCAGATATACTGCCTTCTATATTCGCTAGAAAGCTGTTTGCTATGGATTCAAACATGCAGTTTCCTGTTCCCGGAACGTGGACTGTCTTGAAACCAGGAAAATTCCATTTATCACGAATAGGCCCCTATCTATTATTAAAAAGGGAATTACGGTTAACACTTTTTTCATACAAGACTCAGTTCACATTGGAAGCTATATATGCTTTTAAGCCGCTCTAGTACAGAGGTATAGTCGCAGTTTGACCTCTGCTTGACCTCCTCGGATTTTGACCTGGCACTGGAACGAAAGAGGAGTTTGGCTATTGCGCACGGACTTGATTTGATATAGCGCCGGTGTATAAGCGGGTCTCTCTGACGTGGCTTTTGTGAGTGCTGAGAAATGTTCGAATATTTACATTAATAATAATAATAATAATAATAATGACAATTTATATGGCGCCGTAACACAGCCATGCCGTTACCAGGGCACATCACATTTACCTGAATAGTCAACTAGCTAGATTTACATTACATTACATTTTGTAAGTAGATTAAAGCGTTAAAGCCCAACTGCTTCAAACATACTAGGCTGCTATAGCACGTTAAGATCTGTGTATAATAATGATTTGGTTTAACATCACTGCTAAGAAAGTTATAGAAACATATTTACCTGTTTCAAGTTTCCTCTCTCTATTTCGGTATCCCTTAGGCCTATACATGCATCTGGTTTTAACAGCCGACTGCACTAGAAATTTGATATAGATTAGCCCTATACCAAAAACTCTATAGGAGCATGACATATAGCTTATTGATAATGGATGTGTTTAAAGCTATGTTGGGACAGTGGGACCTGGGATGGGACTCGATAGCGGATGACTCATTGACTGTGCATGCGTTTTGTATGACTCTATGACACTTTAGAACAGAGTGTTAGCCTGCATCCTGAGGCATAGATAGGGGGCCTACACTTCGCACACTCGAATCAGTGCTGTCTGTCTCGTCTCTACACCTTCGGTCCGTCCATACGTACAAAGGCCTACGTCAACAGACAGAACATCAATACTTGGGGAAGCCCAGTTAAACGTAGACCTATCAGAACATTTGTTAGTGCGAAAACAGATCGGTACGCCACTGTTAGGCTCCGTTTGACTTGCATACCGTCGATACCGGTATTTTTTTGGGCCATAAATAAATTTCCAAAAGGCCCACATTTTTCCAAAATGGTCTCAGAGGGAGCGGCCGCTCCCTCTGCACCCCCTCTGGCTACGCTACTGAGTCCACGGTCTCGGTATACTGTCACAACGTGTCTATGGACTGTCTATAATAGACTATGGTCAAAGTGCTAATGTTATTTACGGTAGCAGAGAGGCGTCTTTGGTTTGCTTTAATTAGTAATTTTGTCACGCTTTGTTAATTAAAATGGCTACTACTAACTATTAGTACTAAGAAAAAAATGCAAATTCTCGGACACTATGAAAACTAAACATGTTTCGCTGAAGGATGCACAAAGTACAATTTGAAGATTGTTTCTTGCCATATCTTGTGAGAAGTTCTATGCGATGTTATTGGTATTTGGTAACGAGGATTTGCTGTGGAGAGTTGGCTCCTCAGATAAATACTTTGTGTTATCAAGACGGTGCAATAGGTTACTTATATAAATACTTTGCAACATCATGATACAAAAACCTCAATTTATTTTATACAGCTTTCCAATGTGACTTCACTTCTTGGTTATTTAGGAGACCCGCTGACTCCGGAGTGAACATTCAATGCGTCCTCCTTTGTCCTCATTTCCGTCTTTCTGTGTCCTGCTTTGGCTACCCATGTATGTATCTGGCAACCCTACCCATGTGGGCGATGGATTAATTGAAATTGCGTGTTGAGAATTTTATGTCGAACTCCGAAGTGCTGTTGGAAAAGCTGTTTATCAATTAATTACGCGTAACAAAATCAAAAACTGTGTCGTATCTCTAGTTAACCCTATACATCACATGTCGGAAGTCATCGATAATTTTGCACTGCATGGAATATATTTTTAAATATGAAAACACACAGGTAACATAAGATAAGGGATGGCGAGACATAGCAATTGAAACAAGGTAACGTAAGGCATGGTAAAATTCATCGAATAAAAATTCATCGAATAAAAAAATTCATCGAATAAAAAAAATTCATCGAATAAAAAAATTCATCGAATACAAAAATTCATCGAATACAAAAATTCATCGAATAAAACTTCATCGAATAAAAAAATTCATCGAATAAAAAAATTCATCGAATAAAAAAAATTCATCGAATAAAAAAATTCATCGAATAAAAAAATTCATCGAACACTGCTTGTCTACTCTTCGATATATATGTATAATAGTATATGCACATCAATAGGCTACATACGAATACGCACGGAGCAGACTCCAGAACGTACGGAATATATATTCCGAATGAAAACGAGTATACGGAGAGCGTTCACCATTCCGATGATAATTATGAAGATGACTATGAAGATGATGACGATGATTATTATTATCATCATCATCGTGGTCGTTGTCGTCATCTTTATCATCATCAGCAGCAGCATTGGTGGATTTGGTGCTGCTGATGATGATTCTGATGATAATACTGACGACGACGACGACGATGATGATGCTACCCTAACAATCCAGTAAGTAGTACAACAGGATGAGTGCGTTGACTCGGAGCATGCTCAGAGCTCTCCGAACAGGGATCATTCATCTGACGCTCGGCGTCTTCCCGGAGCGTCGTTTGTCTCCATTAACCTGACAGCGAAACGTCGGAATGGAATTAGCGAATCGTCTGTCGTTGTCGTAGCTCGCTGCTGACGTCACACTGCAGCCCAACTGCCCAAGACCTAGATCACGCTGAGCTGTGGAATCTGCGCTGCAGCCTGCAGACTGCAGCCATGGCAACGTACGTTAAGATGCCAGGCGCCGGAAGAACAGCGAAAAGAACAGGGATGTACCCATGCAAGTGCTCAGAACACCTGTTCCATGTCAAAGCTAAGAGCGACCGTAATTTCAAATGTCGCAGTTTCACTGCAAAGTATACATACCATTTTTCTTCATGTGGATAATGTGCTTGCATAGTATCGCCATAATTAGATGCATCTTATTTAGATATCAAGGTCAGCGAAACAATCGGCGTGCAATAGATGTCATTTCAATGTGATAGGCAAAAGTCCAAATACACATGCATTCATGCAATACATGCTTACATGCATACATACAAACGTGCGTGCATTAGTGCATACACACAAACACACGCAAACACACACACACACACACACGCAACACACACACACACACACACACACACACACACACACACACACACACACACACACACACACACACACACACACACACACTAACAGCTGATAGCCTCAATCAACATTACAGTGTACTGAGTGTAGTATCTACTGACCAGCATTACGTTCTGCCCGAGGCCAAATCATTGGGTAATAATTGTATTACTATTATCGAGTGCATTGTATCAAGTTCTCTGTTATCATCTCATCTTACAAGAGTGTCAGTGCCAGTCTTGTGCAGAGTTCGGGACTTGGTCCTTCCAATTTTCTGATTAAAATTTCTGGTCAAGGCTCTCCATTTGGGAAACCGATTATTTAAATATGCTTGATGACTGTTATTCGGTGATTCCTGCATCAGGCATTTCTACTACCGAATCTGAACTTGCACATATTGCGCAATGGTCTAAAAGTTGCAACTTACGTTTAAATACTAGCAAGTCTTGTGAAATTATCTTAACCCGTCCCCATTACCGAACTGATGTCACAATCCCACCAATTGATAGGATTGACCGGGTTATTGATCTCAAGATCCTTGGTGCTACACTCTGAAAGAATCGGGTTCTCCCTTCATATTAATAACACATGCTGCAGACTCTGCAGTGCAGAGCTATAAGCAGTCCTTGTTTGCATTGCGTGTCCTGGTGGCTCATGGGCTTACTGGTAATTGTCTATTATGACGTTGTGGGCTCTGCCATTGTTGCGAGAATGGTTTACTCCTCTCCTGCTTGGTGGGGATTCGCTAATTTGGGTGAGCGAGAACGGCTAAATCTCTTATAAAAGCCGATAAAGCAAGGCTTTTTGCCCTGCAACTACCGAAATACATTCGAAGAGATGTGCGTCAAAGCTGATGCCTCACGCGCTCTATTTTCCAATATATTGTAGCTAACCCTGGGCATGTCCATGATGTCCTGCATGGTTTACTCCCTCCAGTTCATGAATCCATTTGATTCTCACTGTACTGCGCAGCCTTTTCCCACCGACAGTCCGACGGAGCTATGCACTGCGCCAAAGACCTCATGACTCCTCACAACCGTGAAATTCCACGTTCTGACCTCCTCAATATATAAGGGATTTATTACCAGGAAGCTTTACACTTATTAACATGTTTTAGAACTTTACTATTTATTATTATTACTTTACATTATTATTACCTCTATGTGTTATTTTACATTCTATTTCGATGTCCCATTGTGCGTTTGCTAATGGAGTAACAAAGTACTTACTTACTTACTTACTTACATATATACATGCATAGTTACATACATGCATACATAGAGTACATATAAGTATAAATATATATACATAAGTATAATAGGCCTGCTATTACTACAGATACTAAAAAATGTCATACCGAGTTCGAGCCCCCGTTGGGCGGATATGCTTTGTATTAGCGCCGTTGTATTGCAAGCTGCTATTAGCGCCGTTGTATTTGTCAGGCGCTTATTAAAGAAAAGCAAGTTCTGTCTGTTCTGTTAGTAGTTAAGATTTCAATTTTTGCATAACATGTAAATGTACAGCGTGGTCCAGGCCCCATGCGTTTCTATCGCGATAGGGTAAAACAGTATCTCGTCTGAAGCGATCAGCGTTAAGAATTATTATTATTATTATTATTATTATTATTATTATTATTATTATTATTATTATTATTATTATTATTATTATTATTATTATTATTATTATTATTATTATTATTATTATTATTATTATTATATAAGTAACATAAACAAAAGTCAGTTAGAAATATGGATCCGTTTGTTCACCAGTGGATGCTCCATGCACGGCATGTATATGTATTTTAGGAACAGTAGACCCAAATATTATTTTGCGCGGTGGTGTAGAGGTTTGTTCGGTGCCTTGCAGCCGGAGGGTTGCGGGTTCGAATCCACCTCAAGCCGCCGCGTAGGGACCCTGGGCAAGTCCTTCACTCGCAATTGCTCATGCGCTTCGGCGTGAAACTCCGATTCAGTGTCCGCGCTGTAGTCGGGAGCGCCTATGAGTAGAAATCTTGAAGAGGCGCTATATAAAATATCTGAAATGAAATGAAATGAAATATAACGGTATATATAATTTATATATACATATACATATAATATATACACACATATATTCAATTATATATATATTCTATATATATATATATAAACATATATACACATATATAGATTTAACTAAATAAATGTGTGTTTATAATAGATATCTATTTGTATTATACGTACATGTGTGTGTTTCACGTGCTTTTGAATTTATTACATGATAGGCCTATAGATATCTAATTAATAATAATTGAAAACAAATAGACACGAAATTGTAAAGAAAACTTGCATAAATGTATATAATACATATATATGTATTTATAATTTTATATATATATATGTATTTATATAATTTATGAATTTATATCTAAATGTCGTTATGTGGCTGTGTATGTATGTGTGCTATATACACACTAAGTCTTCTGCTGAGGTTTGCATGGATGCTGGATTTCGGATTCCCCAATCGCTCGATACGTCGTCGCCGCCTGCTTAATTTGGCCGTCACGCCATCTAGGGATGGGTGTGTTCGGCCTAATTGTAGCCGATGATGTCATTAGCTGCCTTCTCGGTTATCTTTGGGGAGAGAATAGAATCCGAAATGAGTGGATGATGGGTGGGTGGATGGGTGGGTGGATGGATGGATGGGTGGGTGGGTGGATGGATGGGTGGATGGATGGATGGATGGATGGATGGATGGATGGATGGATGGATGGATGGATGGATGGATGGATGGATGGATGGATGGATGGATGGATGGATGGATGGATGGATGGATGGATGGATGGATGGATGGATGGATTGGTTGAACGAGGAGACGTTGCTATATATAGGGTGAGCTGGAATAAATCGACAATAACTGAATTATTGCGATACGAAGGAATAGTGTCAGTATTGAGATGGAGGTGGAGGTGGAGGAGAAAGCAGAGGAGGAAAGCAATATAAGAAGGAGAAACAGGATCAGGAAGGAGTGTAGGAAGAAAAGGAGGGGAAGAAGAATTAAGAGGAGGAAGTGAAGGAGGAAGAAATTGGGGATGATGAGAAGGAGTAGGACTAGGATAAGCAGGAGGAGAAAGAATAGAAGGAGAAAGAGGAATTTGAAGGGAAGGAGTCAGAATTGGACACAGTGTAAAACAAGACAAGGAGGAGAAAAGAGAACGATACAGACTGAAGGATAACGAGAAGGAGAGTGTAGGAAATATTATATAAGATGAGGATGCAGTGTGATTCTCGTTAACGATAACGATAACGAAAATGTATGTTAACGAAAATAAAATGATTTCGTTAACGATAACTATAACTATAACTAAAAATATCATTAACTATAACTATAACGAAAATAACACTAACGAAAATTCTTTATTTTCGTTAATGCCAAAAATAAAAATAGGAAGTGCTGTATGGACGATTCGACATAAATGAGAACGAAAAATTCGATATTTTTATTATGCAATTTGTCAGTAACTTTGGAAACTCGTGTATTCGTGAAACTGAATGCACCCATGCTTCAAAGGCTTTCAAAGCTCCGAGGAAAGTGTGAAACAGCGTGTTAATACGCACAATTTTGCTTATAGCCTTAATTATTGTAACTAAGTAGTAACTAAAATTAACTAAAATAAAAATCCATTAACTATAACTATAACTATAACTAAAAAAATAATACTAACTATAACTATAACTATAACTAAAATAAAAATCATTAACTATAACTGTAACTATAACTAAAATAAAATCTGTAAGGAGAATCACACTGTGAGGATGAGGATGATGATGATGATGAGGAAGAGGAGGAGCTGGAGGAAAAAGATCAAGGAGGACAAGGAAGGAGGAAGAGAAGAGGATCGAGGAGGAAAGAGAAGGATGAGGAAGAGGAGGAAGAGGTAGAACCGGAAGAGAAAGAATGAATAGGTGAGAATTGAAGAATCGAAGGAGACGAATGAACGGAGGGAAGGAGGAGTATGAGAAGGAGGAGGTGGAGAATGGAAGGAGGAGTGGAGGAGGAGGAGAGAAATCAGAGAGCGAACATGGTAAGAGAAGAGAGGAAGACGACGACATCGACGTTGATTGAATGCAACGAAAGGACTGATTGAGCAACGCCTTCCATATAGGAAGAGTATACGCAACAGATGCATGGACCATTGCAGCCCTCTCTGTCTCTGTCTCTGTCTCTGTCTGTCTGCCTGCCTGTCTGTCTGTCTCTGTCTATCTGTCTGTCTGTCTGTCTGTCTCTGTCTCTGTCTGTCTCTGTCTCTGTTTCTGTCTCTGTCTGTCTATCTGTCTGTCTGTCTGTTTGTCTGTTTGTCTGTCTGCCGTCTGTCTCTCTGTCTCTCTGTCTCTCTGTCTCTCTGTCTCTCTGTCTCTATCTCTCTGTCTCTGTCTCTGTCTCTGTCTCTGTATCTGTATCTGTCTCTGTCTCTGTCTCTATCTCTGTCTCTGTCTCTGTCTATGTCTGTCTGTCTCTCTCCACAGTCCTCGGTATAATATATATATATATATATATATATATATATATATATATATATATATATATATATATATATATATAGACTATATAATGTGTTCTTGATGATGAGATGGCATTTGGCTCTCAATCGATGGTTGTAGTTTGCTGTCGCTTTCTCATCCTAATTGGAACTGAACCAACTTCTAAGCACAAACTTAGACCAACCTACATGTAAATGTATATATATATACATATATATATGAATATATATATATATATATGCATATATATATATATATCCATACACATCAATTTATGCCTATGAATATATCTAGATGTAAGTATAGGCCGGTACATAAAAATTATTTGTTAGATTAAGATATATGCACGACTTTTATATAGAACTATACACATGAGTTCATATATATTTTTATATATACATGCATATGCACATATTGCTATGCATAGCGATAAAGCATACCACTATTTCACTATTTTGTTGGTATATAGAAGCTGTATATGCCGTCATATATTATATATGTATGCTCATTGATGTAGATGACATGTGTATGTGTGTGCGTGTGCGCGCGTGTTTGTGTGTAGATCTATAATAGTGATGCGTACGTAAATATGGATGCATGCCCGAGGGTGACCGTGGTAGTTTATATAAAGGGAGAGAGGTTGCGAATGATGATATAGAGGTCTATCTGTATGTTTGAACTGAAATCATACACAACACTTCTTCCATTAGCCAACTGGAAATAGGAGAACAAAGGCCTGCATAGTGCAGAGTTCTGTCAAGAGTATAAGTATATATAAACAGGCTATAGATTTTGATGTACTGGAGGCCTAAATAATGTGTAGGCCCTAAAGGACCACAGATCTTTGTAGACTAAAGGAACTTCGGCTTGTTTACCGAGTCACTATTCCAACTACTAACCCCGCTCGATATTGCTTAGCTTCGACTCACCTGTTAGCGTCGTATAGTATAAAACTAAGCGACTGTTTTCATAAATTTCGTCGTCATTATCATTAAGTGGATCGTTATTGTCGTCGTCATTATCATCGTATTCGTCGTCGTCAGCATTCCTAATCATAATTGTTTTTGTTATCGTCGTTGTTAGCGTTTTCATCCTCATCATTGTCGTCATCATCGACGTCGTTGTTTATGTCATCACCAGCTAGAAGCGATTGGTCATACATCGAAATTTATTATTTAAATTAAATTAAATTAATTAATTAATTTATCTATCTATTGTATTATTTTATTTGTTGTGTGCACTGGTCTAAGATAATCCTATAACCCAGTATAATTGCAAAGAGAAAGGGGAAGGGTGGCCAGAGGGGAGGGAACGAGGTAGGAGTCTTAACTGTGTTGAGAAAGACATATAGACGGATACAGAAATATGCAGGGAGACATAGATAAGGGCAGAGAGACAAAGGGGGACAGACAGATACGAGATACAGACAGTTGGACAGAAACAGGGAGGCAGAGAATGAGTCAGACAAAGGGAGAAACAACCAGACAGAAAGACAAAGATACAGAGAGACAGAGAGACACAAGGAACAAAGAGACAGACTGCTAAAGGCAGAGAGATACACACAGACAAACATTTACAGCGAGACACAGACACAGGCAGAGAGACAGAGAGACAGAGAGAAACAGAGAGACAGAGAAAGTAAGAGATGGCTGTTCCGAACAACCACCTGATTCTGGTTCAGTCTCTGCTTCTTGCTGCTGCTGCAGCTGCTGCTGCTGCTGATGATGATGGTGGTGATGGTGTCACGATTATATTGATAATGATGGCGACGATGATGACGATGATGAAGGCGAGGGTGACAATGCTAATGATGATAACGATGACGACGACGACGATGATGATGATGATAACAATGACGATGACGATGATGATGATGATGATGATGATGACGACTATGAAGGTGAGGGTGATGATGATGATGATGATGATGATGATGATGATGATGATGATGGCGATGATGATGATGATGACGACGACGATAACAATGACGATGATGATAATGATGATAAAAATATCGTGTGAAGCAGAGGAAGATCCTAATTGCATGTCTTGTCCTTGGGCTTTGAATCCCAAACACTCGGTCTTCCTTCCGTCCAGGAAGCTCACCAATTACCGGCAACGCTTCTCCTGCACTTCTCCTGCACCAATGTATGCATACATAGTTTACATACATATATATATATACTTTGATGCGTATATATCTACTTCAAATAACACCTTTCAAGGGAAGGCGATATTAATTGTATTTTTATTTTTTATTATTAGATTATTATTAATTAATTTGTAAGTTAGTTCTGTAGAGCGGAAGGCATGACTCGAAGGCACAACGAAAGCAAATCAGTCCGCCATGTTTGTATGTATGTGTGTATATACGTTTGTTTGTATATTTATATGTTTGTATGTATGTGTATTTAATATACCATGCTTGTATGTATGTGTGTATATACCATGTTTGTATGTACTGTATGTGCATATGCCATATTTGTATGTATGTGTGTGTATACCATGTTTGTATGTATGTGTATTTAATATACCATGCTTGTATGTATGTGTGTATACCATGTTTGTATGTATGTGTATTTAATATAGCATGCTTGTATGTATGTGTATATGTTTGTATGTATGTGTGTTTAATATAGCATGCATGTTTGTATATACCATGTTTGTATGTGTGTATATACCATGTTTGTATGTATGTTTGCATATTTACCATGTTTGTATGTATGTGTGTGTATACCAGATGAATGTGTACTTGAATAGGGGCTGGATATATAGCGAGAGCGACAGCTACAAGGACGAAGGGACAGAGAGAAAAAACGTAAAGCAATCATGATAAGAATATTTTTGGAAGGTTTTAAAAATGTTCAGATTCATCCATGCATACTTTGATTGGAATTAATACTCGATTGTACGATCCGTTATCTCATCATAGGCTACGTCTCTCTGTTTGTCTTCTGTCTCTCTGTCTGTCTGCGTCGTTCTGTCTCTCTGTCTCTCTATGTGTATTTCTGAGCCTAAACAGGACTGTGTCTCTACGTATCCTTCTGTATATGTTTGTCTGTCTGTCTGTCTATCTGTCTGTCTGCCTGTCTGTCTGTCTGTTTGTCTGTCTAAAGTGTCTGTCAGTCTGTCTGTCTGTCTGTCTGTCTGTCTGTCTGTCTGTCTGTCTGTCTGTCTGTCTGTCTGTCTGTCTGTCTGTCTGTCTGTCTGTCTGTCTGTCTGTCTGTCTGTCTGTCTGTCTGTCTGTCTGTCTGTGTCTCCATCGCAATATCATCTTCGTGCGTTGCGCGGTTGAAATGCATTTTCGCTGATTTTCCTAAGACGTGATTTCGTTCTTTTCCTCTTCGTCAAATATTGACGCAGTTCCGACAATTTTCCTACCCATTATACACCCACCACACGATATTTTATATATACATACAGATTGATATAATCATTTTATATATCTATCAGACTATCAAAGTATATGTGTGTGTATATATTTGTGTGTGTGTGTGTGTAAATAGTATGAGTCCATTTATACATGCCTGCATTGAAACAGATATAAAACAAGTCAATGTGTGCATACATGAACTATGAAACTTTGCTGCTTTCTTTGGATTGCGGACTATTGTGGCTAAAACGATAATCGAGAAATTGCTAATAAATTGTCACATATATTGCATTTCTATTCTTAAGTAATAAGATATAACGTATTCGTATCGTTAATAAATCTTCAGAGGCTGCACTGCAATTGCTACTATCACTTGTTAAAATATAACCTTGTGGGTGTTCTCATGCAGGCCCGTAGCCAGAGTCAAAATCAAGACGAGGCAAATCCCTCCCCTCCCATTCCCATCCTCTGCCTCCCCTCCCGTCCTCCGCTTCCCTATCCTTCCCTCCAGTTTTGTCCCCTCCCTTTCCATCCCCTGCCTTCCCCGTCCCGTCCAGATCCCACCCTATTCCCTGCCTCTTCTCAAACCCTCCCCTTCCCCTACACTTTAAGCGTTAAGCTACATATTATAGATGCACTAGTGCACTATTATGGCTGTGTGTTGGTCCGGGGGGGTTTCAGCCCGGAATAGGTGAGTTTTAGAGTATTTTTAAGGCAGTGAAAGCAGCCAATAAAAGCAGCATTTTTGTCACTAATACTTTTTGGAATGTTCTTGTAAAGCCTGTCTGCAACTATGACCACACCTGCTAAAAATTCATCAGTCCTGACCTGATGATAAGGGATAGCCTTTTCCAGAGTGATATACTACCCTGTTTCGAATTATTGTTTTCACTTTGAAAAATAAAGAATAAATTACCCATATACAATAGGGTGGTTCACAAAAACCAAGTTCAAGCTGGAAACCAGGGCACCCTCTCAGTTTGTTAGACCTGTCAATAGTATTATTGAGATAAAATTTCAGCATGTTATTCCAGCTGGAAGATGGTGCTCAATGACATAGAAATATTACCACATAGTAGCATTAGCGGTAAATCTTGATGTCGTATAACTTGGTCAATAACTTAACATTTGCTATGGAGATGAGTTTCAAATTGTTTCTGTTGTGTTATGCTTACCTATTTACTTACCTACTGGTATTTTGAAGAAAGTGTAAAGTTCTTGTTGAAGGTCATGGTGTCTACGTTCTGTGTTTTGGCAGACATTTTTTCAGAAGTGAATGTTCAAATTTACCATTTGCTAATGAAATTTAAGCGCTCATATTTAATACTTTAACTCTTCGGTGTGCCCAAATTAGCCTGTGGGACAGGATACAATGACAAGATAGGCCGAAAGCTCCTGTGGTTGGCCAGCCGTCACCATGTTATGATTTTAGCCACAGTATTCACTTTGTGCTGATCCATCTAATTCACCACATATTCCAATCTTCCAGACATATAAAGCTGCTTGGCAAAGTGTGATACAGGACTGAATATCATATCCAGCACTGAGCCTTATCATGAAACATCACTCAGTTTTCTCAAGAAGTTAACTGAAAGAAAATCAGATTCAGAGATAAGAGGTCAAGAACTCATTGAGCTGAAAATGGTGGTCTTGGAAGTTAGCCTTTAATAATTCACTGGAGAACCCTGGGCCAATTCACCACGCAAGTTGGATGGCCACGTTACTGTATGCCATAAAAATCTACCCTTTTCGTGATCAACGTGGTGTATTCAATCTAACGAAGAAGAAAGAAACTCAGATTCATGTGCAGCTTTGTTGCCCTTCTTTACACAAAAGCATGGACAAAGGCCTCACTTGCTGCTGAAGCTCCAGCACAAGATCTGTCACTTTGGATTAATCTAGGAAAATATGATTCAGTTTACTCCGAGATCAGCGTTGCTGCCAGGAAGGCCCTAGAAACCACTTGTGGTACCTTTCAGATGAGGCTGTAGGTCTGGCACTGTTCTCAGACCAACTTCCAGTAACAGATAAGGTGAATATTGTTCGCAGACAATGTGAGTATTAGAGGCGGAGAGTCCAATGTATGCAGCGTTCCCAAAGTCAACCCGAGTGCAAATCAAGGCGTGAATCAGAGTAGTAATCGCATGCAGTGAAAGAGAGCTGCGAATGGAACGTATAGTTGACGCAGTCACGCAGATGGTATAGAAGCAAGATCTGGAAACCGAGTTGACCTGGTCGGTAAAAGAAAGGGAAGGATCCGCGACAATTCCCAAAGCACCTGACTAACAATTGCTTCCTAACTGACTGTCGCTCTTCATATGTATACGCAGGCTAACTACCAACACACCTCAACTGCATGAGCATCACGTTTATACGAATTGTTACGGGTTCCTCCTAGCTACAACAAAGCTGAAGACTCGAACCTAGTTTTCAAGGTATAATTCTCGACAAAAACAATAAATCAAAACGATACATTACCCAACCGTTGAACGACGGTGGAAGAAAGGTTCGTTTCAATACGAAGAACGACCAACTAACAAGAAGTCTGTAACTCAGCAACGGGCTGACGAACATCAGAAACGGAAGCACCGTAAGAAGACTTGAAAATGGCACAAGTCACGAACTAACTTGACTACCATGCAACCCAGAGAAATCTCAGACAACCCGACTAGCGCGAAGGCTGAGTATCGGAGATTCTCTAACCGCCCCTTTTCATACCTCCTTATATAGCCTACTCCCCTCGGCTAAGAAACTACTCAAGGGTAACGAATGCCCATCCCAGGACCGGTTAGGACTCAGACATGAGACCCTAACATACCCCCGGACCACAAACAAGGCAGAAACCAGAAGGGTTTCTGACTTAACTAACATGCAAACCATGCACATTAAAAGAAATATCACAATCAAAATATAAACGAAATACACAATAAATTCACTATATACAACAAAACATTTACTCTATACAGCTTACGACGTTCATTCACGTCGCCCCTAAGCATGACTACTCATTTAATCACCAAAGGTGAACCGACAAACTAAATCTGAGAACAAGTTCAGACGACTCGTTTCATAACCAACGTTCACAAAACAACGTTGCAGTCCACAACCAAACTTCCGCCGACTGTCAGTGTACCACACCAACGGTACAACACCAAGGTACACCTCGAAAGCGCGAAGAGCGGCGAGTATGCCAACCAAAGGCAACTTGACGTCCATTTCCACTGACGGAAGAAACACGTAAGACGTGTATCTCGTGACCCAAGTATCACAGGTCAACAACGTCACGACGGTCAGAGCCATCCACAGAAAGACGAAGGCGCTCAGTTCCTTCGATCCCCGTCTCGTCACTCGTCTGCGTCCCGAACACTCCCTGAAGACCAGACGTTCCATCCTCGCGAACACAGTCTGCAAATAAACTTGAGCACACAAATAAGTCTCAAGACAACCAATGCCAACAATCTCCATAGAAATTCCTGTCAAATCTGAAGACATATAACAAGTATCTTGACCATCATTCATCAGACACTCATTCAAGAAATCTTCATCAACCAAATCCTCAACAGAATCTTCAACAACATCTTCAACAACATCTGGTAACCGTTTCTCACATTCCAGAAAAATGTCATCACACTCCTGTACAATATCTGTGAGACAAACGTTCAATTGCTCAACACTTTCCATCTTCAAAGAAGTTTCAAAAATGTCGTCATGCATACGTTCTTCTGTCACAGACACACGAGACACAACCATACTTTCTTGCAACCACTGACCCATCTGCGTACCAGGCATAATCGTGACAACTTGCGTGAACACATCATTCAAGCCATTAGTCATCTGACCACAATGTTGCAACAACACAACCGTACGCACAAGAATCACTCGTTCACCACAGTCGACATTCATGTACATAAGAGCTACATTCGAAGAAGACCCATTAGAAAAATTCGTATGTGAAATGTTCTCACACACAACAGTTGTCATCACCGAATCCATCGACAACAGTGCTTTACAATCATTCACCATCTGAGACGTATCACCCAGACACACTTCTGAGACAACATTCCAGTCCAATTCAGAAAAATCACCGACCAACAACTCTTGCGCCTCAACCGCAAAATTAAATTCTTTCTGAAGACAGCTATCCAACTTTAAATCCTCAGACGCACATTCAAACACACCCAACGCTACTTCCACTCCTTCATTGAAGCATTTGCCCGTGTGCACATTCTCAACAGGAGACTCAACATTCGTACACACCTCATTCGAGTCATTATCCATGCGAGACAAATCACCGACATTCACACACTTATCGTAGGACTCTTCAAACATTAAACACAAATCATTCTCGTGCCCATCCTCTTTCTGCGTGTCACAACTGAAATTAATTAATTCAGCGTGAAACACCGCATCCGAATCACTTTGTACACTCACATTCGAGTCATCAAACATGTACGAGAAACCACTTTCGTTTATCTCGTCCACACACTCCTTAGGCGTATCATGCACTTGACTAAGCTTATTCCTATTCGTCTCCGAAGGAAAACCCACATTTTGTGCGCTGTCATTCGTAGACTTATCCCATGAAACTTTCTGGACCACATGCTCAAGTTTCTTCGACGAAATTTGTTCTCTGCCAAAAGAAACTTTTTGAGCTTCTTCTGCTAATTTCTTTGTCTCACTCTTTACTTCCGCCCAAATCTCATCCAACTTTCGTCTATCAATGAACTCCCCTCTATTTTCAGCTTCCTTCATTCTCGCACCAGCAATTCTTGCTTCCTCCCATGACCCAAATTCTACTCTCGTTTTCACTTTTTCCACAAACTTCCTCTCCTTTCTTCTCTCCTTACACGCTACTGCCTTGGCTCTTTTCTCTTCCAAACTCTTCCAAGGACCCATTTCAAAATCTCAGTCGACTAAACTCCTTCAAAGTTCAAAATTTTCGACCGAAAACCCCTTTTCAACGCAATGAAACTATCGAACTCAATTTCGACCCAATTTCAGCGCAACAATTTACGACTAAGCCTCAACTTATTTTCGTAAAATTTGAACGGATACGCCCACTTTCAAAATTTCACTGTCAACTTTGACACAACGAAGCCGTACATTTCCCTTTACGACTCAAATTCACAAAAATCTCAACCGGAATGACTACCGTATAAATTCACAAAAATCTCAACCGGAATGACTACCGTATAATAGAGACACGCCCTCCAAATTCTAAATTCTCTTCCTGACGCAAATTTTGTCTTAAAGAAGAGCAAAACAATTCTCGCAAAAACTCAAATGTTCCATCGTCTACCAACAAAATATCCGAACGTGAAGCGAACAGACGGACGAAAAAAAAATCCCGGTTAGAGCTCCCATATGTTACGGGTTCCTCCTAGCTACAACAAAGCTGAAGACTCGAATCTAGTTTTCAAGGTATAATTCTCGACAAAAACAATAAATCAAAACGATACATTACCCAACCGTTGAACGACGGTGGAAGAAAGGTTCGTTTCAATACGAAGAACGACCAACTAACAAGAAGTCTGTAACTCAGCAACGGGCTGACGAACATCAGAAACGGAAGCACCGTAAGAAGACTTGAAAATGGCACAAGTCACGAACTAACTTGACTACCATGCAACCCAGAGAAATCTCAGACAACCCGACTAGCGCGAAGGCTGAGTATCGGAGATTCTCTAACCGCCCCTTTTCATACCTCCTTATATAGCCTACTCCCCTCGGCTAAGAAACTACTCAAGGGTAACGAATGCCCATCCCAGGACCGGTTAGGACTCAGACATGAGACCCTAACAGTATGTATGAGCCATATCAATCAATCAATCAATCAATCAATCAATCAGAGAATTTATATATGCATGGAGACATGCATTGTGACATCTTGCACTTTTCGTCTCATACATCGCGCAGCATTGAATGGCGCTTTTATAAGTATTCCATTACAATTACAATAAGAATTACAACCAAAATTCATTTAATATTTTCCCCGTTAACGAGCATGCTGAAAAGCGCTTGGTTTAACTTCAAAGTGAGGAGTAAGGTATATATATATATATAGCCCGTTAAGTTGTATTACATTCTGAGTCGTCGCGAATGATTTGTCGGTGTTTACCAAAGACTTCATTTAGGATTTATCTTGGCATATATATATACATGCATCCGTTACCATTCTGAAACAGTCACCCACTTCAAATCTAGAACTTTGCCGCCATAAATTGTCAGCAAACATTTTGAGTTATCTTATAAGACTGGCATGTATACATACTCTTCTATAGATTCAGCACCTTGAGAGATTCACAAAGGGCGCTATATAAATGGTCATATACATACATACACACATATAGCTACAAAGAAAAAAAGAAACAAACAAACAAACAAACATACATACATACATACATACATACATACATACATACATACATACATACATACATACATACATACATACATGCATACATACATGCATACATGCATACATACATACATACATGCATACATCCATACA